>CM020026.1:53600366-53905840 GCA_009769605.1 Bucorvus abyssinicus
TCTTTGGGGTCAATTCTACATTAAAGTAATCCCTAATTGTCCATTAGAGCTGTAGCAAAGGAGCTGGAAGGTTGTCTAACACCAGCCCTACCACCTGCATCCCGTGTAATACTGCCAGTGAGGAGGAATAAAGTACAGGCAATGGAGTAAGAGATGCTTCTGCTGAATCTACATTTGAAGAACCGTTACCTGCTGGCTAACCTCCTGGTAGAAAGCTAGCCCATCTGTAAAGCTGCTTTAGGCTGTCTGTGCAGTAGAAAATGGTCTTGCATCAGCCATGCGCAGATTTCAAAGGAAAGGTCACCATCGTGAAACCACAGAAATATTAAAGCCTTCAGTACAACTCTTCATCGCTCCCTTAGAAAACGCAGTATATCATCTGCTAGCCTTCCTATTGAGAAGAGTCAAAGCCATAAAACAGATTTTTGTGCTGTTACCGTTTCTACTGTTTCTACCTTAAGATTCTGTTGGGCAGAAACAGCCCCAACTGCCTTGATCATATGTTTATATATTTTTAACAGCCTTTATCATAATTAACTCAGGTCAGTACATTTCTCTTAAACTGTAAGTTGTTTTTCCTTTCATTCAGTGACAGGCGTGAGTCTATTGTTCTTGTCTGTTGAAGAGCACTATTACTCATCTTACTGAATAAACCTGGTAATTAACACGAAAAAAATAGTCCTACTTTTTGATGTGATTTGTTTACTTGATACCAAATTTTTTCCTTTGCTTCACAGAGTCAAGTAAAGAGCAGTTTGCCTACACAAACATTGCTGAAGAGCTTGTGAAACTGTTCAAGAAGCAAATAGAGCATGATAAAAAAGAGATGATTTTTGAAGTTTTGGCTCCCCTTGCAGAAAATGGTGAGAATTCTATTTTTTTTTTTCTGACTCTATTTTTTATTCATTCCCTTATATGTATTTTGGTATATCGGTGCTTTTTTCGGAGACTAAATGCAGAGTAATGTCCTGCCTCATTCACAGCCTGCCATGGCTGATCCTTGTGATGATCATTTCGTATAAAGTATTCACTTTATAGGTCTTAATTGACTGAGCATATGACAGGAGCCAACAAATTGCTGATGCTAATTCCACCTCTGATTCACTCTGTGTACGATTATGTTATATTTGATTTCCCTGTACCCGCAATGGGAATTTCAAAAGCCAGTTTTTAGAGGGCTTTACAACATCTGTCTGCAAAACATTGGCTCAAGCGTTCATGGTCCATTAGAGGACTGGTGTCCAGCACCAGGACATCAGTCACTGGGCCATTACCTGGGATTGCAGAAACACTGGCAGTTCCATATCCTATGGACATTATTTTTGCAAAGGACATGTTAATTGCAAAGCTAAGAGCTGGACACTCTCCCCCTACTGTTCATTGAGAGATCATATGAATTTAATTTGGGTGTTTGGTCACAGGTATTATGGTAGCCCCAGGAGACTTGAGTTTCATTCACTGCTCAAGCCAGAGTGGGAAGTGATGTGTGCCCGTTCACCTCTCCAGGTTGTTCCTCCCAGGGAGGTTCTGGGTGGTTTGTATAATCTGCCATCTGCCCTTAAAGGAAACAAAGACGTGAGTTAACAGGTGGAGCTGGATTGAAGCGGGAAGCAGTTCTGAGTATAGAAGACATCTCAGTATTTGATGGCTCTATAACTTTGTTTTAATCACCTCAGCATTAAAGCTTGTCTGAATGGAATAAATTAATAGATAGAATTGCGAACTCTAAAGATTTAGGTTTCATCCTACTCTGTTGTACACACACACTGTGTCTGTTTTACATAGTATAAATCAAGATAAATTTTTACTTCAATTTAAAAATTTATTTTGTCTTCTAAGTGGTATATGAAAACAGAGTTCCTTTTTTCAGTTCTAAAAATGCACATTTTGCCAAAATATTTATTATACAATAACTAGCAGGTTGCTCTCAGATAGCTCTGTCCTTGGAGACTGACAGAGAATTGGGTCAAACCTCTTATGAGTTTGACATATTTCAGTTCAACTGCTTAATTTTTTTTAGAGTGTGTTTTATAGTCACAATAAAATTTGATACCGTTGCTGAACATAACTCAGGTGCCTGCGTGTTATGAGGTAGTCAGCTGAACTCTTCCACTGTGGATTCAAGGCATACGTAAATGAGTTCACTCTTTAGGTGCTTGTGATTGTAGATAATTAGCAATGGGTCAGGAGGCAAAAAACAGAGTCTGGATTTTGGTGGTTGGGGTTTTCTGAGGGTTTGTTTTGTTTTATTGTTGTATAACTGGTGTAGCAATTTATGCTTCAAATCACAGGACATCTGCAGCCTGGTATTCTGTAACTAAAGGGAACTCTATTTTTTAAAGTACCTCAGTGCAAAAGTGCCTATTTAAAAAAATCCCAACTGGATATTTTACATTCTCTAATAAAGTTCACCAGAAGGTCAGCCGGTCTTAGAGGAACAATGAATTTCACTCAGGCAAAGAGCCTAGTGACAACAGGAAATTGAGAGTCAGACACATCCTTCACCAGAGGCAGAACACTTTTCCTCACCCAGCTGTCAGTTGTAAATTATATGAAAAAAATATTTCTGAAGCTTTGGCCTTTAAAATTATTTTAACTTGGGTTAAACTCCTTATTGTTGAAACACTTATTTCATGCAGAAAACGAAGAGAAATCCATTTGTTTGTATATTTCTGCAGAAGTTTGTGACTGTGCTTTCTAAAATCATGCAAAAACTAGCAGAATAATTTTCTATTAACAAAAAGACATAACACAGCATCATTCCCACTTAACAGAAAGGGAGTTTAGGCACGTCAAGGAGATTCACAGCTCCAAATTTACAAGGAAAAATACATTAAAGATTTTAGCTAGAAACAACTGAAAAGTTATTGCTCCCAAGCCTTATGTCACCACCTGAAAAACACATTTATCGCTTTCTCTGTTGAGCTTTGTTGCCAGTAACAACTAAGAAATGAGTTTGCCTCATTAGTTTCTAGTTTTTCTTCAATCACAACAAATTTCTCTTGCAACCCAACCTTTTGGATTTGACCTTACCATACTCCTCCTGCAGCCCTTTCAATGAATGGCAGATATCTTGGTTCATCGAGAAGAAATGAGTGATTACTTGCTCTGAGATTTCATCAAAAAGTTCTGTATTTCATACTTCCATGTCTCAGTGAAGTCAGTATCTCTTCTGTACCTGAAATAGAATAAGAAACCTTAAGTTTGCTCTGCAGCACAGTCCAAAGTCATTAGAAAGCACAAACACGGCACATTCCTTTTGCATCTGCTGCCTGATGACTGAGACACCCGAAGTTTGCTGTAGAGAAACATCCTCATTTTTGAGAAGTGAAGAGCAGTGTACTCCACACAGCTACAGTGTATAGTAGTGCTCTAAAGGCAGTCGAGCTGGGGCAGCGGCTGGGGGATGAGTAACAGAAGTCGGCCTTGAGAATTTAAAATAACGAAGTTGCCATTTTATCTACACAAGCTGTCAGTGAAACCGTTGATATCACTACTTCCTTTCACAGTCTGTTCTGCGTGTATGTGCAATAGATGTATTTAAAATCATGATTCTGACTCCTATTATCCATGTCATTCTTCAGATGTCATTAAACTACAGCTGGTTGAAGCAGGCTTGGTGGAGTGCTTACTTGAGATCGTCCAGAAGACCGTGGACAGTGACAGAGAGGATGATATTGCAGAACTTAAAACAGCTTCCGATCTTATGGTTTTATTACTGCTTGGAGGTAAGTACGGTGTGTCACTGTCTTCTGCAAAGGAACAACAGGTATCTGTAATGCTGTTTGGCTGCTGAATTTTACTATTTATTTTTTCTAAATAACCTAGAGGACCTGCTACCTGCCAGTTAACATTTAATGGGTCAGATTTTCTCTCTCATCCCATTGCAGAACTGGCTTGATTGTGGTGAAGCCAGCAGAGCGTCACAAATCTAAAGACAATAATTTTCTCTAACAAACACTTCTTTGGCTTGCTGACTGTCTATGCTTTTTACCCCAGATGAATCCATGCAGAAGTTATTCGAAGGAGGAAAAGGCAGTGTGTTCCAAAGAGTACTTTCATGGATTCCTTCCAATAGCCATCAGCTACAGCTTGCGGGAGCATTGGCTATTGCAAATTTTGCCAGAAATGGTAAGAATATCTCATAATAGCTTATGTAAATTTATGTCTGCCCTTCTATCATGCTCTGTCTATACAGCTACAAACAAAAGCGACATGTCGTGGTAAAGCTGGTATTGAGCTATACAGCAACATCAGTGGTTTCATACTTTACTATCCTGAAACGCACTAAGCCTACTTTAAAAATACTGCTTCACATTTGTAGAGAGGGATAGGGGATTTCTGCCTTCTACACTGTTTCTTATATCACTTCTGTTTGGCATGAGTGCTGCAACTCCCATTGATGACAGTGGTCAAATTCCCAACAATGAAATCTAGACAGGAGCAAGGAAATAACCCTTCTATTCTTAAAAAGCTCTTGTAAAAGTAATCTTCCATTGACAAGTGACTTGCCTCATCTCCTGCAGATGGAAACTGCATCCATATGGTGGATAATGGCATAGTTCAAAAGCTGACGGATCTGCTAGACAGACATGTGGAGGATGGAAATGTAACTGTGCAGCATGCTGCACTGAGTGCTCTCAGAAACCTGGCTATTCCTGGTAAGCCTCACTTTGCATTGCTAATTACCCAGAGGTGAAATTCTGTTCACCCACTGCACACCCTCAAGGGGATGAGGGTGGGAGAACTGACTGGCAGTCCTAGAGGCAGGTCAGACTGCTGCTTTTCATTCAGACCTATCATCACTTTTATGGCTTTTGCACAGCAGTTGCAACAAGCAGTTTTAAGTACATCACAGGTCCTCTGGCCCTCATTTACCACTTTGATCCCACAGTATTATCCTGACCAAGGAAAGGGCAGCTTTGTAAAAGGCAGGGAGCTCAGGAGGCCTCACGTACGATTTCTCAATCCTTTCTGTCCAGAGCACTGCGTTGTTTTGTTTTGTTTCATTTGGGATCTCTCTCACAGCTGAGAGTCTCCACCAGAGAACAGTGCCCACTTTGTTGAAACACTGCCTCGAACTGTAACTCCCTGAGGCTTTGACAATTCCCAAATTAGAGATGGAGGCAGGCTGTTAGAATAGCCAGCCTATTGCAATTAGTTACTGTTTGTAGGCAATGAACCAAATGCTAATTTTGTTATTTTTAATAACAATTTCTATGAGTTTTGATTACCCAAGCACAAAAGGCAGAGCACATGCACATAAAAGACAAGCAAATCTGTAATACTTGTGTATGCTTTCTCATACCAAGCCAAAAATAAGTCTTTTGTCTATTTAATCTTATTTTTACTATTTTCAGTTTTGACAGACAGTAACTTTCTAAAAATGATCATGCATACATACTACTAAGACCCACGCAGCTTTAGCAGCACGCCATTCGCTTACCTCTCTCAGGCGAGTAATTCTGTTAACTTCCATCAGTCAGCAACCTTCCCTGTAGCCTGTGCTCAAGGATGTCTGCCAGAGACCTACATAAGATTTCATGAATCTTGTTATAGAAAAATGAGCAAGTAATAACTGTCCTCAGTGATGAACTGCTTGTTAAACACTGCTGTGAATATGAACTAATGTTTTTCTAAGTACAATATTGGACCAAGTTTGCACCTTACATAGATTTCAGAGAACTCCATGAAAGTAGAGAACCTAGACTAGTGGAGGGGATAAAAGAGAGTTGGGGAGGGCAATACAAGCACGACAGGCTCCAGATATGTCAGGCCATAGCGTTGTTTGTATAAAGTACTAGAACCGGGTAGGAAGTTATTCTGCTAATTAGATGCTTTAGTTCCTTTGCCTACATGAAACAGAAGAGTGGTGTTGGGAATCAGAGAAGTTTCCTCATATTTTGGAGTGCAAGTACTAGCCTGGGCTTCTGCTTGATGCATTTTGTAGAAGACGCCTTTCTGAAAATTTGAATGTGCATGCTGGGAAAAAGCACTTAATTTCACACCTCTGTCTTAGCAACCATGACGTTTTCCCACAACACAGTATTGTCAGCACACACTCATGTTCCTGAAGTCTGTGTTCACAAGCTATTTTTTAAACTGTGTCTGAACATTTGGTCTTGAAGACTGCCTTGAAAATAAACCACATCTTCCAGAAATGTTCTTGAGATCATCCCTGTTCTTTATTCATGCAGTTGTAAATAAGGCTAAGATGCTATCAGCTGGTGTTGCAGAAGCTGTATTGAAATTTCTCAGATCGGAGATGCCCCCTGTGCAATTCAAGCTGCTGGGAACGTTAAGAATGTTAATAGATGCACAAGGTAAAAATAAACTGTTCTCTCTGTTAAGTGATTCTCTTTGGTTCAGTCTGTGATATGCTGCCAAGATTCTTACAAGAGAGAAGCAGAGGGGTTTTTAATGTTTTATTCCTGAAGTCTTGGAATGAATCTAATACATAGGCAAAGGGAGAGGAATGTGGGTTGATTTTTTTTCAGAACTCCTAAACTGACTACCAGGGACCCTCAGAATAAGGTGTCAAATGCTTATTTACTTTCCTACTTCTGAACTCTCCTACACTGTCACATTACGAGCATGTTTTGAGGTGGGAGTGTTTTAAGCTATCACTCCAGTTTTGCTGTTCACTTGCCGCATTTCCTGGCTGCACCTAGCTCCGTGGAACAGACTAATGTACTTGTTCATTGACAAACTGCAATTTCAAAATGAACAAGCACCTTTTAGTTTAATAGCTTGTTCCGGGATGAGGTTTTTTAAAAACAGAAGTCTGCTAAAAAACAAAGATAGTTAATGAGATAAATTAGCCAAGCATTTATTTTTGGCCCAGTCCCACAGATCTTTTCAGAAGATCCATTCTAGTGCTAGCAAAGCTATTAGATGTGAAATAGAAATTCGTTGAAGAAACTTATGTGCCTTACAGTCTATAAAACCTAATGTAACTGACCACAGTGCTCCCTTCTGGCAGCGGTCCCTCCTGGTTTTAGATTTTTGAGCTAGCTCACCTGGGCATGTGATATCACCTGTATTTTCCCTACTATTAACCAATGCACAAGCCTCATTAACTGCGCTGATAAGTTGTTTACAAAAACTGGATTATGAATGTTTTTCTGTATTTTGTTTCCATTTTGACTGGCTTTACTTGCTTCCACACAGCCTAGGCTTCTCCCACTGTTAGTGCAAGCTAGTGAAGTTCTACTTAACCAAGTCTTTTTAGTTAGTAACTTCAGCTTATTTTTCTAGCACTTGCTTAAAAAAAGTGACGACTCTTTTGTTGTGTTGTTGGCTCCGGCATCATGTAGCAGAAGCAGCTGAACAGCTGGGCAAAAATGTAAAACTGGTGGAACGATTGGTGGAGTGGTGTGAAGCCAAGGATCATGCAGGTGTGATGGGAGAGTCCAACAGACTACTTTCTGCGCTTATACGACACAGCAAGTCAAAAGTAAGTTAGTGGTGAAAAAGGTCAGCTTGTAAGAACTAAGAGTTACCTCTGCACTTGGTATGGGTAGCAAGCCCTCTGGTATGAATCCTTCTAGAGAGCCAGGCTGGTTAATTTACCTGTTGCATCTCCTCTGCCTCTGGGATGTGCTGGTCAGACACAAGCAACAGGTTAAAATGCTCACTGGAACTATGTCGTTAAAAAGAGTTAATTAAACAAAGCAAAACAATTTCAGAGCAGCAAGCGAATTGAAGGAACACTGTTAGGATTCACATGGCTCAGTCTTGCCTCATGTTTATTTGTAAGGTATCCTGCTGAAGATTAGCCTATCTTCTACATTTTAGTGATGTTCTTTTTGAAGAATCATTGCACTCAATTGTTATGATCCTGCTGTATATTTCTATAATACTGAGATCCACAAATAGTCTGTCCCCCTACTACTCTTTAGATAATATTTCAGAGTTTTAAGATTATAACAAATCATTAAAAATTACCATTTATTCCAAATTCTAACAAAAGCTTGTTTGTACGTGACAAAAGAGAAACTGTAGGACAGGTAAGTTCTGTCCTTCCCAGCACCTTTCCATCAAGAAAATACCTTTATGTAAACAGTCCAAGTCAACTGTCCTTGCCCAGGAGAGCGTTAGGCAAAACACATCATTAGAAGGGACGAAAACATCTCCCCCAGAAACAAGCTATTTCAGGCTCAAGCGTTCATTTAGTGCTCATTGATAATGAACATAGGCTGCATGACTGAGCTTAAATAGCAAGTGTGATTTGGAGAATTCAGACATTAACAGTGACTTCTTCATTGTGCATGGCATTTGCAAAGTGAAAAACGTATTGTGGACCTGATCTGTACTGTGCCTCTCCAAAAACAAATCAACAGGCCTGACAGAGATGTCCATCTTTGCTGATTTCTAATATTACTGCCTCTTTCTAATGCCCGCTCTCCATTTTATGTTTAGCCTCTAAAGCTCATCAGGTTTGATTTCTTCCAAGTTCTCCTTTTTTCTACAGCCCACACACACAGTCCCCAAGGCACGTGCATAGACAGCACACACTGCCACAGATGTGAGGTTTTATCAGTACTCTATGGGAAATCGGAATTCAGTTCTAAATACAGACACTATTGATGGCATCAAATAGATACTAAAACAGAAATTAACTGAATTGTCACAGATGAACTGAACTTTTGTGTGGTTTATGTACTCATAGAGGAAACGACTAGAAAACAGAGCTGAGAGAGTGAGTTTTTTAATGCTTTTACTGCCCTCTAGGTTTGAATATGAGTACAACTGTAAGGTGCTTTACACCACATCAGATTTGAATCTGGGTTTTAATTTTAAAGGGTTTGGGGCAATATTTTTAAAGGTGGCAGTAATTTAGAAAATATACATCTCATTCTAAAAAATGGAGTAGGTACTTGTGAGTTAAGCCATGCTATCAGCAAACCTGACTGCTGACATCTCTTCTATCTCTTTGGAACTGCCTTTTGGAGGGTGATGTTTACCTATAAATAAATAAATAAAAAAATTATGTCAAAGGTGCTAATTCCCAAGGCTTATACAGCCAAATTTCCACACCAATTCAAATAGAAATTAGCAGTTCCCAGATTATTCCATAGTCTCAAAACTACTTTGGAGTTCCACCAGAATATCACACATGATAAAATACATCATTGCAAGTAAGGAAGAATATAAAAATACTTACATGCTGGTGTACATTATGTCATTCAGGAAAAAAATGGGGTTTAAATGTGAAGTTCTTGAGTCATGAGGCTGTGACTTGTGCCACTAACATCCTCAGTATGATTACCTAAAAATATTTCAGTTTTCAAGGATTATGATCATGTTGTGTGTCCTGGGTTCAGCTGGGATGGGGTTAATTTTCACAGGAAGTTGGGAGGGGGCACAGCTGACCCAAACTAGCAGATACCATGTGACATCATGCTCAGTAGCGATTGCATTGTGCATGGCAATGCAAGGGCTCAAACCACGATGTGGTGTCTGTTTCCTTGCACAGAGACTGTCACTGCCTAGCACTTGCAAGCACTGGAACATAAACCATTCTAAACACATGTATCACTTAACAAGTTTTGGCTTGCGCTGGACTTAGAAAGGGATGTGCTTTAAATGGAAATTGAACACATATTGGTTGAAAATTTAAATCAGATTCTTATTTTAAGAAATAACTACTATTTCAAAACTTTGAGTACCCACAGAACAAATAAAAAACTCATAAAAAGCAAACCACGGTTCCTTGAACAGTTTCCCTTTGGCATGCCAAGTTACCTGATTTTCAGGCAAACATTTTCCAAGTGTTTGAGGGAGATACAGTGGTGAAAACATTAGGTGCAAAGTCACTTTTTAAGTGATAATTAACAAGTAAGCAAAGACCTGCAGACAACAGAAGTCTTTCTTCATCCTTTGTCACACATGTAAATTGGATCAAATTTTGGACTTGAAAACAGAATCCCAGCTGTGTATTTTTAAACTGCTTTAAAGCCATTTAACCCACTCAGAATTTTCGTTTCCTAGATACAGGGAAATAGTTTAATTGTTGGCTTTAAACAGGAAAGGACACATTAGTCTCCCGTAACTGTCCTCTCCTATCCTGCTTTGTATTTGAAGGAAAAGTCAACAACACTTCAAGAGAATGCTGCTCATTTTCCTGCCCGTTTCTATACATATTTTTTCAAGTATACCATTTCTATTCACAGGAAAGTGTAATATTTGTGATCTCACCTCTATGAACGTTTTGAAGAAACTGAAAATTCATGGGAAGAGATGAAGGATTTGATAGCTTTATTAAAACTGTGTTTGTGTCTCTTTATCCCAAATAAATGGTTTGTTGCGTGCTTTTGATAAGGTGCTCTGAACATCACAGCATGAAGAAGGGGAAACTAATCCTCTGGGAACATGAGCTGAGTTCAAATGTTACAAAGACTGGACTCACTGTTAAGGCGATTGATGGCACGCCACAAGAACTTGACTGACTTACACAGTATAACCTGGAAAGGAGTTAGTTACATGTGTCTTAACTTAATCATATGGTTAGCTGGCTTGGTTTAACAGGTTGTATCTTATAATTGCAGAAGAATAGCAGGGAATTTGTAGGCCCACATGCATGTACGTCTATGTATAAAGTGATTATATGAGCATAAAGCCCATGAGTATCCTTTCCCAAAGACAACACAGCATCCATGACAAGTTTGTGATTTAGTATCGTTTGTATGCAATGCAGAATTTTTTACTTCTATGTTATTTATTTTAGGATGTAATTAGGACCATTGTACAGAGTGGTGGCATCAAGCATTTAGTAACCATGGCTACCAGTGAACACGTAATAATGCAAAATGAAGCCCTCGTTGCACTGGCATTAATAGCAGCTTTAGAGTTAGGTGAGTATCCCAGCGGTTAACTCTACCTGTTCGGGGGTTTTTTTTCCTGCAGTGTCCAGGAGGAGTCATAGAGGGAGAGCTGTGCAAGCTTCTTTTGCAATGTAGAAGAGCCGCCTCCTTCCACCTGCCTTTCAGTAGCACAGAAATACGTAACAGTTCATGCAGACCTAGACAGGCAATCAGGTTATGCAGAAAAATTCAGTTTGCTGGTAATACAGTGTCTGCTCCAGTATTCTTGTAGGTGATCACGTGATCTAGAAAGGCCCTTCAACATAACTTCCAGATTTGGGGTAAAAGCTAGAAAGCTAACAGTTAAGAAAATCATACTTTAGAGCAGAGGCTATATGACCTGACTACATTGCTACACTGGAACGATAAATCCTCTTTTGAGAGGGCTTATCAAAGTTAAGCTTTCACTTACCTATTTAGTGAGAGAGAATACACACAGAGGAGGATAACGCCCCAAAAATCTCTTTATTATTATGAAGTTCCACAGAAATAGGGGCAAGAGTTGCCATGTGAAGGCAGAGATGATTACATGTCTTGACCTGCCTTTGTAGTACCTCAGCTCACCTAACAAAAAGTAAATGCCCAGCAGAGGTTTTGATTGTCCTGTTTGCTTGCTTATTAACTAAGAAACTAAACAAGCAACATGACTTATTTTTGCTCTTGATCTCATCTCTTGCCATCATATACTACAGGAATGCTGTGTTCAACTTCCAAGTCACTGCCAACACATCATGGGAGTCTTTTAATGAAAAGGAAAAATATTCCAATTTAACATTCCTTTTTAATGAAAAGGAAAAATGTTCCAATTCCAAAATTGTCGTCTTTGTCTTGTCTTCAGACATTTAAAGGTTTCAAGCCCAAATTCAGTATATGGTGTTTGCTAGAAAACCACAAAGGAAGTAACTCACACACTGATCTTTGAAAGTTTTGCACAGCCTTTATAACAGACCCTGAGCTCCCTTTGCCATGGAATCAAAAATTACACAGCTGTATTTACTCAGAATTTCCAAAAGCAAACTCAGACAACAGAAGTCTTGGAAGCTGAAGTACTGCGGGTGTTGGCCTAAATAGCTAGAAAGCCTGGTGAGCCTTCTCCATCAGCTCACTGCACATTTAAGATTGGATTTTATCATTAAACTTGGTGTTTGTCCTGTCAAGGAGTTAGGCTGTTTTACATTGTCATAACAAGAGCTGTGATTCCTGTCATCAGACCATCTAATACGTGCTTCAGTTTTAAGCCAATGAGTTAGGTACCACAGCACCACTTCCACTACGGTGACGGATCCGCGTGTCAATAGAAGGTTAACACACAGAAGCATCAAAGCAAGCGGCACTACCAGGTTTACAAATTTTCACTTGTATTTCAGTCACTGCTGAAAAGGATCTTGAAAATGCTCAGCTTATTCAGATTCTACACAGACTGCTCTCAGATGACAGGAGCGCTCCAGAGATAAAATACAACTCCATGGTGCTGATCTGTGCCCTTATAGGATCTGGTGAGTATTCAGGAGAGGCTGCTTTCCTTAGAGATTTATGTATCTAAACTGCGTTCTCTCTTTCAGCCTGAAAGTAAAGTGTGTGCAAACACACTCTTGAGACTGGTTCTCTGTTCACAGTCAACATATAGAGAAGGGTTCAATTTATTATGACATTTTATTTATAGTGTTTGGTTATAGTGTCAAGAAAGAGGCTGTTAACTTTGTTTTGGATACTAACTGCAGAAGTTGGACTCTGGCTTCTGCAGGATGCAGCTAGCTCAAATTTCAACTGACAGGAGAGAAGTGAAAGGCATTTAGAACTGAACTGTGTCAGACTCTCTCTGCAAATATGCAGATAACAAGAACTTTATTTTCACCTTTAGCTGCAAGTTCTCGGTAGCTGATAAAGTGATTGGTCAACTTAGTCAAGGAAAATTTGGTGGAATTCTGTAGTTTTAAATTCTTACAAGAATGGTGGGAACCTAATAAAGACACTTAATATTTGCAAGGACACATGTGCACACAGATGAGTACTCAGTACGGCCCGTAGGCGATAATCCTGCTTTAGAAGGGATCCTCGCACTTACCTCACTAGGAAGAGTCCGTCTTCCCTCAGCAGCCCTCACGTGCTGGGTCCACCAGGCACAACTGTTCATGCTTGCTTTGAAAGATGAGCAGGACACGCCCTAACACGTCAGTGCTGGACACTGTAAACTCCAGTCTTTCTGAGCTAACTCTCTGCTAAAGGTCAGACCAGCCTGAGGATGGTGTAGCAACTTCCTACCTGTGTGTGGGCGCACAAACCAAACCAAAACAAACCAAAAAACCCACAAAAAAACCCCTGCAAGATTTCATGGGGAAATTTGATTTCCAGCTGAGGTTTCAAGAAGTGGCTGTTTCTTTCATTCAGTTCTTGAAGAAGTATTTACTCTGCAGAAGGAAAACAAATTTCATTCCATAAAGGTTTCAGAAATTTACGGGCAGCTAAGACAACAAAGAACTGGATTAAGTACAGAAAGGTGGGAACTCGGAGCCTGTCTGCACATGACTTGCCAAGTGTGAAACATGGGGAGGTTCTCCAGAGATTCAGCTGAATTGATTAAAAGGTCTCGTAGCTAAGTGAGTGCTGTCTCTGTAAGCAAAGCTGCTGTGGATTTTTCTTCAACAGAGCTCACCATGCCTACGGTAAGTGTGATGCTGGTGACCTCTTCCTCCATGCGAGTGTTACTGCCATCTTAAAGGAACAATCACTTGGTTTTAGAGCAGTATGTACATCTCCATGTAAAAAAACCAGACTGTGCTCAAAACTTGCTAACAAGCCTCAGCTCCCAGTAAGCATTCACCTTCACGTTAAGCCATGTAATTTAGTTGTTACTCATAGCCTTCTTGAGCCATTTTGTGCTTGGGATTGTCTGTCCATTTTGGAGCAGAAGCCTTTCTGCAGAGGCTCCCCCTCAGCCTCACTGTGATGTTCTCGTGTGTGTTCCCACTGCTTCCAACTAAAATAACCATCCTCAGGAATTCTGCCTGACACTTGCATTTTCCCTTCCCTGGGTCTTGTCACCTGTGAGATCAAGAGAGTTATTTAAATACTTGTATCTCTATTCCACCAGAGTAAGGAGCAGTCTCGTCTTAGGGGGTTTTTTTAGGGTTATCCAGCTGGCAGAGTTCAGTCTGCCACCGCCCCGTAAGCTTTGCTGAGACATGAGGTGCCTTGGCCAGCGCACGGGCTCCCGGGGAGCAGGCAGCACGTGATTCCAGCACGCAGCTGTAAAGCCAAGGCCCAGCACTCGGCTGACCCAGCGTTCAGCCCTGCTTCCTCGTGAACAGACCTGTGTACAATCAGTGAGTACCCGAGAGTAACAATGGAGCGACGCCGGTATGAACTTTTCACTATCGTAACTGAGGAAAGGGGGAGGGATCAAAGAGCCACCTCTGCTCTTTGCATACTAGAATACATCTCTCCCCCAGTTCCGTTGCCTCTAACTTACTTTCACCACTGTCTCTACAGAGTGAGCATTTACAGGTTTCTGTATTCTACTGCAAACGGGCCTGTGCGGCCACTTTAAAGGAATTGACCCCGCTATAGTTCCGTGAAGACTGGTTTAATTATTTGTAAGTTTAATTCTCCAGTGACTGCTGCTGTTACTGACCTTTGTTACAGGGTATCTGGGATCCCGTTTACATTTGACACTGCCAGCAGCTGCGTGTTGAGCAGTAAATAGACACATAGGTGATTTTTGCCTTCTGGAAGTTGCTCTTGAGTGAATGGCTGGAGAGGGAAAAAATGAGGACAGTGGAAAATGGAAACACATAATGTAAAGAGTCAGCAAAAGCAGAGCAATCACGGCTAGCACGGTCACTTCTGTGTGTGAGGGTCTCCAGGCTCAACAGGAACCTGGATGTTAAGCAGAACTATTCAGCCACTGTAAAACACAGTAAATTCCGAAACTTGAGTTCAGTAGCACCTGCTTAAACACGGCGTTATCTCAGAAGGAGAAAGAGAGCAGAAGGTGCTTACACAGCATAACCACCCACCACTTCTCTGATACCACTCTGTATATACCTGTCCCCAGGTGCACAGCAGCGTGAGAGTTCCCAGCCCTTACACGGTAGGGGTTAAACTGCAAGAAAACCGAAAACGTGAACAAGAAAGTGGGTAGGAAGGGAAACAAATGTCAAAGTTTGCTATTAAAAAAAAGTAGTAAATGTGCACAGCATTGCTGTGTGAAACAGGTGCTTGGGATTTCTCCTGCAAGCGCAGGGACTGGGACCCCAGCAGCACCTGGGAAGCAAAAATATATGCAGGTCTTTATGGCTGAGTGGGAGTTCACTAGAGTGACCTGAACAGGGCATGAAACAAATCCAGCTGCTGTGGATCTCAACTGTAAGGCTTCTAGAGGACAGAGCTTTGAGAAGACTCATTTTTTTAAAAAATTGCTCAATTTTATGGGTTGTTCCCAACCTCTCCTAATTAATACAAAGTACAGTGCAATCCAGGAGCAGAACCATAAAACAGCGTCTCATGGTTTCAAGTAAGACGTAAGCATTGTATCACATAGGCACATAACGCACCGCGTATGTGCATTAACTTCAGAGCTGAGCTGTAAGTGGACAGCTGACAGCGGCCCAGTGGTAACACATCCATTAAGGAATGGTCTCACCCACTTCACACCTCCACACAACCAACCAGAGCTGATTTGAATCAGACAGAGGTAGTGAACCTTCCAAGGCAAGCGCACTTGGTCAGGCTGGTTTAAGGAATAAAGCAGAAGACTATTTTCACTAAAAACACTTACAGGCATCTGTTTTGGAAAGCAATCCAGGTGGGGCTTTTTATCCTTGTATTGGCTTCATCATTCATCTCTACCTAAAATCCATGGGGTCTGTGCGTGCCCCAGGCCCTGGAGAGTTTTCTCTCAGTCCTCAAAAGCAGTTCTAAAAAGTAGATTACAAGATTGTGTGTACACACACATTTGTGTGCTTACACATGCACGGGGTTCAGTAGAAAAGTTTCCCACACTCGCTCTCTCTGTTCCTTTGCCGGCCTCCTACAAAGCACTCTTTCTTTTACTGTTTCTTCTTCCAGAACCTCTTCAAAAGGAAGTGCAGAGCATGGCGTTTCTAGAAGTCGTATCAAAACTCCGCAGCCACGAGAACAAAACTGTTGCCCAGCAGGCCTCGCTAACAGAGCAGAGACTCGCTGTGGAAAGCTGAGGAAGGTCTTGTTTCCAGTGCATCCCATCACAGATTTCGCCTCTGTCCTCCGTCCTGCTGCCACTCCCGCTGTGTTTTCCACTGTATCACTCGTGCATGCGTGTAATGTTCCCACACAAATTGATGAACTGGTACCAGTCCAAAAAGGTTTCTACAAATTCATAGGTGGTGTTAACATGAACCTGTCTCCACCCGTTACTGTTCTACGTGTATTCTTGTTGCTTGGGCCACATAGTAGAATGTGCATGTTGTAGTCCTATGATGACGTAGAAGTGGTACTACACAATGACTCTTTCCTCATGCCCCTTAACTGCATAACGATGTGCTACTAAATTAGGGACAATACAAGATGCAGCAAGTCCAGACTAGTGTGCTGACTATAGGATTAAGAAGTAAATCTAGCTCCATTTTTGGTGCTTTGGAGATTCGGGTTTGAATGCAATGTACTGATGCTCATTCACTGGTCTTGCCTATTAATGTCAAACTCGTGGTACCTAGAGGTAACAAATAAAAATTTCAGTGCTCTCACTTTATCCTTTGCATTGTTCTTCTTTGTAATCACGCGCAGAAGCCACGACTGCACCACCATGCACTGCTGAGGAGACCTTTTTTGTTCCTGGGTGTGGCCCCAACACAATCTTGCAACCACTGTCACTGTGTTCGCTCACACAGAGGCACTGTGTGGTTTAACAATTGTGCATTTTAGCAGGAATACGCTATACAATCCTTACAAAGCTGCGTGGGGTGAGCGCTCAGGCTTGCTTGGGATTGGGTTTTTGTTTGTTGGGGGTTTTTTGTAGGTGGATTTTAAAGGCGTATCTTGCAGCAGCTTTTCAACAGAACCCCACTGAGTGAGAAATGCAGCATGCAAGAGTGTTCCTGTTTCTCCTTTCCTAGGTAAAGGAGTTGGGACATTGCCAGTTTAAACATCTTATTTCACAGCTGCCCTTTTGTAGGTTTGTAACATGCCAGCGAGCAAACCCGCAGACAGCTCTTTAGCTAAACAGGGAGCAGCTGGGACAGCAGTTTCCAGCAAGCCAGCACATCTTACTTTGGAGTGTGCGATACCAAGCGTCGAGCTCGATCAAGCCCACAGTGCACAAAGGTCATAAAACCTGTAACTTTCTCAAGTGAGTTCAGCGCTCCCAGTGCAAAGTATCAGCCTTGGAAGTTTCAGGCTCCTTTTTTTACCAGCAGAGGCAGCAAACACAGAGACCAGGCACCCATATGATCCCGAACCACATGGCTGCAAAAAAACTAGCTTCTGGCCTTCGAAATTCACTTCTCAGCTCCATGAAACCACAGGCTGTCCCATGGACACTGTGATGGGAAGATGCCAGTTGTGCTGGGTATTAAAAGAAACTTGCTTCAAATAGCCCATTTAAGCTCTGAGACAGTACCGAAATGCAGCGGATGCTACAGGAATGTTCACACAGCAGAGATCCCATGTCCATTTAATCCATACAGAAAACACCTCGAATACTAAACTGTAAACCAGCCTCTTATTTAAAAGAAAATATTCAAAAAACATTTGCCAGTAAGAAAGCCACTGATAGAGTGTAGAGCTGTGAACACAGACCAGAACCCCGTGACATCAGACTCGAACACCACAGAACCTCTGCACTGCCGAACATAACCAGCGTGGTTACAACCACAGGTCATAGTGGGCCCGAGTGAGCCCAGATTTTCTCAGGCACTGAAATAACTTCCATTGATTCAAATAGATCCTAAAATACATTTGAAAGACCAGTTTTCCATGACTCACCTGGTTCTAGAAAGAGACTATTCCTGTTGACATCAGTCTAAAGCACAAGTGCTCACACGAGCAGATCATAACCTACAAAGTTGTGACACTGACAAAATTCCATTCAGCTGGTTGTCTGACTGGAGCTCAGGTTAAGCATTAATCATATCCTTATCACCAGTTTTTTATTAAGGCCACCACTGTCACAGCAAGCACAAACAACAGCCAACAGGAACATCCTGCTTTCAGATGCTTTCCCTGGATGGAATATCAGGCGACTGACATTTCTAGATAAAATCTGTGCTAAGCCCATCCACGGAAGGAAAGTCTGCGTAAGGGCAACGATGGGTGTACGGCACAGCAGGAGGAGGTAACTGAAGAGACTTTATCTGTTTATCTGAAGCAGGCTGCAGCCAGCAGGTCATCTCCATGTAGCTGGCAAATCATTGATCCTCTGAGCCTCTTTTAATTCGAGAAACAGGACCTAAAGACATTGCTATCACGTGCATTTCAGTACTCGCTTGACTGAAGTCACTGAACTGAGATTGTTGACAGTAGCTCTGATTAGACGATTAGCAGATTACCTCTAAGCAAAGCTTGACATCTGCTGCTCAGACTGTTCTTACGACGGTGATGCCAGACGTCGGGCCTTTCCATTTGTCTACTGCCACCCCAAACCAAGCTAAAACGGTCACCGCTGCCACCGTGCACAGGGCAGGCAGCGCCTCCCTGGTGTGCTACGTTTGGCTGCACCTGTACAGCTTTTGCAAGACAGAGCATCACGCCAGTCGGGAAGAGAGAAAGCACACACAGGTTTTTACATTTCACAGTGTGGAAATACAAGGAAAAGTTTCTTAAGGAGAAACAAAGGCCAACAAAAAAACCCAAGGCCTTCTGTAAAAAACCAAAGGCCTTTTGTAAGGCACAAACCCCAACAGTATGGACCGTGGATCCAGAGAAGCAAGTTGGTCACATGAGGCCATGAGACCCAGAAAAGGTCATTTGTTTCAAGACTCCTAGAAATGGTAACTAGACATGACTTCAGGATACAGAATGCAAGTCTGTTCGGAGTTTCACTCTTAGTCTCCCCCTCCATCATGAAAATGGCTTATTCGAGTGTGTCACATCTATTGCATGTTGCAAAGATTTAGGCAACGCCCCTGACTGCTTCTTTTTGATTGACTTCTGTTCTCCCCTCCGTGCCCCCACGGCCTCCGCCGCATTTCCATTCTTATTTTGCCAAGTCATTTCTGGGCGCTCAGATAAATGAATATGCCCGAAATACGCGAAAGGCACGGGACTTCAATTTGGGTGTAGAGGCGTGCTTCTAAATCAGTCGTGGTGGAGCTCTGTGGACAAAACTGTAGGTTTAAGATATTGGATTACTTTGCTCTACAGATTTTGAAATGCTGAAAACCTGGGCTGCTGCCTCCTCTGTCCAAACAAGCACAAGACATCATTACCCATTTTCACCCGCACAACAAAATAAGCCGGCCCTCACTACTTCTGCTAAAGGACACGCTGCCACTTAGAAAAGTGAAATTCCCACCTCCCTCACAAAAGTTTAATTAAGTCATGACAAATCCCCTTTGTGGGAACAGCAACTTCTGAACACTTCAGCATCCCTGAAAGGATTACGGGGAGAGCTCCAACAGTTGCACTAAGCAGCAGCCCCAGCAGTCTGAGGAACACCAATGCCCCGTCAGAAAGAAGCAGAGCATGTTCATTAGCCAGAGACTTGAACTGCAGTTGACAGTAGGTACAGGATCTCCTCGTGTGGGGATGTGCTCTTCATGGATTAGCTTATCATTCATTTAGGGGCAGCTGCTGGCAGTGTGATAATGTGTTTAGTGATTTAATTAGAGCACAATGTTCTACTTTGTATACCAGAGGCTTACTTCCCATTAGTCTGGGGGAGGGCAGGCAGAGCGTCTTCTCCTAGGGGAATTCTGCATGAACATATCTTTGAGCCATTAATGTTAACTGCTACGTCAAGAGAACACATTCACAACATCATATTTCACGCAATTTTATTTATAAAATTGTAATTATCTAACAAATTGCATATAAAATGATTTTACTTCAAGTAAATACAGAATACTGCACAACTATTAAAACTATTGTATTGTCCATCATAAGTGTATTAAAACATTCCTAAAAAATGCCTCTATTAAAAAAAACAAAAACCCAAGAACACAAGTAGCATGATCAAGACCACGTTCAATAGCTTAAAATGAATTACCAGGAAGTTGCATTAACTTCCTCAGTAGACTCCAGTTACATCCATTGAGCTCGGCATGTGATACAATACCACAGTCTAATGCTAAAGGTGACAAGTAGTACATTATGCACCTGATCTATGCTTTTCTCCTAGACCAAAGGGAACCAGTCTGAAACCAGAAAACTAAAGCTCAAGTCAAACTCTACTGGGCATGCAGTTCTGTTACAGCAACACTGTCAACTGGTAAGTGTAGTTGGCTTTTACAATCAATTTTACAACTGATAAAAAAAAAGGAACACAAGGGAATACATTCGTATAAAAGGGAATGATACACAAAGGGCAAAAATCGATGCCCTGTCTTAGACCCCAGGATGGACCAGAGCAGGAGATTCAGTTGGAACTATTCTGGAATATACACGTCACAGACAGGTCTGAGCCACAACACCCAAATCCCAATCTCCCAGAGCTCGGGTAACGTCAGGTCCATCTCTACCACGCACACGGTGTGATCATGAACTCACATACAGATGGAGCTGTTAATTCCACGCTTACTTTGCCGAAACACAAAAAGCAGCCAGCGGTGCTGCCGGGTGCACACTCGTAGTCACAACACTTCTCTTCACACTGCCCGTTAAGGGAGTACAGGCTGGTTTTTTTTTTTTTCTTCAAGTGGCAAAATCTGGTAGCTAATGCACCTGACAGCGTAGTTTTGTACTGTTTGCTTTTGACAGTTTCATGAGCAATTACAGGTATCCGGAAAAGCTTCAGAGAGAAAACAAAAGTGGGAGGAACGGGAGCCTTCAGCAGAGCTTGGCACCCGTTGAGATGTCACCCCCTGCCCGGGTGCTGGCAGAACTGGCACGTCAATGCCCCGGCAGGCACACGCAGCAAAAGGGGAAAGGGATTCAAGAGCTCACACCCGAGTTTCTCTTGTAGCCCTCGCTGTTGATCAGAATCACTTTAACCGCGGGCATGTCTCAAGCAGTCGGAACAGGGATTCTCGTCCAGGACAGTTCTATAGCACCATGTTGAGTCCCGCCGCAAGGGACGGCAGCCTCCCCGGACCGGGACGGGGGGCCGGCCCCCGCCCTCCACCTGACAGACCACCGCTGTTCTAAGGCCGAGGCGCGGAGGGAAAGGCGGGGGCGCTGCCGCTGCCGGGCCGGGGTTCTCCCGGCCGCGCGGGCACTAGAGGGCGGCCGCCCGCAGCGCTCCCGCCGCGGCTCCGGGGCCGGGAGCACCGCCCGGCTGCCGCGGGCACGCTCTGGCGGAGGACACCTTCCGTATCGGTAACAAACGCCTTTAGGGTGAAAAGCAGTCGTGTGCAAGAATCATTTAATCTGCATGCTACTATTTACACGTCAAACACCATGTACAGACCAGACCCACAGCGAGCGTCTCTCCCAACGGGGAGAGAAGGCGGCTTTCGGGACAGAGGACACTTGAGCAAGCATGTCCCACAGCTTCACACTGTAAGGGGCACAATCAAAATTACGGATTTTTAAGCAAAGAGATCCTACTGCTACCGAAACAGACACAGAGACACAAATCAAACATTTCTCCGTTAGGCTGTGAGGGTTGAAAAAAAAAAAAAAAAGGAAAAGAAAGAAAAAGAAAGCTCACACAACAGAAAGGCCCGTAAATACAGAGAGTATTCAGGAAGCAGAGGAGCAAGGACTGTGATGCCCTTTGGCAGGGCTCAGTGGGCAATCTGGAAACAGCTTTAAAGCCAGGGCTCCTGCTGAAGCTACCAGAGCTCTCATTAGCAATTCCACCATCCCATACGAGTCACCCAGCAACAGAGCTGTTTCACGCTCCACGAGGGCCGCAAACCTGACAACGAATTTCTGAACAACTAACGGCACATTAAAGACAACGAGACTGACCTCAAAACTCACAGCCACCCAACCACCGCACCAGGCAGGCTAGAAATTGCCAAGAAGTCTCACTGCCTACCGCACCTTATTGCTTTAGAAAACGAGGCCGTGTAGCCAGCAGTTGTGCTCTAGTTGCAGCTCACCTGACGTTTTCACAAAATTTTCTGGAAGCAAGCTTGCTTGCATTCGGCAGGCTCTGACAGTAATAGGTTGGTTTCCAAGGCCTCCCGCAAGCTTTCCAAACTGGACACCTAAGCTGCTGAGTAGCTGCTGATGGGGCATTTCTAGGACATCTTACCCGATCTGTAGACAAAAAATGTGGGATTTAAATGGGCAACATAGACAGCTAATCCTGAACACTCAGTATGCATCCATCAAACTACTGCAAAAATGAGGAGCATCTCTTGGGGGCAGGGAAGGGGGGGGGGGGGGGGGGGGGGGGGGGGGGGGGGGAGAATGAGCATCTGCAGCAAAAAAAAGACAAGCTCTAGAAAAATAAGTTATTTAGTGGTTTTTATAAGAGCAGTGAGTCATTCTGGGACTCAGCAGAACGCTCAGAAGTGTTGCACGTTTGTTTGTACACGTGCAGGTAGTGAGAACAAGATTTGCTCACCTCGGAGCGTCTACCTTCCTGTCAGTCTGACACTGCCATCAGCACGTCCAGCAGACTGGAACTCAAGAGAACAGCATTGCAAGGCAGAAGGCCAATACAGTACAACTGCAGAAATTCAAGTAGAAGAATGAAGTTGTCTTCAGAAGCCCACGGCAGCAACAGCAGCGTTCAAGATCAGTGGCAACAAGGAATGTTTCTGTAAAGCAGGCTTTTTTCTTTTTCTCCAAACCAATGCGGTGGGTCACAATCAAGGCTCTTGGGTGGAGGGGCTGCTTCCTTCACCACGCCTCCCTGATTTCTCCCCACACCATTCTGTCTCAGTGCAGCAACACTGGGGCTGACAATCTCTCTGTTCTGCTGCTATCAGGCAAAACACTGTGTCCCTTTGGGGGGAAACAAATGCCAGGAACTCCTCAAGTTGAGGAGTGGCTAAGAAAAACGTAACACTGTGGTGAGGTGGAACCAACTTTATTAAGGACAGTGAATTATAATTGCTTTCAAAAGCTTTTTAAAAAAAAATTACTCTGAGTCATGGCTGGCCTTTAACAGCAGATACCAAAGGATACGGAGGCTGCTGATTCAGAGCCAGTCAGTAGTGGGAGTTAACCAGAAGAGGATGAGGTAATGCTCAAAGACAGGACAACAGGACTGTCTGAGGCCTCTGTGGAGTCCAGTGTGCCTAACATCAGCCTTCAGAGGGGGGAAAAAAAACCAAACCAAAAACCCACACATGGCTGACTAAAGCACAGAAAGGCAAAATGTGCAAGGGTACATATACTCATATGTTTAAGAGTCATAGGACCAGAAAGGACTTTAATATGTCATCAGACCAGCCTTCTATCCATCCCCCAGAACAGGGAAGCTTTGAAAGCAAGGCATTCTTCTACTTCACATACTTCATTTTAGGAAACTCATCTCAGAAAGATGCTAAGCTCTTCCAAAGAGGTGCTACACACTCTTTGCCATCATCCGACTAAAGTAGGAGCTGAGAGAGCTCACAGCTTTCAGAACTGGTTCTGCAGATACTGAGAAGGGTCATACAACAAGCTAAATTTATACAAAGTGCAATAAAACTACCCAAGCCACGGTCAGGTTTTAAGTTCACTATTACTAGAGAAGAAGAATGAATCAAGAACTCTAAGCTGGATGGAGTCTGATCTACTTCTTCCACTATTTGTGCTTTATTCCAAATTCTACTCTCTTTTGTCCAATTCAAAAGAGTCTGTCTTGGCTGATCTTAATACTTCTATTTTAAAATTTTTATTCCATTGCTTCAAGAAAGCTTTCTGTTGCATTTAGAGCAACAAAGGGAGACGCATCTTCGCAGCAAGGATTTGTTCACTGGAGGTAAGCGTTTACTCAGGCAAAAGCTGTTCTCTCCAACTTCCAAGGGAATGGGATATGATCTTTCCATAGTCACATGCATTTACCAATAAATAAGTTTGGATTAGACTATATTAAAACATACGCACAGATTTAAAGCACTGGAGTGTCACAGATTCTTACTCCACAGCTCATGCAAGTAAAAAGAATTAAAGAAAAAAGAAAAAAAGAAAGACCAGAGCCTCAGCTAGAAACAGACCAAGGAATTATCTTAAAAGAAGTTTTGCACAAGTATTTCAAAGCACTAATATTAGTGAGATGCCTAAATACATTAGGTTACACTAAATTTCAGAGAAACAAAAGATTTAGCCATATCAGATACATTTTTTTAAGTTAATATATAATTCATTCTTTGAATAACATTATTCACTTGGACCCACCATCCACCCTGCTTTCATACATTTATACAGTTATATCCCATCCTTGCCTTAAGAGACTGATGTCCTACGGCAGCAACCAAAGGCTCTACAACCCCTATTTGTTAAATATAAAACTCCTTTCCCTTCGTACAAGGGTGAAGAAGGAAGAAAGATGTTGATAAAATTAGGCAATTCTCCCTGTGAGCTTGCTGATTCCAACCTCAAAGTACTACAGGGAGATGGTTGGAAGCTTGCGTTAAAAAAATTTTCCCTTGTTTTAAAAACAATTTATTTTACTGTACAATAGATGCATAGAAAGTTGCTTCCTGCTTGATGGGTTTAGGTCTGTAGCTATGTTTAGCTGTGAAAACAAGAAGATTGTTCCTTTACAGAATGATGAGACCATCTCAGGAATATTTGGCAGCTATCGAAGAGCTCATCACATGAAGAACAAACAGCATATCCACAGACTACAACGATGCAACTCCGTCCCACCGAATACACCAATTTTAAAAAAGTGTCCACTTGTTACTCAAGATCAAGAATACAGTAGAGATTCACGGCTCAACAGCTTTCAAACTGGTGGTTTAAAAGAAAAAAAAAAAGTCAGTGAGCAGCAGATTTTAAACAGCCCACTCTTCTCACCCCCACCCCGAAGAAATACGAGTTCACTGCAATATCAGGAACTTAGACTTGCGACTGCTTGGGAGAGAAGGCTTCCCTGTCACCCATGTCCATACAGCTTGGTGTCGGAGTGACACACTGGAAGTTTCAGAGGGTTTCGGTTGTCCAGTGTCGTCTTGTGGTTACTTCAGCAGTTTTACCAGCTGGCTCTGACAGCCTCAATGTCACTAACCAAATTCTGGGCTAAGCATATCCCAAATATCTGGAAGAGACGACAGTTTATTAATTTGGAGCATCGAACAACTCTTTTCACACAGGCAAACTCCTTAGGTTATGCACAACTTTGATATGAAAACAAGCAACAGAAAGTTAGAAATCAAATTAACAGTAAGTGTTGGAAGAAGGAAGAATATCGAAGAACTCCTGTAACCCCCGTGTTTTCATAGTGCCGCTGGGTTCGGGGAAATTGAACAGTTCTAGACTTGCTCCACAAAAGCAGCTACAAAAGCTTTTTGCCACTTATTTGAGCACCATCAGAAACAGTAGCTCTGTACAGGCTTAAAAATCTTTACCCAATCTTTACCTAACACAGAGCATGAGTTTTGACCTACAGACAGTCGAAAAGAAAAAATGCATCCCTACATATTATTAAACATTCTGTAACACAAGGAAAACCTCATGCATTTAATTCCCCTCACAGAAACCTATAGACATTATATTTCTAAGCGCAACTGACACTCTATTTCCAGTTCTTATATACAGTTCCCCTCTCATATATTCTATTTATCTGCTGTTCTTCTGTGCAATTCATTACAGGGAACATCATGTTTACCTGCAGTAATGCTATCCCAATGAATATACCAGCAACTATGGTAAGATTGTCCTGCAACCATTTCTCAAACTGAGGGACACAGCCTTTAGTGTAGATAACAATCTGCTGATCAACTTCCTGCCAAGAAGAGGGAAGAAAACAGAGATAATTACATCCAACTATCCCATCAGTTGAATAACCTGCTCTTGCGAGAGGCATTCAGATCCTTAAGATACCACATCAAAAAAAAAAAAAAAGCTTACTGGTTTTTGTCGTGCATCGTAACCACACTGAGTATTAATAACGTCTTCCTAGGAGAAAGAGAGAGACAGAAGAGAGGCAATCAGTAAAGTGTCTCCCAAACACGCTCTCTGAGAGTTGGTCCTGTATGTAGTAAGACATTCACCCTAACTTTGGTTACCGTACAGGTTTTTAGAAAACCCTTCCTCTTCCATTCTACTAATTGTAGTCTATTAACCGCTATTAATTATTTGCAACAAACAAAAGCATATGGGCAAAAGATGTTTCCAGCTTGCAGAACAGTGAGATGGGAAAACCAGCCCTCCACCTGGGTGAACTTCATGTTCCACAGGCAAGCATTCAGAAGTAAAGAGATTAGGGAATATCTGTTTTAAGTAAAAGACCCTTCTGCTGGAAAGGTTTTGCCTGTACGGAGAAATACGCTGCTGAGATGACTGTCAACATTTTCAGGGTTCAGTCTGTGCAGCGTGCAGAGGAGAGAAGGGGCAGTTCTGTTGCAGAGGCTGCAAGTTCTTACTATGGATGTGAGCAGAAATACATACAGTACCCAGTTCCTTTACAAAAACTAGAGAGGAAAACAAACGGACAGGGTGATGTGTTCTTACTGCCTATTCTTTCATACAGCAGCTTGATACCAATGGGAAAGGAAGGTTTTTTTTTTCCTGATGCCTCTGCTTTAGTACTCCCAAAGCACAGGTAATAAAATAGGCTATGGCAGAATTTTCCTAGTGAACAAGTGCTACCATCTGAAAGCTGAAGCTGCATTTATTCTTTATACAGAGGGCAATAAAATGAAGCAACTACTTCTGGTGTCAGCCACAACAGCAGCAAAATATTAAGTTACTGGTTCATACCGTAACAGAAGAAACTACTCAAGGAAGGCTGAGAAAATCAGCCGATCTTAGCTAGGTGTACTGAACAGCACAATTCAATCAAACTGTGGGAAGTGAGAAAAGCAGCCGGCAGAGAAATAGATTTTTAAAAGCAGCCATATGGAAAAAGACATCCCCTGCTATCAGCAGTTCAAGCTCCTTTAAGTGTTTCTGCACTTGGCAGAAAGTACATCAACAGGTCGCATCCTGTCAGTTGCCCAAGTTGGATTCCCTCAATGGACCTTTAAGATTTGAGCAATTTGTATCTCTTTATGAGATGAATGCTTCTGTTCCAGGATCTAAAATAAAGCAGTGCCATGCACCACGAGGCTGTAAAAGTAGATAAAATTCCAACAGAGGGATTTTAAGCTTTCTGCTATGTACAGAATGCCTGCTTGCTTTATCATCACTGTCTTCTGCCTTTAGCCTTGGAATTCGTTAACTGAAAGAAAGCGTGAAGAATTAAATAGAAATAAATCAATTTTTCTAGACCTTGCTCATACAGGAATTTTGAACATTTCAACCTGCTAAACTACAGCAAAACAAACCATAGGAGTCCAAATGTGTTTTAAAGGAGACATTTTGGCCTACCTCAAACTTAGCACTTCCTGATTCAAGCTAAACTAAAAAACTAAAATGAACCTAAGTCCTGTTCAGTAAAACATCCACATAACTTTTTGCATCAGTCCAACACTGCATCCTAATTCCAAAAGGACAATTTTGCTTTCTCACAGAATAAACCTGTGTCTATCGCTGCAATTGAACTAGTCACAGGTTGGTTACAACTACATCCATTATATGCATGACTTCTCATATTTTTAGAAATATTATTATTTTTAGTCTTTATTTTAAAGGCAATTAAGCATCTTGCTTCCCTAGAATGAGTAAGAATGAGACTTATCTTTAAATATCTCATGCTGTATCACCCCCTAAGAAACTGCATAACCATAGACACACAAAGAGAGATAACTTTAGCATGGATTATGTATTTATAGGATTACCTTGTACTGCTGTCACTGCTTTGGTTTTATAAACAACTGTACCTTTAAAACGGGGTTGTGATGGCCTCTCTGTGTGGATGAGTGGGCAGACAGGCAAACAGCAAAGGAAATCCTAAGCATAATGAAATGCTTGAGCCCAACATACATTTTGTTTTAATATGCATTAAAATATGTTCAATGATGTTTGTGAGAAAGATTCAAACCACTGTGAAAACATGCTCACTGCAGAGGAACCAGAATGCAGCTTGTGCAAGCGGCAGTGCCTTATCAGGAGAGGGGGTAGAGCAGCAGTAGTGACTGGGTGCTGGGAGCTACAGACTCATACATTCAAGGAACTGGAAGTCACTCCAGGTGCAGAAGAAGCCACAGCTGAACTTCTAGATAATACAAGAACTCACAGGCTGCTTCTTTTAAGCTATATTAAAGTCAAAGGTATGCAGTGTTAGCCTCATACCAGTTTCCACGCACAAGCCCATCCCTATTCCAAGCCTTTCACTGTCAGTGAACTACGTCCCTACGCTTTACCCTTCATTCTTGATCATGTCTGTACTAGTAACGCATGGCTCCAATATTTCCTGCTTAATGATCCAGAAAAGGACAGGAAGATTTACCAAAGGCTGTTTCCTCAAAGATTTCTGACCTTTCAAGTCTGATCTCAGGTGACTGTAGGACAAGCAGCAATGTCAAAGGGAAAAAAAGAGTATGTAAAGATGTCCACACCCAAGATTCTAATGCAAACATGTGTCAGTTCTTCCAGGCACAGACTGTCACTGATTACTGTACACAGCACAAACTGGGTCAACCGGCTGCAGCCTCTGCATTAAAAAATGAGTAATACCTGCTTTAGAGAGTCTGACCTCAGAGTTGCTATTCTTTCACCTCAGAGCAAATGAAATATCCTGACGATCTTCAATTGAAAGCTCATATCATCAACTCATTAAGGGCTTCTGATTTTTTATACTTGTTAAACTTAATATGTATGTTCAGCCAAGCCCAGGGTTATTTAAGTCTAATGAAAATCAGCAAACGTATACAATGAAGACTTAAGTTAGCACAGGATTTTTGCTGACTGCAGAAAAGTTAGTGCTTAAGATGAGCTGGAAGTACAAAAAAATATACAGGTTGGTGAGAAGGTAATGATCGTGCATGACATACAGAAAGAAATAATCTTATAGAGTGATGTAAAATTGGAACAGAAGACCCATCCTACCCTCCCGACCATCACTTACAGCAGGGTCCTTAGTGCAGCAAGAGAACGGCACACCACAGCGCTCTCGACTTGCATTGGAATCTGTGCAATTGAAGTAAATATTAAGGTTCCAGTCATCAGCTCCAAACGCCCCACAGCATTGCCACTAGAACAAAGAAAGGAGAGCTTCTTGACTTTCAGAACAAACAAATCTCAGTATTAGCAGCATGCATCATCACTGCCAGTTTCCCTCTAGCTTTCAAAACAGAACCTGGTATTTCCTCTGGTTTCATTGAAACTGGCTTGATTCTGGTTTTGTTTTGTTTTTTAAAAAAAAGACCATTCCAAACCTGCACATTGTTCTTCTGATTAAATTTATGTTCACACCCTGCAATACTGCTTCTCCAGAGAGAAGCCCATGGAATGAGCTGATAAGCCTACACACCACCAGAGAGTTGCGCAGGCCTACAAGCTCAGACCCTGGGGATAGCAGAGCCGAGAGTATGATACTCTGCCCAGCCTAATGCCTCCTGGGTTCTCAACAAAACTAAGCAGCTACAAGGGCTACACTGGTGCAGCTACTCCTTTTGCCAGTTTGGGGGAATCTTTGCCTGACTTTACCTCAGACATTATGAACACATTGTTCCCCGAGCATCAAACATTGCACAAATAACATCTTCACTAAAGGCAGGTAGAACCCTTCAAAAAGTAGGTATGTTGAATGGTAGGCTTAGTCTCTGGCAAAACATGCTGAATGCACCAAGAACTGGTAAACTTGCTGAACACACAAAGAATGGACTGGAAATCAGTGGAGCAGTGATGGTTTATAGCACTTAAGGAGCTAGCGCAATGAACCCATCTGTGTCAACTTAAATATTTTAAAACCCCAAACAAAACACAATTTAAAAAGCATTGAAATGGCAAATCTCCCTTTCTAGATGTTTCACCATTACCTCTACAATCCCTGAACATGTTGTCAAGTATTATCTCTATTAGCTGAAAAAGTAGCTTCCTCTCCAGGCTCATGCTGTCCCTGAGTTATCTGTCAAGATTGCAAATCCAGTTAGAAAAGTTAGTTTTATGAAGTGCCTGAAAAATTGGACTGTAGCCTTTTGGTTGCAAACAAGTGCTTTCAGACTGTGGTGACCTCTTACCTTCTCACAACTGGACAAGATTCAAACCACTGCAAGGATCCACATTGCATTACTTACTCACTTGTCATTTTTTTCCCCCCAAGGCATACAGAAGCAAATCAAATGTTGAATGAAATTATGTTAATTACAGAATGAAGAATTAGTAACCATGACTTCAACCAACTCTTAACCATGTTAGCTACACCAAATTCAAAGGGGAGTTCATCAACACAGGCCAGAACTGAGTACTGGAGCAACAAGGTACGGGCAAAATAACTTGCGTGCCAAAGTCAGTGCAAGAATCCTTTACACACACCGATAAATTACACAAGTGTGTGCATCTCTGGCTTCACCCTTTCCTCTCAAGTGCAGACATAGTGTCATTTAGAGATTTCCTATGAACACTTATCAGTTGCCTGCTTCATTAGGCTAACTGCATTAAGTCTGCTTAAAAGGAAATAATGTTGTAGTGTCACTCAGACCAGCTGAACATCTCTCCTACTCTGCACTGTAGTGTAGCACCTCTGACATCGCTAAAGCTACACCAACATCCATCTCAAAACCAAGTCAAGCTTAGTAAAGGGTTGTTTTTTGTTTTCTTTAAGAGCTCGATAGCTCCTACAATACAATATTTTGAACACCTCTCCCCACCCGAAACCCTGAAGTATCTTCATACACATATGGAATATGCTCAAAAAAACCTGAGCACAAGACACTGATAGTTAACTTGTAGATTTGACACACTAGCTCCAAGTTTTCCAGGACAAGCGACCCCAACTGTCCATCTTGGTTTTCTCAGCCATACATCAACAAATAAGCCACTTCTCACAGGTGCTGTGTGTTTGTAGAAGTTCTATAAAGAGAAAAATACATACCTATATACAAAAGAATTATATTCTAGAATATTTCTGCTGTTGTTTGAAGAAACCAAACAGATGGGAAGTAAAAAAATAGAGTAGATTTTTCTTTAAATTAAACTTCATAAAAAAATTAGTCCAACTTACATATTCCTGTGTGAAGTCTATGAGATTCTGCAAATCAATGTCATCTCGGTATGCTCTGATGTTGTTGTTTATAAAGAAATACAGCTGGTCCTTTATCCAATCTTTGAAAACAAAGGCTAGAACACCGGCAGTGAGCTCCAAGAAGAAAATAATTCCAAGAAACACAGAAAACTATGAAGAAAAAGAAAAAGGTTAAAATTATTTTGCTCTATGACCAAAACCTTATTTTTTCCAAGGCTCACAATTAGATCCAGTGTTAAGACTTCACCTGTTTCAGTGCAAATTAAAGGTATTCCAGCACACAGGAAATTTTAAATTAAAAATACACCATTTTCAATTAGGGCTATAGTACAGGAGACTTAATTCTATTCTAACGAATAATAAAAATGCCAACAAATTCAAACTTCAGGCATTTCACTGGGATTTGCAAAGAGGTCCAAGAGAATTCACTGTAAATTTCAACTGAGATGGCAACTCACCACCTGTAGGGCCCCTCTGAAAACTCATCTAAAATTTCTGTGTAGGCATTTATATCTTCAAAGGCATAAAGAGCCAATAGTGCCAATGAAATGCTTTCTAAGTGACTTTTAAGACACCTTCCTTGGCAAAGCTTTGCCTAAGCAGACAAAGCAAAAATTGGTAACAGCAGAAATTAATTAATGACTAAGTCAGAGCAGAATGTCTACGGAATTACTCACATCCACATTAAAACCAAATGAGGCTGCTATGATTAAGGCAAACGCAATGGATGCCAAAGGCATTACTAATAATCTGCCACTTTCTCTTCAGCATCTCCACTGAGTCTACACTGTTATTAAAACACACAGGGGTCCTCGTATACAGGAAGTCCATCTCTTTTGCAACTACACATTTGAGTTTCATTTTAATGTGCTCTCTATGTTTGTTCAGATGCATTTTTAATTTCTCCTGCAGCTACTATATAGGAATCTATTTCTGGTACAGCAGATGGGTTCATCTTAGGCAAGCTAAGACAAGCAAGGAAGAGGAAAAAGAGTGCTACAATAGCTCTCCTCCACTTTTTGGTTTTGATTTATTTCTTAAAGCAAGACAAGAACAAGCTAGAACTATCCCAAGCTGCTTTATAAATGCCTCAAGAACTGTAATTCTCAACCACCTCCCCCCTTATACATATCTGTAGGAGCCAAATATGTCACTCGAAGGCTGTTTTTTCACTGGAAGCCTTTTCATTTATCTATTAACAATTAATGGTTAGGAAGACACAACTACTACCCAAGCTGTGCCCACCTCTGGAAGTAGGTGTGGTGGAAGAATCTTGAATTTTTCTTACAAATCTTAGATTTATCTAAAATGGAACATGACACTTATCGTCACAGCTCGGAGGAGGAGGGATTTCAAAAAACAGAACCAGGCTACTTAGCTAAAGGAGTTTTGAATACTGTGGTATGTTTGTATATCAGCAGTTCCTTCTCCAACTAACAGTCCGGAGTTCAAGATGAAAATTTCTGATTTCTTCACCTACCCCGAGCAGAGTCTCCTCCCTTTCTCCCTCTCAGGCCCCACCACTGACAGTAAAGCAATGAAGCCTTTTCAAATTAGCTAAATGGCACAAAACCGAGGATATCAGCAAGCAATCTGTCCTAACAGTCCTATCTCCTCTGCACCATAAGGGACACTTGCACAGCAGAAATCACACGTGTCATCTTCGGTGGCCTATCTACATTACTCATATTTCATATGCAGCTTGTTAGGGTCTCAGAGGTCAACATGCAGATTCTTAGCAGAAATTTCTCTCTTTTTGTAAGAGGAAAGCAAAATGTTAGGTTATACCCATATGAAAAGCAGTAGTTCCATGTTCCATGATTCTTACCATCAATAGTTTTGAACCTTAGAAAAAACCCCAGCTGGAAGCACCAGAGACTGAAGAGCTGTAACGTCTTAACAGTTAAGCAAGGCGATTCACAGAACTGTACGCTCACATCAGGTAATACCTTCCGCTCCCCAAATGGCATTTTAAAATCTTTACACAGTTAAGCAGGACCAGAGAACATGACTTATGCTATCTAACTGACGAGAGCCACAGTTGCAAAGGCTACTTACAAATTTGAGAAGAAAGGTATTTTCTCGCAAAGCGCCAATGCATCCTGCAAATCCCAAAATGAACATAACTCCTCCTACCACTAGGAAGAGCCAGACTGGATCAAAGCCTCCCAGGTCAGTGATGGAGGAGATATTGGACAGCACACCCTGAGAAAGAAACAGTGCCAAGAGATAACAAGTATGTTCAGCTTTCAGTTGCACAAATTCTGCTTGCATTTTTCCTTTTAAAAAGGTAGAAGACTACAGGAAATAAATGTTCTGCAATACAGCAAGAAAACACAATTAAGAAAAATCTTTGCATTCAAAGAGAGATAAAAAGGGTGATTATGTATAGCATTTCTGAACCAACATGTGGAATGAACAACAAAATGCGCTTTTAGAGTCCTTTACAAGAAGCCCACGGGGGATTTTCCTGCTTCTGTAACTATGAGAATCAGTCTGCCAGAAAGTCAGAATAGGTACTTGAGCAAAACTTAATCTTAATAACCATGCTGAGATGCGTTTTAGGTATCATATACATTGTTTACATAAGCACACAGTTCCACATGTTACGACAGAAAAAGCAGTCAATAGCAAGAACATCACCTTGAATTTAGCATTTATGCTTAGTATTTACAACAATTAACAAAAATTGCAAGTGAGCTCCCAGGTTACAGTGGCTTGCAACGATGGATTTTACACAAAATTTTGACAAATGAGATGCTTGGCCAATTCATCTTCAGGCATCTACAGTGCCAAAAACTCATTATATAAATAAAGTACGATTACCAACTGATCAGCAGAAATTTTGAAGACAATGTTAAGTCCCTTAGTAGGACATACGGCAGTTTAAGGACTTGTCTTGGGAGATGGTTTGCACTAACTTAGGTTAGACTTATCATACGGCAAATTACGTATGCTGTGTTTTAGCTACGACAGTCAGCACAGTCTGCTTGCAATGCCATTGCCCCCTTAGAAGCAGAGCTTGGGTTGTGATGCTAGTAATCCTGAGGAACGTTTTTTTAAAAAACACATTTTAACCAGAGTTTGGCTGATATTGAACAGATGTGTCGTACCAAGAAGCAAGTACAAAGTCCTCCTTTTTCCAGTGAGCGCACACAGGAACAGTTACAGTCTCCTAAAGCTCTTTGGCAGCAAAAAAGCTGAAGTATCGCTATTTCTTCATACCCCTCCCCAGTGCTGTAGGTCAACGCAAAGCTCACTGCTGCAGCAGACGTTTCTCTGTTTCGTCAAAGAAGCCTGAACACAGGCTACTGCTTTCCCTATTAACTCTTGAATGAAGTTTTGATTTGAAAAGTAACACTACAGACCTTTACCTCTACAGCTCCTTATCTGCAGAATTATTAAGTTCTTAATCCTTTTCCCTGTTCATATCCCCTTTGCTGCTTTGAAATACTCCCAAAATAGCAATAATTTTGAAGGAAGTTATAACAATGTTACTAGCAACTTTTGGAAATAAGGTTAACACAACTGTGGCTTTAGACCTGTGGTTTTTTTGTTTGTTTTAATATATATGCACTCACTTTGGACCACTCAGAACAGAAAGTCATGTAATCAATATCTCTAACACAGTACTCTGCATAGTCTGCAACCATTTCCATAGTTTCCCAAGCAAAACATCGAGCAAGTAGTAAATGAAGACGGTACTTAAAGCTTTTGAATTCTGCAGACAGCGATAGACTGGATATAATATACATGTGAATTTTTCTAATGTACACAGCAAGGAGCCTTGGAAAAGGCTACGACCCAATCCAAACGTATGAATAATAAACCAACAGCACGAATGACATTATCAAACAGGATTCCTCTCTCCCCTACTACAGAAGGCTACTGCCTAACAGAGAGGGATGAAAAAAATTTTTTTTTAAAAATCACATTCATCACTTTCCTCCAACATTACATTAGTACTAGTCTTATTGTTATTCATCAAAAAGACAAAAATAGATGTAAGGCATGAATAACACAGGGCTGCTCAGAGCCAGTATTGCTATCAAAGCTGACCAGTTGGTACACGCCTTTTTCTAACAACTTATGAGATGGTACAAGCCAGGCTGAAACGAACGCTTATCTGTCATTAGCACTTGAATCAACTTGTGCAAAAGCTTCCCACTGCCTTTGTCTCATTACATTTGTCATAGAAAAGAAATCAAAGACATAACTTTCTGGCTAAGAATGACAAGCAAAATAAACAGTATAATTCAGTCATACAAAAACCTTTGAAAAAGTCATGGCCTTGGACATACGCGAGTCAGGAAACATGAGCTCTGCCCCAAGGTAAAAAGACTGCTAACATAACTTCTTCACAAAGTCCCGTCCCTTCTATGTTTTCCATCTGTGTCTATATAGTTATCATAAGATCAGAAGAAATTATGCCTTACAGCAAACAATACTACTTATTTAACATTAGCTGATGTTGGAATTAGTGGACTGAGTGTAGTAGAGTGAGAAAACAGTCACTGGAGAAACTACTGTTGCCTTTGCTTATTTTTAAAGAAAGACCAGGTGTCTTATGAAGAGAGTCCTGAATGACTGTTATCCTTCTTGGATTTTTTTTTTTTTTAAGTAAAATAATTATAATACAAACCAACAACAAAAAAAATCACACACACCAAATTACTATGTTTAATCAAGTTCTTTCATATGAAAGTAGTAAAATTCAAATGTGAGAAGAAACCCAATTGAAATTCAGCTCTCATTTGTGGACAGTGCTCTTAGAGAAACTAGTCATAATATAAAGAAGTGTCAGTGAGAAGAAATACACCACTTCGCATTTTGTCACACTCTCATTAAAGTTGATGACAATAAAACTTAGTGAACTGGTTGTATATTGACCTTCTGATCACGTTCTTTCCCACCTTACTTGATTTTCCTCGCAATGCCAGGCTCTCATCACCCTGGTGTGCCACGTGTTGGCCGGTCACCTAGCAAAAGTCATCCATCTAACCTCTGGTGTCCTCCAGGCTCCAACTCCTCAGGGTAGCTATGATCTGACATCTACTGAAATAGAACAACCCCAGTTTTATCTGCCAGTATTTGCTGTCTTTGGAAAGCACCTTTATGTGCCTCTTTTGCTAGTCCACAGATGGCAATCATAAGCCTAGCTTGGATAAACCTCAAATACTACATCCTGACAGCTCAAAGCACATACTGAGTAATTCTCGTTTGTGCTGTGTGCTCTCTGCACACAAATCCCAAGTTATCAGTATTCTGGAGAGATGTCTCGGGATACACAGTCTTCAGAAAGGCTTTTCTCAGCAACACTATTGCAGTAGTCCACTCCACCCTTTACTGTTAAAGTTCCAAGTACTACCGATGCTTTAGCATCTGAAAGGAGAAAAAATTTTTCCACCAAACCCATATTCTCATTTCGGAAGTATGGTTATTTTCCTGGGGCACATGTACATCACTTTCTTGGTAATTTAGGCACGTGCATAACCTTTATTTGCCAGTAAACACTTTGTGCAAAGCTACATACTCTAATACTCTTCTTTGCATGATAGTGTCAATCCAGGGCTCTGCTGTAGTCCCATGAGGAGAGCCAGAAGGACACGTTCCCTGGCTGATCTCCAGCTCATCCGTTTGCTCTGTTCCCCCACCCTCAATTGCCTGATGTATGTTACAGCACCTGGGTTATTTAACCTTTCAATTCACTGCAAATCAAAATTTGCTTGGGATAGTGAAGCAACAGCAGCAGCATCCATGACTGAACTAAAATCAATAATGATTAGGTTATGAAAAAAGTTCCTTTATTTGTGAAATGTACCTCACTTCAATCACTAGGCATACAATGATGTAGGCACGGAACAGGAAAGACTGACATCATATTCCTACCCCATCCCAAATTCACGAGAGGAAGTCAAGTGAAACAGTAAGACCTGCTCTTTTCTCCAATAAAAGGGTGAGGGGAAGAGGCGTTGGTGGTGCCTTCTGCCACACCAAGAAACATGAGACAACCAAGCCGGGCCTGCCAGAAGCTCTGGCAAAAGTGGAGTCTTCTCCTTATGGTATGTGAGCATAGGTGGAAAGACAGACTATGAGAGATGCCTGAATTCAGTGACAGATCCTCTACGGTCATGCTGTTTTCTTCCCATGGCTAGAGCCCTCCACCCTACAAGCTGGATCTCATGCATAGCCCAAGGGAGATCAAGGCAAAGGAAAAATGCTGGTCTTGAAGTAACTCAAGAAAGCTTCTCCTGGTATTATAGCTGCACAATTGTTTGCCATTATCCCACCCATAAAGAATAAGGAAGCAAATCACTTAGGAAAGTAATAAGGGTGCATCCCTCACCCCTTCTCCATCTTGTACTCTTTAAGATCATTAGGGTAATTTGTACTGCTTTCCACAGACAGATCTCTGGCTCCAGCTCCCACTGCTGGTGCACATCTACATTATCATTTCAGGTCAGATCCAGGAGTTCAGATCCAGGAATCCATTTACAGGGATTGCACACAAGCTATGCTTCAGTTCGCACCAGCAAACAGTATCAGAGCACACACATTAGATTACTTACAAATGAAGATGTGCCCCTGGAACATAACTTGTGCTCCAACCACAAGCAGGCATTCAGCCCACAAGATCACACTAGAACTAGGCTGATGAAAACTCAGATTTTTAAGACCTGTAGAGTGTGCAAGATGGGCCTTCAACACCATCTCCTCTCCTCTTGGTCCACACTACTTGCATTTTGCAGATATAGCCCTTGCCTTCAGCCTTCTGAACCCAGAAAGTTACTTTATTTCCCCCAGAATGTATGGATGCCAACACAGATCTCTTGGTCAGAGCAGTGCCCCAGTGTTTGCACATTTATTGTGTCCCTGGTTCCTAATGAGGCCAAAAGAGAGTCACAAGTGCATGAACAAACCAGCAAGATTTCCAGACTGTCTGTGGTTAGTGTAGAGAATCCACTGCCATGTTCAGGTCTCAGAAATGTTCCCACAAGTTTGCTAGAACAGCTAATGTTCCTAATACAGCTACCGTGCCTAATACTGCAGGCACAGTAGTATACTGTGGGGCAAGAGAATGGCTCCAAGTGAAAACACTCTAGGCAGCAGCAATTTTGAAAAGCTGACCCAGTAACAAAAATTCAAGGCAGCTTGACCCCAAGACAACTTAGGAGAATCATCATCCTAGGGAATAAAGGATGATACACTGCGAAAGTACATGGAATTTGGCCCACAGGAGTGCATATAAAAGAAAAGGACTCAATACCACAGTCCCCACGACAAACAACATCCCAGAGGGCCATTTAAAAGTAGAAGGAATAAACCAACACCATTAGGATGGGAGAAATCAGCTATTTTTCTTCCATTTCCTCTAAGGTGGGAAAAAACCTTCTCTGCTGCAGAATCCCATTACTGGGGGAACAAAGAAAGCAGATGGTCAGAAGAAGGTTCAGCAATACAAGATCTTCTGAAACATTTCTTCTTTTCAAGCAGGTGAGTAGCCTTTCCACAAGCTCTTCTGCAGGACTTCGAATCACTGGCAAACAGGAACATGGGAGTGATGGGAAATAAAAGTATTTCCAAATGCATGATTTTGAAACGGAAAACTGTCTCTCTACTTTGTTAGTCATAAAATCCATGCAGTTCCTCCATGCTGCGCATCTGAATGAGCATGGGGAACAGAACAATAGTTATTGAAACATGCCAAATTAATTCCACTCCAGAATTTTGTCTCTGCGAGCAAGAAACTAGGTGGGGGATGTTTACGAATCTTATTTCCTTACTTTTTGTTGTTCTTGCATTTCCCACAGCAAGCAACAATCGCAGCAGAACTTTTTTTTCCAAGTATCTAGTGAAGAAAAAGAACTAGTCTAGCCTTCTTGTCATGACAAAGCAGAGTTCAATACATGCATAACTGCCATAAAACACATGTAAGATGCAGATTTTTACATTTTTCAGGATTAATAGTTACAAGGTGTTAGAACACTAGTGAAATGATTTAAGAGCCTGTTTAGATAATGCATCTTTACATACTGAAATTTAACGTAATAACAAATATTAGTATTTCTCTCTCTCTCACCTCCCCAGTTCTGCAAAATACAAATGCACAGTCCTGGCTTAGAAGCAAGATATATGGTTTGGGTATCCTTCAGCCCGTAAAGACCCACAGGATATGCATACGGTTTCCTTGTCAGCAATTATTTTTAAAAGAACCACATGGTAGACATCTGTGCACAACTATCTGGAGTGACTGGTGTATCGCTCCCTCTTGATGACTGCCACTCTTACTTCTTTTACCATCCCAGTGAATTTTTTCCTGAAAACAGCTGCAGTTTCCATTTCAGGTTAAGAAGAGACAGATGTGGTCTGACAAATTGTGACTGGTTTTACGTAGGGGGTTTAGCCTGTCCCAGAACACCAAAACAGGCCTACATCACCTTGTATCAGTATGTAAAAGTCTAGCCTAAAACTTGAGATCCAGATTTGGAGCTCCTGCTCACTAAGAATACTACGTTGTCACACAGAGGTACCATACTGGTACTCCAAACTGTGCATAACTTGCCTTACAAGCTGGTGTGTCTCTTCTAGTTATGCTAATTTAGCAAGAAAAACCTAGAAACCAAGTTTATGCATGTAACTAACCTCTTCCACTGCTCCCTCTTCATTTCAGTCAATCTTATACATTTACTACTCTTTCACGGGCACCCCCTTGCCATGGGGAAAGAGCTTGCGTGCCCTTGTGAAGTTGAGAGCTATGCTGGTGGTGGCATATGCCTCCGGTAGGGTCTCCCAAGCCAGACAGGTCTCAACTGAAGGGTCAGACAAAGTGTGTCCACGGGCAGGATGGGCTCAATAGCCTTCGGGCAACCATCCTAGGAGAAGGACAACTCTAACTCCAAACCCGGGCAGATGGAGCTCGTTTAGCCCTGTAAGGCCATCCATCTAAGAGAAGGATACTCTAACCAAACCTACGACCTGAGGACTTCGCTGTCACCGTCCAAGCTCGCTAGGCCCTGGCAGATGAACCTCAGGTGTAAAGGGTGGGGCCAGTCTCGCGCACGCTGCGCTCACCTAAAAAAATCCACCGCGCAGGCTTGAAGGGTGTACTCACGTTTGCAAAGCCCTGTAGCGACGGGCAAGGGACGAAACGGCAATACCACCCAAGGAGACCCTCCGGTGTGCTCTTTGCAACCGGTCTTGCCTATCCCGCATTGGCCTTTTCAGCCATCAGCGCGCTTGCAATAAGCGTGGGCAAAGCCCTTCCCAAATCTTCGTCCGCGAAGCCAAGCCATGATGATACATTTACTAAGTCTAACTAACAAATTTTGAAAGGATCCGCAGATTTTTTCCCACTTTAGTATCTCTACCTTCGCTATCTCCTACTTAAAGTATACCCCAAACCCACAGTGCTTTCCTTCTAAAAAACTCCCTCTCCATGGATAGTCTTATAGGGTCTCAGAACAGCAATTCATTGCTTAGACTCACTGCTCTTGAATATAAAACTCCTGCAGATAGTGAGCAAACCAAGAACAGTCAACAGAAACCAGTCAACAGAAGAAATTATGTAAGTCATTTAAAAAAGCCAGTGAAATATGAACATTTTTCCCCTGCTGCTGAGCAAAGATAGGGTAAGTTGCTTGGGTTTAGTACAGACTCGTTGTATGTTAACGATGTTCATATCACTGTTGGTGGGCGTTGGAAGTCGGCTACCATGGCCCAAGTCTAGCATGCCTGAAAACACAGTGAGATTGGGAGCTATATAGTGCATCCATGTATAGATAGCTTTATTCATCCTCCAAGTTTATTGCCCCCACCTGCCCCTCAGCTCTCTTTCAGGTTCATGACTCGGAATGCTAATTGCCCAGTTTTTGTTTAGGGCTGGCTGACTGGCTGTCAAGCCAATTCTATTGCCGATTTGACAAATGAGCTCTTTCGCTTCCCTGCAAAGGCTGTAAGGAAGGTCACAAGACCACATAGTGTGCTTTTTCCTTCTTTACAACAAAGTTTAAAGGGGAGAATTCAAGCCAACTTAGCAAAAAAAGAGAAACTAGCCACCAAATCCACAAATCTACCTCAAACTGGGTTTAGCCAACAGCAAACAGGACTCCTGTAAAATGTGGATTATTTCTTTATTTCTTTACATGATTTTCAAAATGGCCCAGCACACTATCTTTTTTTCTTGAAAAGGTTCTGTGAAGCAGCAGAAGTTGACAGCCAGGTTATAAAACAACACAGCTGGATATAAAGCCACATGATTCAAGATAGAAGTAAAATAAAATCTTCCCCACCATCAAATCAGTTTACAGTTGAGTAGTCCTTCTGAAGACCCAACCCTTCAAAGATACCTTAAAATTTATATTCACACATTATACAATAGCAGCACCAAGCTCAACTTCAATGAAGACTTAGTTCATTGGGACAGCAGCAGTCTTCACAGAATGGTTGAGGTTGGAAGGGACCTCTGGAGGGTCATCTGGTCACCTAGACCCGGCTGCCTAGGACCATGTTCAAACTGCTTTTGAATACCTCTAAAGAAGGAGACTCCACTTCATCTCTGGGGAAACCATGCCAGTGCTTGGTCACCCTCACAGTGAAAAAAAAAAAAAACCACCACACACCACACACACAAATGAGAGGAAACTTTCTGTGTTTCAGTTTCTGCCCATTGCCTTTGTCACTGGGCAACACTGAAAACAGCCTAGCTCCATCCTCTTTGCACTCTTCCTTCAGGGATTTATATACAGTAAAATTCCCCTGAGCCTGCTCTTCTCTAGGCTGAACAGTCCTATTTTTCTTAGCCCTTCCTTGCAGAAGAGATGCTCCAGTCCCTTAATAACTTAGGTAGCCCTTTGATGAACTCTCCAGAACATCAGCGTCTCTCGTGTACTGACAAGCCCAGAACTGGTCCAGGTGTGGCCTCACCAGAGCCAAGTATAGGGGAAGAAACCCCTCCCTCAACCTGCTAGCAACACTCCTAATACAGCCCAGGACAAAGTTAGCCTTCTCTGTCGCAAGGGCACAGTGCTGGCTCATGTTTGACTTCATGTACACCAGGACCCCCAGGTCCTCCTCTGCAAAGCTGCTTTGCTACCTTACAGTATACCATTACCACAGCCCATAACACCCAAGAGATACCCGGACTAGCCTTAGGCAAGAAGTAGGCTAGCTAGAGAAGTGCTTTTCACTTAAGTTACAGATCTCTCAAGCCTTAGGCTTCGCCTTCTTGGCTTTCACCTCCAACTCCCAAGCTGCAGCAGGAACAACTCTGCCTGGGATGAAAATTATCTACCTCCTACTAAGTTGCATGAGGCCTATGACTATCTGGCACCTGATCTTGCTGAACGCAGCCTCTGGTCATTGCCTGTCCTCTAGAGAGCTGAGTGAAAGGAAGGTCTCAGATTGTCTTGCCACAAGTCCATTTTCCCATAATTCTACAAAAACCTCAAGTCTGTCTCTGCTCAAGCACTCTGCAGTTCAGCTATACCTACACTACATTTTGGTTGATACAACTATGGACTGAAACAGTCCACAGTAAACACCACAGGACACAACAGTTAGAGAAGGTGGGAGAGATGCTCACCTTCAAAGACAGACCTGTGTTTTAAAACAATATACAGTATTTTATTTATTAATTTTTATAGAAAAACCTACTACATATGTAGTCTGAGCTAATGCATATTAAACTGCTCTAGGTGGTTTTATTTGCTTGTCTTAAAAACAACATGGTATTCTCCCACTTTCTGGATCTGATTAAAAATGGTTTAAGATGACTTGATAATAGTAAAAATATGAGACTTTGCTTCTGGCTATTAGCAACTACAAACTGAATGCATTTTGGGGGGGCGGAGGGAGTCGGCAAGTGGACATGCTTTCCCATATAGAAAATACATAAAACCTAACTAACCATTATCTGCCAGAACATGCTCTAGCTGTAGGACTGGCATATTTTAGACTTCAAACACCAGACTACAGCTGTTTTTCCTTTACCTCCTCATTCATTCTGGAGGAATCATTTGTGTTACCTACCAAAAGAATGCAAAAACATTAACATCTGCTCTAGAAAGCCACTCCAAAATAAAGTTCTCTAGGGCTTAGACATAGGTGTAACCTCTGTGAGATCCTCAGAGTATTAAATAAAACATCTTTGCTGAATGAAGAAAAAACACAGCACCTCTTTCCAAGCCTATTCAAGCCATCCAACATGAGTATCATGTGGTATGTAAATACACTTATACATATATATGTGGGTGTGTACAGTGTGAGTTAATATCCCATTATTATTTGTAATTATCTATATACATGCAGAGTAATTAGAATGTAAGTTAATAACTCCTTTCTGAACCAGCAAAATTTCTCCTGAATTTAAGTGACAAAACTCCAGCGTTTCCACTGCGTTCTTTGTTCTGCTGCAAGTGCCAGTTATTATGCCTTAAGCAAACATCAATGTGTAACTTACTCATTGTTTTCCACTAAAAGGAAAGAAATATTATGTAACTGAGTATCACCGCACCATTGTTATCAACCCGCGTTTATTATTTTCAATCTTCTAAACAAAGAAGAAAAGCAAACTCTAGCTTTATTTTTAGCTGTGGTCTTTTAGCAAGCCAAACTCTTCATCCAGTAACCCAACACACACTGACTGGTTTTGTACATTAAGTCTTGATATTTTATCTTCTTCCCAACTTCTGCAGCAAGCAAGCTAAAAATTGGGCTCTGGTTCACCAATGTTCCTCCTGCCCCACGCCCCTCTGTTCCCACTTCCAAGTTGATTTTACAGTCTTGCACCACAGAGCATGTCAGTGGACAGTTACTCGCCCAAGAAAAAACAGCAGTTATTCTGTCTCAGGTTTGGCTTGGTTTGGGGGCTTCATTTTGTTTTGGTTTTAGTTTTTGGGTTGATGGGGGTTTCTTTTTGTTTTGGAACAGCAGTTAGCATGCTATGTTAAGGCAAAGCTGAGGAGGCTTATTTTCAGGACGCTGCCCTCTGAGACATGTAGGCTCCCTCCGTTCCTGGGGACACATGCAGCAGAGACATAGTATCTGACCTGCAGTTTCAGTGTGCATGGATTGAAACGGTTATTTTATGTGCAAGTGTCAGCCATGATTTCTTGCCAAGGGATTCTTGGAAAAGATGCCAAGGATTTTCCTCTAGGTGAGCCGAGCCAAGGTTTTATTTAACAGAGAAGCTTGATTTTGTTTCAGTAGAAACTGTGTGTGGACACACAAAATGTGTAGCATATTAGTATTCCAATATTTCATCAGAGAGAGAAAGAAAGAGGAAAAAAAAAAGGGAGTTTGGTACTATATTCAACCTACCTTTTCATTCCATGCCCACAATCCAATCCCAAGAAATGCTATGCCAAGGAACTACAGGAAAAAAAAGAAAAAAAAAAAATCAGTGCAGGAACTAATTCATTCATTAATTTTTTTTAAAACACAAATATTGACTTATCTTGTCTGCTGGATAATCAATTTTATCAGGACTGTAGGGGTTTACTGAGAGTTTTAAAATATGCATGTAGTTGTTTATTTTACAATTCAACCATTGCAACTGGAAAAATTTAAAACTTGCACAGCTCATTCAGGGATGTTCCACACAGGAACAGTAGGAGCAATAAATGTCATCTTCCCAGCATCAGGCAAGTAAGGTTCTTCTTGAGTTTGTCAGAGTTAAAGCAAACTCCACAGTCAAGTACTGCGTTATTTTACTGTTTTACTACCACCACCTGCATAAAACAACTGTCCTCACAGCTCTCTCCCAATGAAAGTACTTAAAAGGAAGTCCTACATACACATGTACTATCGACTTTAGCAATGCTGTCCTCAGAAACAGAGAAAGCTGTTTAAATATAATATTACCCATGATTTGGCGGGACTGGGTGGGGTGGTGCAGATAATAAAAGTAATACTGGTCTAAAAGAGTAAGTTTTTTAAAACCCTGAAGCCATCATTGTATAACCTTTCTGATATTGAATGTTTCTGTATTTTGTAAAGGAAATTACAGTCCCTTTCCCTTTAGAGTACCTAGTTTCTCTCCAAATACTACAGGTTTCCATACAAACCCCATGCCAAGGATCAGTGAAACAAGCAGAACAGGCGAATAACGTCTCTGTCTCCCAACATCACCACTGCGTATTTGGCACGATACAGTACTACCCATGTAGAACGTTTAAAAAACATACAGTAGGTGTCCAAGCACACCTCTAAACATCCGTCCAAATTATATCCGTGGTTTTTAACATCTAAGTGCTGGCTGAAAAAGAAAACTACATTCACTCTGGTTTCAGGGCACGTAATGGAATGTTGATCAAACACCAAACTCTGGTGTTCTTTGTGGTTTGCCCACACTGCAGTGTACAGATTATTTTGGCACACAGTATGCTTTCTCTTAACATTTGTGTAAACAGTTAAGTATCCTAATGATTTTTCTTTTGCAAAACAGGACAAAAGTGTTTTTCTGTTGAGCAGTGGGAGGAGGCAGGAATATCAACATAAAAGGCTTTCCCAGAAGTGATTTCAACAGCTTCAAAGCAAGATTCCTTCTTCCTTATACACACTTATTTTTTTTTAAAGTGGCAATTTTAGCTTTATATCACAAGACTACCTGTAAAGCATAACTCAATATCAAGTGAAACATGCTCACTGTGATACCGTGAATGTCTCTAACATCCCTCACACTTCTGTGACTTTTTCCTCCAAGTGTGCTTTGCCTGCTGACCAGAGGACCACGTGTACTCCATCCAGCAAGCTCTCTCAGAAGTCCATCTATACTAACTGGGAATGAAACTCTCCTCTTTGACTTGAAGAGTCATGATTGCAAACAACACTACAGGCAGTATTTTTCAAAGGGAACTGTCGCAGCCTTGGCTGTATTTTAGTACAAGATAAATGGAAAATTTTCCTAGATGGCAAAACAGAACTGGTGGTCAAGAAAGTCTGATATTTCAGCAGCCATAATTATCTATGAAGTACAAGAGATGTATTTGAGAATGTTAGTACAGCCTCCTGTGATACACCACACGAGCCAAAAATAGTCATCTTACCTGTATTGAGACTGCTCTTTTTCTGTGGTTATAAAGCTTGCCAGAAGAGAGCATGTAATCCTCCTGACTTGCAGTGATTATTCGAGACTTGAGATAAACCTGTACGAGTTTCCAAATCACTTTCAGACAACTGCAGTTCAGGTTTTTTGCCATAACAGGCTCCTTTCCTTCTTTCTTACACTGCTAAAGGTACCAAGGCTGAAGAAACAGGAGTGGGGGGAAGCTATATTATAAAAATCCATAAGCTGCATTTGGAAGTTGCAAATTCTAATTTGTAGAGAGGAACAAAACATTCTGTCTTGCAAAGAGCTTAATATGGTTTTGAACAGAATAAGGGTGGAAAACTAGAATAAAAGATTTGATCAGTGCAAACAAATGTAACTTAACAACCATATGCATCAGCTGCCAGTTTGACTCAGATCCACTAGCATTATTAAATTTAATCCTGTCTAGTGTCCTGATCCCTCACCAGAAGTTGAGACTTAAGGTAAGATTACCTCATGGGTTGCAAAAGGTGGCTTACAGTAGACTCTACAGGTCTCACGGCAGGCAGTGCTCATCTCAATTTACAGATTGGGTAACGAGACACTACTATACTAAGCTGAAGCACCTAAAAACCTGAGATAGACAAGCTTCTGGCAAGCCCGTCAAGAAAAAAAAAAAAAACCCAAGAATCTCAGTTCTCAGAGTTTTCAAGGGTATCAAAGAAGTACATGCTGCTCAGTCCATATCCCAGAATGGAAATGTCTGTCCAGTTGCCTTTAGAGCAGCTGATGAAACAGGAACAATGGAGAAGATCCATTAAGAAAAAGGGTTCAGGATGGAATCATGAACTATTTATCACAGGATGCTGTGGAAATCAAAAACTTCATGGCATTCAGGAGAAGAGATAAGATAAATTAAAGGAAGATCCATAGCAATTGAAAAGTGATTTTCATACAGCTTCTGGCTCAGGAAGTTTTTACACTGTTGCTCGTTGGGAGATTATAACTGGGAAAAGACCACTGGATGTATGCTTTGTTGCTTAAATGCCTCTTGCCTTGGACGAACTGTATTTGCATTACTTGAGACACAACACTGAGCTAGGCAGACAAGCACCTAACTCCCTACAATCATGCCCACCCTTGCACAAACAGTCGGCTATGGGGATGATGCACACAAGAATGCTCTCAGTAATCCCCAGTGGCAGAAGAGAGATGTTCATGAGGAGAGACTTACACCTCTCACTGGGCATAATCTAGAAAAAGTTGGAAGTACTTAGCAAAAATACCTCTGTATTTTTGCTGTTAGAACCAGAAGTAAAACAGGATGCATATCCTGCTTATCTTGCAGCTCTTCTGCAGATGTCTCCAAGACAGTCTTGTTCTGCTTGCTTGTAACCAGAATGAAAATTCTCTCCGCTTCTGAAGCACGTGGGGAGATGGTGAGATGGCATACACACCATCTCAGTTAAGTCTGGAAAATTTCAATTACATCCATTAAATTATTCCAATGAGTAATAAAAAGGTGTAAGTTTGCCTCATTATCTACAAAACGCTCTACAGAGAAAGACAACCTCAGTTCTCCACAGACATCTAGTAAGATCATTTAGTCTGACTGAAAACGGTCACTGAATCCGGGTCAGAGCTTGTAAAAATCTTGTTACTTCTCTTTTTTTAAAACAATAATTTGCAGAAGAACATTAAAACATTCCTCTGGAGTATTACAGCCTTACAAAAAAAAAACTTGCTTAGCAGTACTTTCTCAGCCATAGGTTTTCTATGCAGAAACATCAAAAAAATACACGTCAAATGTCTCTTCTATAAGGATTACATGTATCTAAGAGTAAAACATGTAGCAGCACTTGTACTGTTGCTCTACTAGAAGTTTACGTGCAGTTTTCAGAAGTGGACTGATCGACAAGCATTTCAAACTGCACATATCTTACTCCCAATCTCACCATGAAGGAAAACAAATCTTTGTTGCTAGGGATACAGCACCATACAGCACAGCATTTCATCTAAAGGGTGCTGGGGTAAATACTAATGCAAATGCTAGAAAAAGTCCAAGAGAGAGAGGAGCTTAACTGTAGAGCGATCAGATGCTACTTCACACAGTCAATTTTTCGTCTCAGCTGGCATACTTCAGTAACTTGGCACCAGTTTTCAAGCACAAGGATGACAGCCGCAGGCCAAGCAGTAAAAAGCTGGTTAATGTGCCATGTGCATAAACCAGTGTATGTCCATGCGTGGATACATTAAAGATCTGAGTGAGATGGAGCTGTAGTGCAGCCACCGAATTTCACCTTCACCATGACAATACAGACGCACCAGGAGAAATGTGTCAAAACTGTCAGGGTGCAGAACCAGAGCTCCCTCACAAGAGCTTTTTTTTTTTTTTTGAGCCCTGTACTTAGGCAGTGTGAAAACCTCCCACATGACCTTGCTTTGAGCTGCCACAAAAACCAGCAATATGCTGTAGGTTATTCAAAAAGTGAGATTTCCTTCTGTATGATTCATGCCAGCACAGCACAGGAATGCAAGGTACAATATTTTACTGACAAGCGCAGCAGTGATCGCGACAATATGAAGTGTAATTATTTCACATCCTGAAATACCATCAGGAAAACACAGCACTTCTGAACTTCGTACATATATAAAGCGGCACTGACAAGTTCCTATTTGACTCTAAAATCCCAGATGAACAATTTTTCCCTAAGCACTTCCTCTACAGCACTCTGTACTCGGACTCGCTCAGAGATACTCCAAAGTCAGGATACTCACTGCTTTCCTTAAATCAAACCTTTTTGTTTTTCAAGCCACGGCAAAAAGGAGCTTAATGTCTGTGTCAGAGCACAAAGGATTTTGTTGTTGGTTTTGTTCCTTGCTTGATTTAAAGTAGCCCTGACAGAGAAATGGCACCAAAGCCAAAATTAAAATGAAGTTTCACAGTTTTCTTCTTCTCTTCATGCCACTGATGCATGCTCTGCTTTAAATATGTCAGTTAGCATTCTTTAAAACAAAACAAATAGGACATCCTCTCAACTCTCCATCTTTCACCTTGACTAGCATCACAGGGAAGGAAGGTACCAGAAGTCTACCCTGTCTCTTCTTCCATTCATCCCAGTTCAAATAACTTCTCCTCTCTAACACAAACTGTTACAGCATTTCATTTTCATACACAGTGACCATGGGAAAGGCAAACTGCCCAAAGTGTACATACACATTTACATATTTATGCTAATGGTTACAAAGAATACACTCTCCTAAAGCCCATTCCTTGTTTGCCATGAGACATTACCAGCAGGAAAACTCCACATACTACATTCAGTGGATGAAGATGCTGTGTAGGAGACAAATTACCACTTTAGTTCACAGCCACATTCAGATTTAGACTGAATAGAGACTAGAAGATGTCAAATCTATTTCCACTTTATGTGCAGTTTTTAAAAAACATTAAACTATATTGCATAGATAACTGGCTCAGTAATATGTTTTCCCTACTGATACAAAATGCACACCCACAGAAGAAAAAAGATCCCAGTTTCACACATTTTGCTCAGGTGAATCAGACATGACTGACTTTATAGAAACATCCAAAGCAGAAAAACAGACCTGACAACACAACATGAAAAGCCATCTGCACCTTCTTGCAGGACTCTCAGCGTGATGCTCTCTAATGAGAAATTAAGCATGCTATGACCCCAATTTTCAAAGCAAGGTACTGTGGCTGTTTATGTATCTTTCATCTTTACCGGTATGGGGTTTTCTGGTTTGTCTGACAAGTAAGCAAGATATAATAGACTCCCTCCCCCTCAAATGCACAGTCAGTTGCCATTATTTTCTTACTGCCTTATCCAGTTCTTCACATGCAAAAGCAAGACATCTGCTTTCTGTTACTCTTGCTCTATGTATTTATTCTATAGCTTTCTGGTGGTGCAGTTGCAAGCACTGTCAATCAGCTTGGAGCAAGAGTCCCTACAACCCAAGTCCCTCTCCTCTTGTCCACAGAAATTGATATAATGAAAAACAGGAAAAGCAGGATGAATTGAATCCTATTTCCCCTGCTCCAACTTCTGAACATCTACTGCCCTCAAGCCTAAATGAAATAAATTTAACTCTTTCCAAGGTACCATGAGACTCTCCAAACTCAGGTCCTGCTGTCTAAAGGAAATACTCTATTTGAAGCAGATTTCTCTTAAAGCATGCAAAACTTATACAAGCAGTCACTTTGTAAAATTCTTCAATAAAAGGCTTCTGGGATTTTAAAGTTTTTGTTTCTATGAGGTCTAGCTAATTTCCTAAAACTAGAACCTTCTTCCCCTCATACAAAAGTCAAAGACCTTTAAGGTAAATACTGCACCACTACCACAGAGAATTATTTTAAAAGCCTACAGAGTTGAAACAACAAGACATCTCCATTCACTGTCACTTTAGTACACTCATCTTGCCCAGACCCCATCCTTTCTCTACTGTTCTTTACACTCACTATTGGTCTGTTTCATCATCCTCTGTTTCTCTGCTCTCCTTGAGCTCAAAAGACCATGCAGGAAGACTGAGAAATTCAGTTGCACACACCTCTCTGTGAGTCTCTTCCCTGCTTTCACTTCTGAACTACATTAAGGGCTCCACGTCCTTCTACTTTTCCTATCCATCCCTGTTCTCTTCATCAATACCACTCCACCTCTGGCTCAGTCATCTCCACTGCAGCTTCTCTGCCTGAAGCCAGTTTCTATATTTAAAACCATCTGAAAGTTATGTAAGTGGTGCTGTAGCCATGTATGAAAACAGTAAGGGCTTAAAACACAACCACAAGCAGCAAAGAGCAAAATGAAAGAGAACTGAAAAAACCACCCAAGCCTGAATTCCACATCCTGTATCAGTACATTAATCGCGTGTCTCAGCCAATTTGACAATGCAAAGATATAACTCTTCTCATTCTGGCCTACAAGCAAGAAAAAGTATAAAGGCAAAGAAAGGATGTTCTGCTTCATGGCGAGATGAAGCACAGTGTCTGGAAGCAGTATTGCAAATGGTCCGCCTTGCTGCCCAGGGCTAGCAGCTTCCCACCCCAGAGGACAGCAAGACCTCCCCATCTGTCTTCTTCCTGTGACTGTGCTGATCTCATGTAACCCAAACCACCGTACCTGAGCTTCAGACTATTCAGGTGCAGCCCCATCAGAAAAAGAGTATGAAGAAGAGTTATGAAGCTACTGTTCCATGAAAAGAAGTAGATAAAATTAAAGAAACCCACATACACAAACAAGCAAAAAATCCACCAAAAACCACAAAAAACCCCACAACAGAACAGAGGATACATGAAATTCTCATTATGAAACTGATACAGAAATGCTCATTTATTTCAGCTACAAGCAGTGAAGCTGTGACTTCTAATTCAGGCATTTGATACAGCAAACAAAGGATCTGAGCTGGTCTTTTTCCTTAGTAACGAATGGGCAATTACATTGCCTACACAATGGATTTAAGTAGCTGAGAACATAAAGAGTGCAGGGCCAGGAAACACAAACAGGTAGGCTTGTCAACACAGCACTACACTCTGAATACTCAGGTTTCCTTTTGGGGAAGCAGCCTAAGTGCCAGAAATCTTCTATGCCAGCTACACAAGCTGCCACACCCCAGGCTGTCTCAATGACAGAGATCCATTCTCATCACTTCGCAGAGAACACGTGGAGAATGAGGGAGGCATGAAAAGACTGAACCACTCTGGATAGAGAGAGACACACTAAGTGAAAACCACCAGCTTTACAGACCAACTTGGGCCAAACAGTTCAATCTGGCTCTCCTACTGAAAAAAACAACCAGCACAGAAAACAGAGAGAACACGGAGCAAATGGTGAACACACACCCAACCTGCAAGTGCGCACACATTTTCCAGCAAATTCTACAACAGCTTTATTGCCTCTTACTTTCACCAAGCGCTCGTTCCTGGTTCTTTCTTAGGGGTCACCTACAGAAAGATGTTCAAAGCCACTTGCAAAGAAACTGGTACCTCATCTATGAAGAAATCATAGTTTGAAAAGGTAGGAAGTGATTCACTGCAATTTAATAACATGCCAGAAGCCAGGTTCAGGTATCCAAAATCCTGACCCTGATAGCCCCTACTACACCTCTCCTTGTATTTTGTATAACCCCTATCACACCTCTCCCCAGATCAAATCAGACTCAGAACTATAAACTTTGTAATGGTAAATACTCCTATATATGGCACAAGTTAATATAGGAAATAAATCGACTTCTAACAGCACAGGACTGAATGCTGGAGGGATGGAGGATAGAAGAGAACAGAAGAGGACTGTGGCAGGTTTACTAACAGTTATTTGATAGCCTAGGAACTCTCTATTCCACAAAGATACAGCTGAGAGCATACAGACAGCAGTACTACTTTGTCAATCAAGCAAAAGAACAACCTCAGAAGTCAAACCAGCTGTGTGCATGTTTGCCTGCACATACCTTGGTTTTTCAGAGACATACAGGGAAAAGAAATAAAGCAAAAAAATTAGATGGGTACCAAAATTACTTTCCAATACCCACGCACAATCACTATCAGCAACCTAGATACGTAAAGCCAAATTACAAGACATATGTTCTGTAAATACTGAGCAAAATTTTTTGTTTTGCACCTTGTAGTCATTGCAATAGATGGAAAAGTCTTTAAACACAGTAGTGGTTTTAGCCACTGTCAACCCCCAACATTCCCTGTGTACTACTCTGTAACTGCCCAGAACTAAAAAATTCAGATTAAAAATGGTTCTTTGGACCTCTTAGTGTAGCTCCAGAGGCACCAGAAGGTCTGTCAACCACAGCTTTCAAAAATTCTGTTCCAGACAGTAAGTTCATTCAGCCCTGCATTTTGTTTTGCAGTGCCCTGCTTCTTACTAACTCTGGAACCTACTATATATGTCCCTGATACAGACTATACAAGGTTATTCACAAAATTAAGCTGCGATTTTACTTACATCAACATTAACTAAGGCTTTATTAGCTATCTTTATACTACAGGGCATCTTTCTAATTTCCAGTAAAAAATTTGCAGGAGTTGAGAGCAATTTGTTATTTCTGCAATAACACTACTTGGCAGGGGACAAAGCAAACAAACCAGTGATTTCAATTTCTTTTCAAACAAAAGTGACATGGAATAAACAAGAGGCAACAAATGGTCACAGTGCTATTTACCTGGAGGTTTTATTCCACAGTTTGGCGGGGGGGCAGCTATAAAAACAGCTGCTTGTCTAAAGGCAACAGATTCCTGACCCTTTGTCTAGTTTCCAAACAGCATCAAAAGCACCTCTGTTATTTGTCATTCTCAAAAGAGGCATCCGGGGCTTGACTAAACATGAAGGCAAAATGCTCTTCACTTCTGCGAAGATGTCCTTCAAACCACAGTTGCTCCATGTGACATGACAGTCTGGGGAGGTTTTGCTGCCAACACCTTTTCTGGACTTGTGCTGGAGATACCTACAATGCTATCACTGCAATTTAATTTGAGGGCAGTAAACTTGGTTTAAGAATAAATGCATTGAAGGAGGAGAGCTATATTGTAAGATTTCCGGTTCACTACCATAGGGCCTATTCTCATATAATTCCAGCTTGACCAACAGTATGAGCAGTATCATCTACAGCATACAAAATGCTCATTTGCTAAATGTGAATTTTCATTCCAAATTTTATCGCCACTTTGAACTGCATGATTTCCGTAAACTATAGTTCCTGATTAATCCTTTACCTTTGCCTGTTCCACTTCTCTGGTTTGCACAAACACCAATAGCTGGTCCCTCCTGTCAACATCGATCAGGAAAACAAGGATTACAAAATATATTTGAGGGATGAGAAAATGTACCTGTAGTACGTACAGATGGCTCCCTAAAAGAAAAGCTTTAAAAAGCAAATGCCTCTGCCTCACCAAGATCCTCCTGCTGCACAACTGTGCTCTTGCAGTCAGTCAGGCTTTGCCTACCATCCCTCCATGATAAAGGAGGTGTTCTGGTATTGTGAAGATAACGTGCAAGAGAGAGGGCATGAGCCAACCAGATAATCTCATTTTCTCCCTTATCTGTAAAAGAGGAGCAGCTGCTTTTAAGATCCCTTATTTACTTGGAGGTAGTCATTACCAAGGAAGACAGTACCTCAAGACCATTTTTAAGAAAGCCTGGTAAACACCAGAACGATCTTAAAACTAAAGTCTTCATCTCACACCTCAGTTTCCAAACAGGGTCTCACATAAAAACCAAAACCAAACAAAAAACAACCACACCCAGCCTCTCCCACCTTCCCCCACCCCGCACCTCCCCAAAAAAGAAAAAAAAAAACCACCAGAAAACACAACAGCCATGCATACAGAACTGAATTCGGTTTTACTTCCTGCATTCACCCATCATTTTAACTTGGTCCAGCAACTGTAACCCCTGCTTACATAAGTAAAGTATCCTCTTACTTTCTGCTCAGTCCCAGAAGGGTTTCAAGGCACAAGCCATATGAGTAGCACAAAGCAGCCATTTAATCATAAAAATACGAATACTGGTTAAGTTTCCATGCCCAGCTGGACATTGTTGTAAAACAGAAGAAAAGAAAGCACTTTAGTTTTTACTGAGTGCCAGCAGTAAAGCTGATGTAAACAACCTCAGCTGCTTCGCATGGAACAGTCACCCTACACAGAACCTCAAAAGGGACCTCTGCAATCCAGACTCTCAACTCCAGCCTTCCAGACAAAACCAACTACTTTTGACTTTACCAACTAACTGGAAGATAACGTGACTATGGAGAACTCTGCCTTTAAGTGTTCACAAGATCTTGTTGGAACAGTGTTGCTTTGGGCACATTACACAGGAGCAACGTGTTAAGGCACTAACTGAATAAAGCAGACCTCTGGCTGGCTGAGGGGCTCAGAAAGCCTCCTGACCACCCCTGATAGCAGACTTCTCATCACTGATATTGAAGTCAAGGATAGAAGGAGATCAAGAAATGTGTGTTCTAACAAACCTGTGACAGAAACAAAGTCAAAAGCACAAAAATGAAGCTCTCAACGTTGCTTAAAAGGCTTCATCCTCCAAAGGAGTAACTCCACACTACACATAACAGTTTATTCTAACAACACATTTATAGAGAGAAGAAGGTGCATTTCAGCTGCTAACCAGAGACAATGAATTCCTGCTAAAAACAGTATTGTAAAAAAGGTATCCTGGTACAGCAGAGGTCAAAATGCGAGCTAAAGTGTAAAGGAGAACATGGACAGCATCAAACTGCTGAACAACATCTGATACCTCCCTGCCTGTGCTGCAATTTGAATCCAAGCTAGGCGAGAAGAAGAAATCTTTTGCAGCACAGAAGTGCAAGCATACCACTACACAGAAAAAGCAACTTATCTGAAAAACATTATTGAAGTTTTTCCCTTATCTGAAAAACATTGACACTATTGTCTTTAGGTAAAACTTAAGCAGAGTTTCACTTTCCAACCACTAACTGTGACAAACACACAGGCAACAGGAAGAGTCAACTTGGAAGGCAATGTCATGCTCTCCTAAAGAAGGGTTTGTAAAGGAAACTACTCTTAACATAGCTTCTCCAGCTTTCAGTCCTGCGTTTAAGAGGAAATGCTTTTGGAATTCCCTTCTAAACTCCCAAGAAGTAAATGAAAACAAGAAAAAAACCCCAAAATTAAAAAAAAAAAATTGAGCAAGGACAACCAGTAGCAAACATCTTTTTCCTGTTTATCAATAATTTCATCCACTGACCTCTTTCTGAAACAACTGAAGCTATTGGTATCTCGACAAACATGCCCGTGAAAATCCAGGACGTTCTGCTAGTCTTCTCTTCCTTTTCAAAATGCTTCAGCCTGGGAAATTTCCCCACTAACCTGTGCTGTAGTTCACCCACTACAAGGGCATAAGAAAACTTCCAGAGCATGTACTATTTTCCTTTTATTGTATTTGCATGCTTTTAGATATTTCTTCATTTGGGCTGAAAACACCACTAGTCAGAAAGAGACCTTTAAATTTGGTCCTTCGCTGCTGCACAAACACTGCAATTAATCCTGCACTGGGCTACCCAGAGAAGAGTGAGAGAATAGGTCTTCAGCAACACACAACTGTATGCATTGTCACCACAACTGTGGAGCTATCAGCAAGAATCCTTCACGAGTACCTCACATCCTTTCCTTCATGTAGTGAAAAAAGTGACCACAACAAACTGGAACAGTAGGAGGGACAAACATAGGGGACATACAGATGGAATGGAGTTTAACAGTCCAAACACAGTATTATATACTTAAGGACTAAGAAAATATCTGCTATAAGCTGAAAATTTATTCACTGGAAACACAACAGAAGACAGCCTTGGAATTGCATGCATCAGTCTGTGAGCTATCAAGTTGATGCAATACGCAAAATAAGATTCTGACATTTAATAAAACATTCTCAGAAAGAATGCAATTGCTTGCTTTAAGTTTCCCTCAATTCCCTATCTCTTCAAAGATCTAAACCAGCCAGCACCACTAGTATAGCCATAGCTCACTAAATGACTGCAGGCTCTTCTTTCAAACATCCTATCAACGTGGCAGTGTCCAGCTGCATGACCTATAGCCAGCATTACAGCTCCTGTATGAGACCTCACTGTGTCCCATCAACACTCAGCAATGAAAACGGATTCTCGGGATTTTTGTACATGGACCCATTACACTTAGTGTGTTTGTCTAAAACTGCAGGTTCACTAACTATACTTCAACCTGAACAATGCTACAGAGACAAGGCATCTTAGTGAACATACACTTAAATGCAAACACACTGAAGCATACCAAATGACAGCCCTAACCCTTCAGATTGCCAGGACTTTTTATTAGGGAACGTGTCTTCAACAGCAACTTGTATGACTGTTAAACTTAGGTCTCCCTGGTAGATCACCCAGCTTGCATCATACAAACAGCAGGTAAAGGGTTTTCTAGGATCAGGGCCATAACTGCTTTGCCCCAGAGTCACTCTCACTGATGCCCTTTCATTCAAACTCTTGTTCAACCATCTGTGGTCAGCCCTTCCCACCTGCCCTAAAAGCACACCATACTGTGTTTCAAGCTACAGGTGGGGCTCCTCAGCATGTGTGCCATTTAGATGTGCCTCCATTAAAAAAAAAAAAAAAAATCACAAATTAATTCCATGACATTTGGCACAGCGCTGACCCCTATTCACACAGAAGGCATGAAAGGAGCCCAGTGTAACGCAACTGCATTCCCGGCACTGCCGCACTATTCTGGCTGCACTCGCATGACCTCTTGCTTGGTTTCTGTCACTGCCAAACTGGGCAAACAACAAACAAGTGCAGGGTGGCGCGTCAGATCCTCTCTCAATGCACCAAATCAAGCAATTACACTCTACAGCAGTCACCCTCAGGGCATTTAAAAGAAAGAAAGGGGAACAGTATGTGTGAAGACTGAGACACATCACCAATAGCTTTCGTCTCTCCTCCAGTTAATACAGTAATTAGTACTACCAGCTCTTGCCTCAGGCAGAGCAGAAGGAAAAACCTTGTACGTGCTGAAGTGATATGCCCCAAATTAAGCAAAGGGGTTGCTTCCCTGCCCTGCCATTACAGTCAATATATATGATGTTTATATAACAATGCAGAACAACAAAACTATCCCATAGCTTTCTACGTTGTCAGTGTAGTCTATCACCACCTTTTCCGGTGCTCCTACTCCTGCCTCTCCTACACAACTCCTGACAGGCTGCTTATCTCTGAGGATGTGCTCCAAGAACTTACAAGCCCCATTTTGTAGAATGAGCCCCTGCACTCTCAACCAGGATAATCACATATATGCACAAACAAAGAGCTTCTGATCAGCCATGAGGCCGTGTGGAGGCTGGAGCTGTGAAAGAAGCAGCAGAAGGAGAAAGCCCACACTCCACAATGTTTCCAGTGACTAAGAGAGATTGGTTTTGGCTGCTGGCTGAGCCAACTGTCTGTCCCCAGAACACACTGCATCTCTTACCAATCTAGAGGTATTAAAATAGAACTGAAAAAAAGCTTGGGCTTGGGTTTTTTTTTTTTTAATGTGGGAAAAAAATGAGGAATCATTAGTTCTCCAGGCAGAGAATGCAGACCAACTGGGATATACAAACATACTAAAAGCTGTGGCACAGTTCTCTCTGATTTCCGTTTTGACTTTAATCGTAGCTGAGAATTACTGGAAGCTATTGAAAATTCTCCCCATAATTACTGCTGATGTCCATAATACCTGCCCTAAGAGAATTAATTTATTGCCACAAATGTAGTTAAACTGAGAAGTGAAAAAAAAAACTAATGGTAAACTGGTAAACTTTAATTCAGATGCCATCCATTCATCTCACAGAATCAGTAGGCTAAAACCAGTACCACTGTATTTGAAGCCACCTGCTGAATCTCCTTTTAAAAAATAATTTTTATTTTAGAGACCCAAATTTTAATGAGAATACCTACCAGCCTTAGTAGTTCTTCTGCTGTATCACTTTAAAATGCAAGCAATCAGTTTTGCCACTGAACTTGTTTTACCTCTGAGAATAGCTATCTGTATTTTTGTATTCTCTCATGGATCGCATCCGTCCAGTTTACTTTTTTAGATAGTTGTGTCCCTTGCAAAATTACGACATCTTAGAGATCACAATTTTCCTGGGGAAAAAAGAGTGTATCGTGTATACAGATTCCCTTCTTTTCATCAGTTTAAGGATTCACTCAATTCTTGGCTCCCAGTAAATATGAAATACATCAATTCAGTTTGAAACATAAGAAAATACTCATATGCTTATTAAATAGATCCATTTCTTTCTCACAACTTCACTAATCAATGTAAAACATACTTAAACAGAGACCCGGGTGCTCTTCCTAATTCTGCCACATGAATCGGCAATAACGATGGGAGCAAAACCAAAGATCCTAAAAGTTCCCTGAAAGCATGTCCTATACACTGGAGCAAACAATGAAGAGAAAGAGTTTTTGTCTTCTTTCACAATATTGCTATGCAGCCTTTTCGTAAGCCAGGGCTGAAAACACTGGAAGTTTGTACCAAAGTAAAAGGACAGCTACTCTATGGGTCAATCTCAACTGACCAAAGCAATACAATTAAGAGCTCAGCTGAAGCTCTGGCATATACTTTCTACTTAATTCACTCTTCCAAATCCTGTCACCAAGGGCTTTCTGAGTAATCCAGCCATCCCTTTACTCCAGATATATACAAGACAAGCAATAACAGAGATGATAAAATCATCACGCATATATATGTTTGTATATACTGACCATGTACATGCACTTAGAACTTCGTACAAAGGTTCTCCTCCCCAGTTCACAGTCTAAGTTAATGAGAGGTACTAGTAAATGCAGAATCAGAAGTCTGGAACATTTTTTTAGGACTAATATTTTTCATATCGATCAGAATATTTCTCTGGCTGTACAAGACAAAATATAATCAGCCACTAATTAAAAAAAAAAAACCAAACAAACACTTCCTCGATCTCAGACTCTTCTACCCCTTCCATTCCTTTTTTCCTTTCTTCAGAGCGTGTAGCTCTGAGTCCTTCCTAATACTTACTCTGCAGTTAAACTCACAAACTGGAATTTTTCTTCTTGTGTTCAATGACCTTGAAAACCATCCATTCTAAAGAAATCCCCTTGGAATTACAGTGAACTACTGCTATTCTTAGCACATGCAACACACGGTTTGGTAAGCATCCAGGTAAATTCTCATTAGCAAGACACCTCATTTCATAATGGAAGTTAACATACCACCCTGTCATAACTTGCAAAATGAAGTTACAAGTACCTCTGGAAAAGATAGTATCTGTTTGTAGAAGCTGAAGAGGTGAGCTGTGCTCAATGAGCGACTTCCACACCAAGCAAGACCCTGAGCTTGGCCCAGCTCCTCAAGAAATGATGTGCTTCTGTTTTCCCATGCCTAAGGTAAGACTGCCAACGTGTAGGCACTTGTGCTGCCGCTCAAGACCAGCAGATCCGCCACAAGTCCCGCACATCATCTGTCTGTCCCAAAGCATTATCTTGGATGCCCTTCACTCTCTGAGATGCTGCATTTTAGTACTCTGCAAAAGCAATCGATGCCTTCCTGACTTTACATGCAGTACAGTCCACGATTTAGAAATAATAAGGGGGGTTTTTTTAAGAAAATGCATCCTTTTTGTGCCATGATTTTCGTTTTTAGATTTTTTACCCTGAATTCGCACATTAGAAACTTCTTTCATTCATTACTGAAAAAATAAAAGCTAGTAACATTGTCCTGTAATAAAGCCTGACACAGTTTAACCATTACTCCCTCATCTATCCCTTCCATGCCTTTATACCAAACTATACAAATTGTTACCATTCAAATGCAGAAAGACAGCCGTTTTAAATATTTCTGAATAAGAATACTGCTACTCATTTTGCATAGAAAAAAAAATTCCTTCTGCAAGTAAAATTTTTTTACCCAAAGAACTGACATCAATTGGTTTCTTCTACTGAAAAACAAGTGCCAAGCATATGTGTAAACAGAATCAACCTCAAGTCCCCGTCACCTCTCCATTTACACAAAAGCAAGAGTTTTGCCAGAAGCATGTGCACGAGCTCAAAGTCACCAATGATTTCACACAAGTCAAATTATCCCTGATCCACTTTTCAGTGACTCCTCTTTGAACACGCTGTGTCACTCAGCACAGATAAACTCGTTTCCATTGACATTTCCTAGCAATTGCTCAATTCCACTCCACAGAAGGAAGATTGCAACTCGGACGATAATTAACAAGATCAAAAAATGTTTATTGAATTAGCAAGAGGAATTCTTCACTGAATTACTACTGAGTGAATAGAGTACATCTTTATATCAAATTATATAAAAAAAAAATAGGACACACTTCAGTGAAATAATATAGTATGCAGTTTTTTCATCCCATAGATTTTCCACAGAGATGGACTAGGAGCAACAGATTGGTGCCATTACAGAGGGGGGAAAAAAAAAAATCTCATGGTAATCAGATCTACTGTATTTTAGAATATTTTAGAAGTCATAGAAAAACACCTAAGAAGTGTAATATTTACAGTTAAAGTGTAACACCTAACAATGTATATTTCATGACATATTGTTTTATTCTATCACTGAAATTAATAACTCTGACAAGCCCTCTTACAAAGTTACAGTTAAGGGTCTGGTAAAACTGATGTGAAAGACAAAACCACTATAAAACACATAGCACAGTTATCTAATCAATTTGTTTGGTTAAATGAAGAACAGAACTAAAAATAAACCTATTTCATACTCCCATGTTCCATTTAACACTCAAAATACTTTATGCTATATTCAAAAGCATTATCTATTGGTATTAATTTGTAATTCTTTTCATTAAAATTATATCCTTCTACCAAATTCATCTAACTGGGGATTAGGCCAACAAATTGTAAACATATTTCCCTTCAAAATAATAGCTCAGGCAACTCAGAACTTGCAACACGTTTAAACTACATGAGAAAAAAGAAAATTCCAGTTATTACTAATTTCTTCTTCTGTACATCCTAAGTAGAAAATTTAACACAAAAGGAGCACATTCAGTTCTGCTGGGTTTGTTTTCTCTTTATGGTCAGTGACAGATATCCAGGACCAAGGCTGTAGCTGCTTCTTTTTGAGAGTTGTTGTTTCCAAACATTTAATTTTCACTGTGGTATGAGACACAGAAAACGGGAACCACAACAGGACAAGACTGCTGTTGAAATTCCAGAGGAGCTATGGTGACTGTGGCCATCTGTACTTTTTTCCTGCTCCCAAGCTACTACGCGTCACATACAACCCAGGAGCTCCTTTCAGGTCGGGGTTGTGTATCACAACTTGTATCAGTCCCAAAGCACTCAGCTTGGGAGGGAATGGCTGCTTTTAGAGAAGGGCTCTGAAGCGTTTCTAATTTAGATGCTCGCACGCCTTTAATTGGGAAAGGGCTGATGAGCAAAACCCATTTTGTTTTGATGTCAGCATGAGGATTCTTTATTTTTACCTAAGACCATTCTAACACATTACAAAGTGGAAGCTACTCAGTTTTTACATGTGTAAAGATGCATGCAGCTAATTTCTGTACAGTGGTTATACTGCACATTAAAAAAAGGGTAAGAGTTCGCTATCATTATACAAATCCTTGAAATGACACTCATCCCGTTTAAATCCTTATTATGACAAAGGGACCTGAAACAACTTCGGAAGACGAAATCACCAAAAAGAGGATTACAACGTATAGAAACTGTTGCATGCTTAGCAAAATTGAGTATTTGCAGCAGTGCAATGCTGCAGTTCCTGATAAAAAGCCTTCAGCCTGAACTACAAGGTACTGCTTTCTTCACCTTTCACTGACCTTAACAAAAACAACTGCAAAAACATACATAAACCTTTTTTCCTTTTTATTAGCAGTAACCTGAATTAGGAACTTACAGTGTTTCCTAAGGTCGTGAACTTTTATTGACATACGAGACTGTTTGCCATGCAGCGTCAATAATCTGCTGATTAAAGGTCTCTCAAGTCCCACAGGCACTATAGACCATGACAGCTTAATGACCTGCTTATTATAATCTGGTGTAAGATACTCCTACAAATTAACATTTTCTTATTCCACATTAGCCTTCAAACTTACGAATTAGTTTAGAGACAAGACGAAAGGACCTGAAGCTATATATTAAATGATGAACTGAAAGAATAGAGATGACAGCATCACCACCACGAAGTCGACGAGAAGCACAACCTCCAATATACACATCTCAAGTTGATAGTAGGCAAGCAGCAGCCTACAATGAGCACTGGTTGACTGAGCAATGAGACCACAGATACACCACCAGAGTTCTAGTCAGGGTTTTGCCACTGACCTGCAACAAGACCCCACACTGGTCACATTCCTTCTGTGAGTCAGTTTTTTCCTATTATCTTTTGTTCTTGTCTAAATAGACTGAATTCTTCAGGACAAGGTCTGTCTCACAGCTAATGGTGGAGTACAATACCATCCCTATTGTACAGGCAAAAAAAAGAGTAGTTTCTCAGGCTCACCAAGGGTAAAAGTGTTGATGAAACACTGGTTTCTTATTGTTCAATTAAACGAGACTGGATTTGGGGGGGTTATGACAGATTATTGCTGGTTCACTTCCACTTTAACATCCTGAATGTACAAGAACGAACACTGTATGTGAAAAAGTATTTATCAAAGGTTTCATTTTAGCAATGCTGCTAACACTCCTTTGGTTTTAGCTGTTACAATGGGTTACAAACACACTGTTTGATAGATTTTAAGAAGTCTAAAAGACAATACTGAAGGAGGGAAAAGGGAGATAGATGCATCTGTAGTGGAGTGGCAGTTGTCTTATGATAAAAATATCCAGGAAAAAGAGGAGGAGATGCAAAAGAAATGCAGAGGCCCATCATTTTTAGCGGCCTAATGCCACTAGAGAATAAACCTAACAGCAGCCTTATCAGCCATTCACATCTGACAAACTTTCATCAGCATCAGGACATTAAAGGCTGTTTTGATACCTTTTAGTCACAGCAGACAGCTATACTTCGAAGGATGCAATTACCTTGTCTGACAAAGCCAGACTTTTTTTTTTCCCGTACTAGAAGGCTGAGAGTCAAAGGAGGGAGAAAAGAAAAATAAAGCAAACATAAAAAGCAGGATAGAGGGGGTTCATGTGACTCCCTTTTCTCCTTGTCTGTCCTAACTAAAGAGCATTTGGGATCAACACAAGCAAGTCTAATACTGTCACAGAGGATCCTAAGAGAGCAAGGGCACTAAGCTTGTTTGCTACGAGCTGCATGCCCCTGCCCGAGTAATCCGAAGTGTGGGCTAGACCAAGAACTGCCTCTTGTGATATTTTTGCCACCCTCAGACATCACAAATAAAAATCAGGGATCTCCAAGCTGGTAGCAGCTGAGATCACAGACGGAACCCAGACAAGTCAATGAAAAGATACTAGCAACAACACAAAAACAAAACAAAAGAAACCCCTCAAACTGTGCAGAAGCTCCTGTTGACATTTCTTTCTGTGGCACTACTAGCTACCCATTATCTTCTCCATTCCAGATCTCCTCATCTGTTTTGCACATCCACCCAGTTCTCAGAAGAGGAGAAATTGCACTACGAAATGAGGCTTGGAACAAAATCCCTGTCCTGGGACAGCAATTTTCTTCCATTTCATTTCCACTGCAGATTGCATTCACCGCATCAGATTATTCTAAAAATGAACAAAAAAACCCAACAAAGAAGAACAGAAACTTGTTCCAATGTGCCTTTAGGCAGCAACTAGCTTTAATCCAGAACTAGCTTCTCCAGAAAAACAAAACACTTTTAATGACCATCTTATGCCCTGCAACATGACATCCTGTGAATTTACCGTTCAGTGACAAAATGTTCATTCTTTAATGTTCTCTGACAATGTTACTAGCAATGAAGACTGCGAAACAGATCTACCCAGAGTTTTCCATGTAGACTATCAACTTCAAGCAGCTACAACTAACTTCATACAACTTTAACTGAATATTGGCTGTACTTAAAAGATAATTTCAGATTAGAATGTTCTTTGTCTCTTTACATTGAGGGTTTTTTGTTTGGGGCTTTTGTTTGTTTCATTTTGGTTTTCTTTATTAAGAAAAAAGTTACACTTACAAATAGAAGGATTTTTAGAAGTTTCACTTTTCCTTCCAAAATACTGACTCTGCTCATTCAAACACTTCACTGTTTCCCATAAATTGTCAGTAATCACAAGATGTCAAACTGCATTTTACATCAAAATTTGCAGGGTAGTTAAAGCATATCAGATACATGAAATAAACAATTTTTAAAAGCTTGAAAGCTTCAGAACATAGCATCACCTTAAATATTCCTTTTTTTTTTTTCTTTACAGGCCTTTAAAGCATTTCTAGGAATCAGTAGGAAAAGGGAAAAAGAAAGGGATTTTAAGCTGTTGATGATGTTTTTCAGCTTAGAGTAGACCAGAATCAAAACATGGGCTCTTGATGACCAGCTTGATCATGTTTCCCCATGTACCAAGGCAAACCTTTGGCAAGTCTTGCTCTTCTTGAAAAAGCAACAGATTAATCATTAAATTCAGATAGTTATCGAATTTCCAAAATCAATAATGGCTCTGAAGCAAACCAAGTAATGAATAATAGCTTCTTTTCCTAGGGAAAAAAAAGGACAAAATCTGACAGCTGTCTTTGTATTCTTTATCAAATAAAAACTGACATGTTAGGAAGATTATTATTATTTTATACCCCAAGATTGCACTTCCATTGTGCACTTTAGGCTTTCTTACAAGATATCCACTCCATTTTGATCAAAAGAAGTTTCCGAGGACACAGACTTGCAGCTGTGCAATGTGCAGTTGAAACTATTTTGATTAGTATCAACATACAAAGTAAAAATCCTATTCATACAGCAATATTCACCCACGAGTTCTCTTGTACCTGTTCTGGGACCCACTACCTCCAGCAAGACTAACTAGTCTTGAGCATGTTGCAGGAATTTGAGTTAAGACACTCTTATAATCAAGTTTGGGGAAAGTCACTTTAGTGAATCTATTAGGACAAAAGTAGGAATGAGGAGAAAAAGCTAATTAAGAGAGTAATTACCAATACCTCACTGCCAAAAACAGAAGCATATGACAAATATGGTTCCAGGTCCTATGCCTAGTATCATTCAATATTTTTGTTAACAGGATAAAGGAAAAAAGCACATTTATTAAGTCTTTCTACAGCAGTTAGAATGAGACTTCAAGTTTATTTTAACAGAGATCTAGACAGAATGAAATAATCCATTCAGTGGAGACAACATACAAGGAGCTACTCGAAAGCTGACACAGCCAAGTGCAGAAGTGCAGTGCAGAGAACGGCAGAGACGTGGCAATTCCTCACAGAACAGGATCTAACATAGGATTACTCAAATGGCTGATGCTTGTTAAGACTCTCACTGCAACTAAGTTCTGCCCAGACTTCAAGGACCCAGATACATGTACACATATAGCACTTAAACATTTCTCAGGAGGATCCCCCATAGTCTTCCTCTCTCCAGGACAGCAACAGCAAAGCACTGCTGCAATTCCATCTAGTTTTAGGCACTTAACTTCTACAAAGACATGGACTGTTTCGAGTATCTAAGAAAGTAATGAAATGATTGCTGGCCTAAAAAGAACGAACAGCCTTAGGATCTTTATTTACAATAAAGGGGGGACCGTTATTTATAATCCTTATTTACAAAGGACAGCAAACAGCCTTTAGCCGTTGCATGAAGAAAAAAGGAATAACCTGTAATCCGTGTTCACAACACAAACAGCAATAGGCTAATATTTAATCAAGGAGGATACAGATGAGATACCAAGTACAACTTTCTAACAGGACAGTAAAACACTTCAGCTTCTCTGATGAGTCCCTGTCATATGCTTTCCTGATGCCAAAAAGCACAAGTGCTTCAGCCTTCCCTGTATGATCCATCAGTAAGTTGCCTCCCTATTCAATGACAGACCTGCGTTTTCACTGAACTTTCTTCTGCTACTGGTACACTTGCAGAGGCCTTTCTTGTTAACCTTTACGTCCCTAGCTACTTCACGAGGCTTTGGCCTTCTTGATAACATCCTTAGCACCCAAAAGATGCTTTTATGCACCTCCTGTCTTGCGTGACCTTGCTTCTATGCTCTCTTTTTGAGTTCATTAAAAGCCCTTGCTTAGCTAAACATCCCTTCCCCTGAAAATCTTAGTCCTCCCCGCACAGCGGGATGATTTGTTCCCGACCTCTCAGTAAGCTTTCTTAAAGACCTCAATAACAGAAAACCGCTAATAGTTTTATTTCATCAAGTATCAACAAAAGAATAAGAGAAGTTGATTTGGCTTCAAGATCTTTTTTGCATCTTTGTGACATTCAAGCAACAAGTTACAAGATGGGGTTAAAAACTCTAGAAAGGCAAATTCTGCAAAAAAGCCTTGTAAAAATAAGTTATAACTGAAGCTACTATAGACCAACTTACAAGCTGTCATTGTAATTATTCTGCCATCTCTCACTCCACCTCCCACGCCTTCAATGGATACACATTCTTTGCTTTTATGCTGACAGCTTTTTTCTTGTGGCAAGAACAAGTATGTATTGAAAGGTTTTGTGAGCAAGACAAAACAGTGCAAACTGAAGACTAATGTAAGACCTCAAATTTAGCAGTATACACTAAGGATAATAATCCTTAACACCTCACCACTCTCAGTATTATTGTTTAAGGTTCATATTTTTTGCCTCACTTGATATAAAGAGACTTTAAAAAATTTTACCATGCTGCAAATGATCACCAAGAAATCTGATGATCCTTCCCTTTGTCCCTAGATTGGAAAGGGAGCTAGTTCACCTCTCCAAGATAGCATCTTCCTTACAATGCAAGTACCTCTGTCCTCCAACTGTGACAGACAACAGATCCACTTAAGAATCATGGGCACTAAAGGCCTGAAATTGTTAAATGGATTTTCATTCTGTGTAAAGCTCATTCCAACTACCTGCTGCTTATAAGCTTTTTCTCATGAACCTTGTACCTTCCACATAAGATTAGAAAAGAAGAAACATTAGTGCAGTTTGCCTTATAGCAGCAGATTTTTTTTTTTTTTAAATTTGATTCCTACTGCTAAAGAGAGGCAAAGAAGCTGCACCAATCGTAGGCACCGAAGAGAATACGCTATTACAAAATGCTGGCGACTGTCACACTCATGACTGTAATATCAACACCATAAACTCTTAACTCTCTTCAGCCATTCCCCTAAAAAGGATCAACAGGATATAGTCTCAATTTTTAAGGAGCACATAACATATACAAATATTAACATTAAATTTTATTTGCAACATCTTTGCTTAATTCTCTAATTCCTTTCTTTTGCATGCAGTCCCACTTCCATTAGGAAAGATACATGTGACAAAAAGTCACATTTAAATTAGAAAAGATAATTCGCAAGACAGATGCCTGCTACTGCTACATTTATAACAGAATGATGAGTATTTTTCCCTCACTTGAATGAAAAAGACAATTTATAAAGAAAAAAAATTCATAGCCTGATCGAAACGCAAAGCAAAACAAGTTAAAAAAAAAAAAGGCAAGCAGTAGTAGTGTTGAGGAACTTCTGTGACATAAAGCAATTGTGTGTGTGTATATATATGCACAGACACATGCACTATCCTAGCATAGGTCAGGTTATTCCAACATTCATTAATGAGAATTTGCAACAATAATAGCAATAATAGCAGCACCTTTCCAGACCGAATTTAATGCTCCAGAACATTTTAAGAGGACATTTTAAGAACATCCTCCCAGACTACTCCAGAAAAGGAAGCAGAAACTTCTATGCCTGCGCTTTATCTGACTCTTACTCTTCACGCAAGAAACAAAGGCATCTCCAGCCGTTAAGCAGGAGCGTCAGTGGGGTTTCCTGCCTACTGAGAAACACACTGGTGTTCTGTTCCTTCAGGTCACCACCATGCAACTCCTTTGGTTAACAAGAAGCAATACTACTTGAAGCCTTAAAGCCTTTTCAAGTCTCAGTACTAGAAAATGAAAATACTCAAAACAGAGAAACATCAACTCTTGAACCTTGGACACTGTAATAATTACGTTTTTCCACAAAGCTCTAGCTACTCATTACTGTCAGCTGTAGCTAACCTGTTATTCATTATTTGAGATTCTCAGTTTTGTTTGGCTCAGTTTTCACAGGCAAAGAAAAATATAAAAATCAGTAGTTCCAAATTCTGACAATATTAGCTTAAACTATGACTAAAAATTAAGTCTCTTATCTTGGAGCCTTAGTATTTTTCAAGGCTTGCATTGGCAAGAAATCACCTTGCTGTGACTGTACTTTATCACTCCACCTTACTGGGAAGCAGATGTTTTTATAAACAGATAAGAAAGCAATCTTGTTATGTCTAAGAGGCCAATCTTCTGTTGAACTTGCATAGCATATCTTAAGAAGGGCAAACAATCGTCAGCATAAGTAACGCCTGTCTCAGAATCACAAAGCTCTTTATAGGATGTGTACCATAACTGAATAATTAATAAGCATGTAATTAGTATGTGTAACGTATTAAGCAACAAGGGAAGATGTACAATTTCCATTTTATGTTAAAAGGTCATTAACACAGAAGCTGTAACAGTAGAGAGCTGATGTCTAGAAGTTCTGGGAAGAGATTCCTGGATCCCTAGTGACCCTATTGCACTTCCAGGTCTTACTGCAGGGTCTGTAAACTGACTCAGAAAAGCAACAATGATTTCTGCTGATCAGGGGTGTCCTCCTCCAGCCACAGGTCTCTCAGAGCAAATAATACAAATTAAAACACGTGGCACTAAGATACTGAACAGGCAAATAATCCAACAGTAATTCAGGAATTCATTAGGGTGAAAAACCAAGATAAGTGTTCCAACTCTTCCCAAAAACAAACAAGTCAACAAGCATTTAGGTAATATCAATATAAACTATGTGCCTTTGCCACTTGATTTATATACAAACAGTACTTAAGCAAGCTACAGAATGACCAACTGATCAAATACACCTCATTCCTAAATGAGTTTCACATAGGATGCACACCAAAAAAAAAAAACACAGAGATTTTAATGCAAAATTTGTGTACTCATTTGTCCACGCACAAGCCAGGTCTCCGTATAGATGAAGGGCAAGACTGAGAACACTGGAGTCATTTTAATAGGCTGAAATGAAGTAGGACATGGAAAAAAGATCAAAGGCAGCTCTCCATTATAAAGGGAATGCAGTTATTTATAACACTGGTTTAGAAATACTGATTTGGATAATCTTGGAATACCACTGAACAGTTGTTCAGTTAAAAAAACCCATCTGTCCTGATAATAAATTGGGGAGAAAAAAAAAATACTAAAACACAGGAAAAAATGGCATACAAAATAATTTAGGTCCGAGACTGAAACCTCACTGCCTTTCCACAGAATACAGTTTTTAATCCTTGAGTGTGTATATTAAACACCCACCATCATTCACAGGGCTTCTAGTAGATGTGAGTAAAACAAAGTGAGACAACAGATCGCACTGACCACCTGGGGCAAGGAAAGTCAGGGGGTTGATGATGGGTCATGAGGAATTGCAATTTTCTTGCTAGGAGCTCTGAAGCAAAAAGGAACTCCGTGCTACCTAGCGTGTGGAGGGCTTCAAGGGTAATCCACTCGCCAGTTGCATTAAAAGCAGATATGCTGACTTACACAGGTGAGCAAAGACAGCACCCTGCGACTATGTCACACATAGCTGACATTGCTGATTCAGAATGACTCTACAGTTAACACTCCGGTCATGCACTGTCAGAGAAAGACTGTTTAGAAACAAGCTAAAAATTCAAATGAATAATGTTAAAGACGTTTTTACAGTTTTAAAACCAAAAACATATTAGCCCTGAAAAATAAGGTATTTTACTATCCTGCAAGGGTCCTAGCAATTTAGCAAAAGGTTTCCCATCCAGATCAAGAAATCAACAGGTTTCTTTGATGGATAATCATGGAAGTTATCACCACAGAGTAATCAAGAGTCTGGTTACTTGGCAACTTGCTTAGGATGCTAGAGATTCTGTTCTGTTTAATTTCTCAATTTGTCTAAGACAGAGGCTGAATCTGATCTGAATCCCTTCTGCAAGACAGGAGCAAGGAAATTCACCATGTTATCAGACAACCAAACAATTCCTTATTGAAACAACAAGGATTTTAGACAAATGCTTTCCCCTAAAAATAAATGAAAAGTAAAAATTAGATACTTTCTTGGTAGACTTTAACAAATTGTCATATCTTAATGATTGGATTCTCAGTAAGTTGGTTGACCTTAGAAAGGGAAATTTTCCTTAATTTATTATTATTTAAATGGTTTCATTTGGTAACCTACAAAGGTCACCAAAGAGCCTCTTCCCCCCACCACCACTCCAAAACCCCAGAATACTTTCCCCTATCTGTGCTTTCACAGATGGATGCACAGTTTTCAGGATCCTTGCCTGGACAGATAGAGCCTCGGCAAGCAGAAGTCTTTGATCAGCTTCCAGCTGACTTCTCAGGAGTTGTTTAGGGCTCACACTGTCGTAAGATAGCATGAAGGAAAGTTACTCTGTGCATAAGGTCACATGAGACATTTTCAGAGAGCAATGACCTGGCTAACACAAGTGCAGTCCTGAGCTGCTCTTGCTATGAGGAACTTTCTTGTAACTTACTCAAGTAAAATTGTCACAGACGAGGCTGACTCATCTACCACTGCGAATAGTGTGGTGTCCCAGAGGAACTCAATATTAGTACTTCTCCAGCTGAGAAACTGTAGTGGCACTTACTGAAGTACTTTTGCCGCTCTATTTCCTATAATTACTTCTTCAAACCTTGATCTGTTTTGATTGGTATAGGTCCATGGCTAGCAAGGAAGCTATCAGTGCTTCCTTTGGGGAAAGCAGGGATACAGCTTCACACAAAGAGGCCTTTAAATAAGTAGCACACTTTGCAGACAAATTGGCCAGTGCTCAATATGTGCTTCTCTTTTTGGCTAGCATCACTTAAAATACTGTGTTAGCAGAATTTTATCCTTCCCCACTTTAACATCTCTTTAATCTTGTCCAGCCTATTTAACATCACCTGTATGTGGGTCCCTGCCCTGCATAGTACCTTCACTAGACAATCAGCACGAACATGATACAAGCAATAAGCTAGGAAAAAGCTTCTCTCTGTCCCTTCCCTCCTAAGATGATGCCAGTTGAGGAGCAACCTGTGGCTTGTACAAAGCTGGCAAATTGCCCTTTGGACACCAAAAGCAGATGGGTAATGAGCTACCAGATATTGAAAAGCTGAGATTCAGAGAGGGAAGGAAGCACACAGTTTGTTAAATCCACCCCTGAAAATCCTCAACAAAAGGCAACTGTCCTTGCAAACAGGCAGTCTGTCTTGGTGTCAGATCAATCAGGGCGACTGGTGGTTCAAAGGCTGCTACGTTGATGCCTCATTAGTTGCCCAGTTCATTCCCAATCCTAAAAACTCTCCTCCAGCAATGTACACAATTTCCAAGTCCACTCAGGAGTCATGCAAGAAACAGCCAAAATAACAGCTGAAGAAACAGGGTAAAATCTTGGATGAAATTCAGCAGTTCCCAGAAAACAGATCTTAATTCTGTACTCCATTCCTCCAAGGCAGACTACAGAGCAATATGCAGTAACAGATTTCTTAAGGGAACGTTAATCCCTTCGGACAGAGATTGGGAGGAGTAAAACACAGGGAGTCCATGAGGCAAAGAAAATAACCCTGGAAAAGGCAGATATAAGGGAGAGATGACATTTTCAGCTTTATTTCACTTGACTGAATAGAATCACACATCAGTTGGGCCTTTTGTGGAGAGCAAGAGAAGACCAGAGAAGACAAGGTAAGTGAAAAAAATAACCTAGACTAAAGAACAAACTCACCCAAGAGTTCATGTGAGGCTAAACTAGATCCCTGTACTATTTACAAAGCAGAAAAAGACTTAAGTGACTGGCTACTTATAAGTAATTATCACAGCTATTATAAAAAGATTTGTTAAGAGAATTTTGTCTGTTATATAACTATCCTATGGGTTACCATCTGCCTGTAAATCTTTATAAAATCAAACATATGTTGTTTTCACCGACTGCTGTAGATTCACATTCTCATCCTGCTTACGTGCTGCAACATAAGTAATCTATTCATATCACTGGGAATGTGACAGAGCCAAATACCAACTAGTGCTCTGCTAGCAGTTTCTTCTGAAAAGTTAGGCCATTTCTTCCCATGTTTAACTAATAACTCAAGGGTGTAGACCTCTCGCTAACTCAGGATACACAGCTTTGCCCACTGATTTGCTGCAGATTTCCTTTGGCAAGAGAGTTACGATCTGAAGTATAAAGGGATGCTTCAGTTATTCTTAGCTTTTTTCTTCCTTCTCACTTTAAGTTCTGGAAGAGGACAACTCAGAACCTCAACTGCTCAAAGACCTCCTGTATATACAACAAGATCCTCTGTGGCAGGTTCATATTCCATACCTTTGGGCAAGATGTCACTAGTGAGAACTCCCAGCACTGCTCACAGTCAAAGGTATATACTCATTTTCCCCCCAATAAATATTGAGCATGTGGCTCAAAGGTTTTCAGACTCAGAGAGGAAGGAGCAGGGCATAACACATTCAGCACCCTACTCTCTCTGCATTCTTGCTAGCAGGTCAGCAAAAGTTTGAAGAGTACTGTTTGAGTGGTGGTAAAAATTGTCACACAGAAATGCAATCTTTCAGCCCACTAGTGGGGTACATTGGTACCTTACCAAGATTTTGCACAATTCAACATATCCCTTCCTCCCCAAAAAAAACCCCTAGTTTTAAGTAGTCACAAATTATACTGGCCATTTACATATGCCTTGCTATTTTGTGATACCAGTGTAAGAAAAAAAAAAATCTAAAAAAATAAAACCACTCCTAAAAACCCAAGTCAAAACAAAATTTGTGGTTGAATTAAGAAACTGCATGGAAGAGTTAGCTGAATTGTTCAGAAGCAAGATCACATACAATATAAAACATGAAATATAATCCTTTACCCATATCTGCGTGTAGTTTTCAACTCAAGAGCCCTCAGAAACAAACTATGCATCAAAACAGCAAGCTAACAGTGCTGATGGCAAGTGAAGGTTCAAACCAAACCACATTTTATCAAATAAAGTCAGACCTTTGCATCAAGTTTGTTTCTATTTCATTTTTCCCCCCATAATTGGAGGAGAGTTGATGCAATTTGCCACAGCCACTAGGACAGTTACAACACAGCTGAAGCAGGCTGTCCCTCTTTCCAAGTGCTTACAGAAGGAATGATAACCTCAGAAATTGTACGTGTAATAAAAGTAATCAGATTGTTTTTTAAAAATTGCAGAATGGCTAAAGTGACAACTGGCAATTTAAAAACAGCCAGATATAAAATAATCTTAATTAGAAATTCAATAAACTGTTCATTGGGTTCTGTATTTGAATCATTAGCATGTTAGAACTGATGACAAGTCCTCCAAATTTAAGCCTCATACAGAAAATTATCTTTAAATAAAAATGTGCAATGCAATGGACCAAATTTACATAAAAGAGAAGAAACAACAGTGACTTGATTCAAACACTGGACCCTTTAGGCAAGTTACAAAATGTGTCTTATACAGAGCCATGCATGGGGAAAATTATCTTCACAAGCCACCAGCTTCAGGTCTGAGAATTACACAGTGCTTACTTTGCATAGCCACATACATCATTATTAAGTATTTTTAAAAGTAACATTCCGCTCAGTTGAGAAGGAAGGACACAGTGCATATGGCAACAGCACTCTGCCTGTTTTTGTCCTGCAGAAACACAAGGAAGTTACAAGTGCACAACCTGAGGGTGAAGCAGGAGGTGTCTGGGCACTGAGCCTGCAGCAGGTGGGTGAACAAGGCACTCTCAGGCTACCTGTAGTGCTTTCCATCCAACGCTGATCAACTCGAAACCCTATGGTTTCTGTTCCTAGCACCAAGTGGAGGACCACACAGTGCTCACCTCATCTACCCCACCACAGTCCAGCAAGTCTTGCTGCAAAGACAGAGCTGGGTGACAAAGAGACCTACAGAGTGGTTCTTTTATCTTCCCCCACCTCCAAGCTGTGGAGATGTGTTCCTTCATGGCAATCCCCAAACACAAGCCAAATTAAACCAGTCTGGCTCAGCACTGGGACACTTGGCCCCAAGATACTCTTTATTTTATGGCACTGGGCAGTACAGAAGGGACCAAGTGATCAGTATGCTATCAGGAAATCTACCCTTCTAAGAGATACTTCCGGCAAATCTCCATCAATTCTCTCTCTCTTCCCATATTCAAATAAGCTTGTAATTCGTTTGCATTTCACCACTCCAAGACTGAGTAAAGAAGGCAGCAGGAGTTGTAGAAGAAGTTTTTCAAATCCTCTCCAACCTTTAGCATCTTTCCTGTATCTATTGGACAAGGAACCAGGTAGGGTTTCATCATCCAAACTGATTATAAGTTGTTTCTGGTTCTATCAGTAGAATTGTGACTGTGGGGACAGTGAGAGTAGCTTTACATGCAGTGTACCCAAACTGCTTCAGTGTTACATCTTAAGAACTCAGAAGAGTAGACATTTACAATACTACAGGATACTGTAACCTAATGGGCTAAAATAATACCACTTCCCAATGAGCTGCCTACTTAAAAGGAAAAAAGAAAAAAATCCACCCCACCCAAAACCCCAGAGACAAGATCATCTGCAAATTGAGGCACTTTTTTCAAACACCTTCACTATTAATGTTGTTTCCCTGTGTTAATCTCTTTCTGAAAATGCATCATTTCTAAAGACACTCTAAATTAACCTCCTTTTGGTTACTAGCTAAATTAAGAACCACAGCAGTAGACACACCACCCAGAACTATATCCATCTCTACTTAAGGTATAATGTGCAAGGTAAAACCATTTGAAAAAGTTTTTCAATTAATGAATGATCATCATAAACTTACTGAACTTCTGTTTTTCAAATCAGATTCCTTGTAGGCTTCAATTCAGTTACAATTCAGTTACCCTGAACTCCTGTAAAACAAAGGCCCTGGAACAGAAGCTGCTGTGTAAGGAGGGGAATTCAGGAAAGCTTATTGCCCTGCCTGCTGCTGCCTCTCCCCAGCCACAGAGTCACCATGGTATAGCAAAGCAGCAGCAGAGTGGTCCAGCGATTGCCAGCATGGGGCACCTGCTCTCACAGCAGTGAGGAAACGGATGCTGCATGACCTTTGTATTAAAAGCTCAGTCTTCAGTGCCAATAGATGCTCCAACTTGATCAATAAGCACAGGACTGAAGTACAGCAGTATTTCCAATACATGAAAAAAAAGTCATTTGAAGTAAGTGAATACCGAGGTACAATACTTAGATTCAGCAACAACTCCATTGTTCTAAAAAGATTATTTCTTTATCACTAGCTGCTATAAATATATTTTGATCAGCACTTGTTTGTTGATCTTCAGATTGCTTTGCTTCCCTACAGATTATTCAACGAAAGTGGAAAACAACTTCTTTGAAACACAAGCCAAGAAAAGATTACTGTGTTGAATCTCAGCACCTGTGAAAGGCTTTAAAAAGCACTCACCTAAATTTACTATTATGCTGTCATGTAAAATAGGCTTTCAATAGCCTCAGTGCCAGTACATCTCCACAATAAAGCAACTTCTAGCAGACTCAAAAGCACACCTTCTGGAAGAAAATATTAAGATAAGGTCTCACTCCAGCTGATTAGAACAACCCATTCAGTATAAAAGCATGAGTACTGGCCTTTTCACGTCCAGGTAGAACTGCTGCTCTTTTATAAGAAAAATAAGTTCCACCACATCACTCTTTCCAGCAGTGCTGCTTCTTTGCAAAAGAAAAAGAAAAATCAAGTAGTAATGCAATCCTAAAAAAGAAAAACTCCCCAGAAATTTCAGGTCAAAATAAGTCAAACTACAGTTACTGCCCAGGTCAATCACTCAACTCTATTTCTAAGATACAAACTAAAAATGCAGGTCACATTTGAAAAAAGCTCAAGGCAGGTTCCAAAACAACACTGAAGTGCAAAGCTTACATGGCATGGAGAACTGCTGATCTACCATTCGCCTCAGCCCACTGATCCAGCCTGTCCAGATCCCTCGGTAGAGCTTCTCTGCCTTCCAGCAGATCAACACACCCACCCAACTTGGTGTCATCTGCAAACTTACTGAGAGTGCACTCGATCCCCTCATCCAGATCATTGATAAAGATGTTAAAGAGGACAGGCCCCAATACTGAGCCCTGGGGAACACCACTTGTGACCAGTCGCCAACTGGATTAAACTCCATTCACCACCACTCTCTGGGCACCACCATCCAGACAGTTTTTTACCTAATGAAGAGTGTACTCATTCAAGCCATGAACAACCAGTTTCTCCAGAAGAATGCTGTAGAAAACAGTGTGAAAAGCTTTACTGAAGTCTAGGTAGATGATGTCCACAGCCCTTCCCTCACCCACTAAGTGTGTCACCTTGTCATAGAAGGAGATCAGGTTAGTCAAGCAGGACCTGCCTTTCATAAACTCATGCTGACTGGATGAAAGCTCATTGTATAATTATATTGATATACAGCAATTTACTCAAGAGAAAAGAGTATGTAGTTCTGCAGCAAGCATTGCATTAAATGGAGAGGAAAAAAAAAACAGCTGAGAACAAGCAGGAGCCACAGGCAGCTAAGAAGCATCTAAAGCAAACCAGATTTGGTACTCCCATTAAAAACCACAATCTTTAATAAACTTGTCAAATATCCACCAATTATCACATCTGCATGCAAAAGAAGCCTTTTAAGTTTCTACCATTTCAAATTCACCACACCATTGCATTTAGCTAGCAAGCAGAAAACCATGATGACAACATAGAGCAGCTCCACTACATTTTCTTACAGTTGATCATGATTTTCCTTTCGAAGGTCATATGTGCACATGTATTGATGTCCTCCTTGGGCAAGGTTTATTCTGTGGTTATGCAAATAATTTTTCCTCCACAGATCTTTAGCTTCACACCTTCCTTCTATTGCTCATCCCTGTTTCGCTCTTGGGACAGAGGCTGCTTCTTCCTCAAGGAACTAGCACTGCTCTTTCTTTAGCTGTTCTCTAAACAGAAACTATTAATTATGTAGCTTTTAATGGAAACAAAATAAGACGTAAAAACAAAAAAAGCTTTATGTATGTTTTCAACATATATAATTTCACCATTTCAGTTTAGAGAGCTGTCAAACCAGAATTTATGCCAGTACAATTAACAGTGTCACCTGTCAGCAGATGGTGATTCTGCCACCAAGACAGTCAGCCACTTCATATTACACCTAGCTGAAAAACTCGCTGAAGTTTTACTGAAGAGATGCTCCTCAAAACAAACTAAACATCATTAAAGGGGCAGGACTTTCTATTTTGCTCTGCAAGAAGTTACTGAATGTAACTGGAAGCACTGGGAAAAAAAACAGTATTACTATACAAAGATTTGCAACTTAAGAGCCCTAGTAACCAAGTCCTTTGAATTAAAGCAGTAGACCTGTCATTCACACCTCATTGCTGTCTTGCAGATCTATTCTGCAGGGACTAGAACGTACTTGACAATGATCCAGATGCAACACTTAAGCATTTCTGTTGCACACAGAGTACTTGGCACAACTGAAGTTTTGATCAACAGATCACAGTCATCACACTGAAGAAAACAAAAAGAACCAGCCCACTTGAGAAAAGTTCTTATTTTCTGCTTCTCATACCACCATGTCTCAAAGCCCTTCAATACCTTAGAGGGAACCCAGGTGAGGAAAGTAATCTTTTCCAGTAGGCGCTGCCACATGCAATTCACTCCATGCCATGGGACCACACTAACGCTACAGCTATTGTGAGATTACATTCCCACATCATCAGTGCCAGTTTACATCAACCCAAGACAGCATCAGTCACCGTCTGACACTGCTCTTTTACCTGGCCACCAGTCTCATTTCCTCAGAGCACCTGGTTTTCCAAAACCTTAGAGAAAAGCAAATTCTAGCAGTAGTGAGAAACCTTAACAGGCATCAGAAATTCCCTGTGATTAGGCTACAATACCATTTTCCATATTTTTAAGTGTCCATTTGGCTTCTCCCTATGGAGATCCCTCTACATCCCTATGAATGTTGACTAGGAATACAACTCATGAACACAGACGGCAGAAGTCCAGTTTGGTTCTCCTTACCAAGCTACAGTAGGTAACAAAGAGAAGGGAAAGCAAAGGGAAATCATCCTGCAATATAAGCAACCAAGGCAGAATGACATTTGGAGTGACTGCGTCCTTCTGTACACATCCACCTCTTCCTAATCAGAGATGTAGCCCAGATCTCCAAAGCTGAATTTCTTTAAAAAAAGAAAAAAATTGGATAAACTTTCCTATGGTCATGTCATTAAATATATGATGAAAAGCATAGTAAAACTAAATTCAACTATAAGATTCATGTAAGCGTGAAGTGTCCTAATGCTGCATCAGAGCTGCTCGGATATTTACATTGCATTGTGGAACAGCTAGGATGACTAACATAAAAGGACAACTTCTCTACAGGTTTTTAGCTTTTATTATGACAATTTGATTTGAATAACAATAACCAGATGCTCTAGTTACGTAATGAACTCTTAAAACCTCTCCATGTGTACTTTCTACAACAGTTAAGATCTTGCCCTAAGTGACACATTTGGTCATCCCACAGCACAGAGTGTCCTTAACTTTGCATTCACATACACGATACTGCCTTACACAAGCACCTCAAATCCACTACACTTCAGAGTTTTTATACTTGCATATTGTGGTGGTACAATTCTCCCCCACTCACAGCCTGCTCTGTACAGGGTGCATCTTCTTTTCCTGGGTCACACAAGAATCCACTGGAAAGTCAAATACAGATTGTGAGAGGCAATGTTAACAGAGCATTAAGGCACTGCCTTAACATACCTGGCTCCTGCTTCCCCCATTCTTTGGGGACAATAACAACAAATACCTCCCAACAATCCAGTATAGATCATAAGCAGTGGACCAGAGCACTGAGGCATCCCCTTGACACACCTGACTCCTACAGCCCCTTCTTATCGCCTGGGAACAACAACCATCATCAACCGGCCCTCGGACAGGCTAGTACACCTGCACTCGGGTGGTGGCCCAAAGGGGGAATACCAGGACCTTAAAATCTAGCAAGTTCTGAACATGCGCAACTAATGACATCACCCAGGTTAGGCTGAAGCAGAAAAGAACCTGACAAAAGTCAATCATCTCAGACCCTATAAATAGCGATCCTAAGTGAAACCCTCTGAACTCCCCTGGATTGCGGCGGGCCGTGACCAGCATCTCCCCTGAGCTGGGATAACTCTCTGGACCATCTGTCACAAGGCCTGGGCAAGACAACCTCCTCGAGTCTCAACTACCCCCTGCCGAGGAGCTCTGATGCCTTGTGAGTATTTAAACCTGTAGGGGGAAAATATAACTATAGGTTAGCCTCTTCCACCACCTTTCTACCTACCTAGGTGTTTGATTTTACACATTTACAAGTGTGGACACTTATATTTCACTGGATCCAAGTATTTCTGTCTGTGTGTGTTTGTACGTTTTGTGTTTATACATATATACATACTTCGATTTAGGATATCCTGCAGAAAGTTAGTGTGAATCTTGTCATTCTCAAATCTGTAACTAAGCCACTGTTTTACTACAACATACTTTACTAAATCACTTGTTAATCCATACATTGATTAATCTTTAAGTGCTGCTAAAATCCAACTTTTTGTTTTACCTTTTACTACCAATAAATCTTGAATTGCTGCTAAATCAAAGTGTCAAACACATTAATCTGCGACGGATACAAATGCTCTGAGAGTGGCAATGGATGTGCGTGGCATGTACTATTAAGGAAAACCACATTAAGTGAAACAAAAGAAAGACAGTATTAAGCATTCTCATGTGTTGGATCTTTAACACAGACACAGAAGTCACAGCCCTATTTGCAATTGTCACTTTGGTCATCACAGCCTCCTTCTACCTTCTCTCAAAAAGTCACCAGGAGAAAGGCAATAGAGGCAAGCATTGGGTTTGGGGAAAGGAAAGGATTGAGTATTTTAAAAGAAAACAGCTTGAAAGTGCTAACTAATTTACCTATGGAACAACTTATTGTTGACATGGCATACTGCAAAATTGCCATAGCCACTGCTCACAGGCTTTATCTTAATCCCAGCAGGAACAGCAAGAAAGATCCTCCCTGCCAGATGCTTAGCCTCTCCATTTCTGCAATTTTAGTTGATGCATCCATGGGTGTTAACAACTGAACAGTCAAAGCAGAGTTCTCTCCAGTACTCTCCCACAGTCTGTGGGGGAAGAGCACGCTAACCAGCAGCTCCTCATGAATGGTTTGTTCATTCACATACTAAGTATTTATTATACAAAGAGACAGTCAGCTATAGCTAACTGGCTTGGACCGTATAATCTAGATATTTTACTACTTCAAGATATCTACGACATGGAGATCTATTTTTTTCTCTCCCTTTCTCCAGTCCTTACAGCTGAAAACCTACTTCAGATGTCTTAAAACAAAAAGCCCTAGTACTCACACAGTTGTGTTGAAACCTGAAGTTGTTTGCCTACTACTCAGTCTAGCTGTTGAGAAAGCCTTATTTGATGTGCACAAAGTCAGCCAACAAGTTCAAAGTTCCACTGGCACACAGCTCTTGCAAGAGGTCAAGATCACCTCAAGCACAGCTGCTTTCACAAGAACTTTAATCAGTTAGTTGGAGAGATTCTAAAAAATAATGCCTGCATCTTAAAATTTTATTTCAATTTGACCATGTTCACAGGTAACCAGTGAAAAAGTGCAGTCGCATAACGTACCCGCAATTCAGAAAAGCTGGCATGTGAAGAGCTCAAAGACTTGTAAAATCTTTCGTTACTAGCAGTCAGCCATCTTTCTGAACCGGTACAAATAGGAACAGGTACTCACGAATAGCAGTTTATCATGCTATTGAACATCCAGAGCAATGTCAGTTACCTGTTTGTATTTCCACTAGGTAAACCCACTTGATAATTCACAAGACTACCTGGGGAGATCATCATCTGATTCATTTGCAGAAATCGCCACACAGTACCTGAACCTCTCTTTAACACCAAAAAAAGCTTTTCAAGAAAAATCATAATTTCCTTCACAAAATAGGCTCTGTCTTAGAAATCCATCAGAAAGGATGGTGTAGATGTGGCACTTAGGGACATGGTTGAGTGGTGTACTTGGCAGCATTAGGTTTACAGTTGGACTCAATTATCTTAAAGGTCTTTTCCAACCTAAATGACTCTGATAACCTTGGATACCTTGCCTTTGTAAGGCAGTATGAACATGGCTGTACTGCCGCTCTCCCAATACTAATCGGGAAAAATTTGTGAATGAAACTTAAGAATGTGTACAAGTGTCCCAAATGACATATAGTAGAGTCCTGTGTGACATGAACATTGATGCATGTCATATGTCATCGCCACAGTGAGCTTTCAAAGAGCTGTGACTGTACTTGCTCAGAGCTAGACTGAAAGCTCTGCAGCTCACCACCATCATACTCACAGAATCATTTTGGTTGGTAGAGACATTTAAGATCATCAAGTCCAACCTTTAACACAGCACACTTCCAGGTCACCTGTAAGCCATGTCCCTCAGCACCACACCTACATGTCTTTTAAATACCTCCAGGAATGGGGACTCCACCACTTCCCTGAGAAGCCTGTTCCAATGCTTTGCAACCCTTTCAGGGAAGTAATTTTTCCTAATATTCAATATAAACCTCCTCTGGTGCAACTCAAGGCCATTTCCTCTTGTCCTATTGTTTGTTACTTGGGAGAACAGACCGATCCCCACCTTGCTACAACCTCCTTTCAGGTGCTTTTAGAGAGTGATAAGGTCTCCCCTCAGCCTTCTCCAGCATGAACAACCCCAGTTCCTTCAGCTGCTTCTCACAGGAGCTGTGCTCTAGACCCTTCACCAGCTTCATTGCCCTTTGGACACGCTCCAGCACCTCCATGTCCTTCTTGTAGTGAGGGGCCCAAAACTGCACACAGGATTCAAGGTGTGGTCTCATCAATACTGAGTACAGGGGGACAATAACTCCTCTAATCCTGCTGGCCACACTAGTTCTGATTCAAGCCAAGATGCTGTTGGCCACCTTGGCCACCTGGGCACACTGCTGCTTCATATTCAGTCAGCTGGTGACCAATACCTCCAGGTCTCTTTCTGCAGGGCAGCTTTCCAGCCACTCTTCCCCAAGCCTGTAGCATTGCAGGGGGTTGTTGTGGCCCAAGTGCAGGACCTGGCACTTGGCCTTGTTGAACCTCACACCACTGGCCTCAGCCCATTGTTCCAGCCTGTCCAGATCCCTCGGTAGAGCCTCTCTGCCTTCAAGCAGATGGACACACCTGCCTAACTTGGTGTCATCTGCAAACTTACTGAGGGTGCACTCGATCCCCTCATCCAGATCATTGATAAAGATGTTAAAGAGAACAGGCCCCAGCAATGAGCCCTGTGACTGGCCACCAGCTGGATTTAACTCCATTCACCACCACTCTGCACAACTATAATAACCAGTAATAGCTGAGGCAGCAGACACAAAAGAGCAACTCCTCCTCTTGAAAGAGATTAAAAGAGCTCTCTCCAGCCTCCCGCAGCAGCCCAGCATCACAGATTCAGACTTTATGATGTAGAAGGCCTTGCCACTGCCAGATGGATGCACTTCTAGACTGCTGGATAAGTACTTGGTTAGGTCTTCACCCTCCCTTTACCTGCAGTTCGCGCACTAAAGGGATAGTACTACTTTCAAAACCTCACCTCTTTATTTAAAAAACAGACAAAACTCCTCCACTTTAGCAAGAGCCTTCACTGCAGTTTATTATCAAAAGGTGTTTAGCCTTTTGAAAGCTACAACTCTTAGGGAAGGCAGCGAGCATGCATTATATCCATATTACCAGAAATAGGGACACAGAATTAGCTCTGCTGGTTCCAAACCCAACAGGTAACAAAGGAACCAAGCTCCACACCCTAGCACACCCCCTTACTTTGCTCACTTTTCTAGAAGGCTCATGATCACACATGCCTACTGTCAGCTACATGTCCTTCCCTTAGGAAGGGGCTAAAGTGGTGCAAAACAGAACTCTGATGGGGAATCATGGAGCTACATGTATTTATCTCTTCCTGACATTATTCCCATCTCAATGCACTGTGGACTTTGAGAAAATAAAATTATCAGGACAGCCATCAATACCTCAAACAACAGCAAGAAAGAAATGAACTATCAAACTGTGAAGATGCAAACAATCTGTTCACCTCAAGCACCTGCACACACGGGGGACAGGATCACCCACCTACAGCAAGCCACAGCACCAGAGCTGTACAAACCACACAGCCTGCAGCACGCAACTCAGGCATCAGTGATGTAAGTACTCAACAGACCGACAGCACGTGCTACATGCTCAGTTCAAGCAGTTCAGAAACAACAGAATAAGTCACAAATCACAAGAGATACAGCTTTAAACTAGCTGCACCATTGTTCATTGTTAAGTTCCCGGCACCTCTTGGTCCCTACATGACACTTTTTGAAGGTAATGCAGAAAGACCAAAGGGGAACTGCACAGCACCTTCAAAAGCTACGAACTCGCACCTCTTTGTGACACGCTACCAAAAGCCCACATATCCCCCTTATTCTTTCTCCAATTTGCTCAATATTCTCAAAACTCAACACCACTTCCCCCACCATTTTCATCAATAAACCAACCAGTTCAAACAGGTTCTGTTGAGTTTTCTTTCACCACTCCAAGATTCAGCATTACCAATCTCAAAACCATTCCCACCATCACAGCTTCAAAATTAACATTACTGGGCTAATACATAAAAAAACCCCACCACCAAAAACCCAAACACAGCAGCATGACAAATTGAAATATTTTTTACATTTAAAAAAGCTTTCCTACCCCTCTCTTGACTTACTGCACTAATATAAATACCATTTGCTGAAGTTCACTCTAACCCCAAAATCTGCATTGTTGTTTCCATTTCAGATAATTCAAAATAAAACTTTTAGAAATACATATCTGCGGGATGCTCAGCAGGGATGACAACCATTTATTAGTTACTCTTTCATTTTATTTTAGTATGCCTTGAATGGGAACATATATAGTAGCTTTACTAGATAAGTCATTACAACACAGATACTCCTACTGAGGAAAATATAAATACATTGAGGGGTTGCACAGCAGTGTGAAACACACCCTTGTGCTATTTTGGTTAATAAAGATGTTTTTGAAAACTCCAGCTCTTTCCCTATTAAAGCCTTCCACCTACAAAAGAACAATGCTTCAGACAGGCAGCGGCCTCCATACAATAGCTGTTCTCTACTATTGTAGAGGGCATTTGTTTCCTAGGAAACGAGGGAAAAAGACAAAAAGTAGCCAGTATGTTAAATATACAAATAAACTAGGTCACACTGGCCATATTGCACTCAATGGAGTGAAGAATCCACAACTCATTGTATTTTGGAATACAAGATTATTTTTTCAAGTAACTGCTCAAAACTAAACAATCTTTATTTTTCCATAGGCACCTATGAAGTACACTGCTTTTTAGGAACAGAAGCAAGATCAGCAAGGAAGGGCTTAACTTACAGCATGAAAATACATGTTAGTTTAATGCCAAAAAAGATATTCTTAATGCAAGTGTATTCTAACTACCTGCGTAGCCTACCAAATTCTGAGCATAGTATTGCCAAGAGCGAGTCACATCAAACCAAAGCCTATTACTGCAGTCCAAAACCTTACCAAATTCTAGGCAAGTTTCCACCGTGCTTGTCTACAGCCCATAAGAGACCTTCAGTCTCAGAGGCTTCTTAACACAGAGACCAGGCCAACGTTCATTGCATTAGGAAGTAGAGGAAACAGAACAGTGCAAACTACCTTTTTGAACAATACATTTCAATGTCCTGAAGGTAATATCAGCAGATGTTTCCCAAGCTCCCATGACAAAATGGAGAGGGTCCAGGGAACGGTGAGCAGGTCAGTCTCAAAAAAAAAAAAAAAAAAAAACCACCCCACGAAAAAACCCCACAAACAAACAAAAAACCCCCAACAAAAGACAAAACAAAAACCCAACAGAATATTGTCAGTAACATGCTCTTCATTATTACACTTGGAATGACATTTCTAGAGTATGCTTGGTCAGAAGGAGAAGCAGAATTATTCATACTATTACAGGACCTGCACTAGTACCACCAGGAAACATAGGTCAGTGCAGTCAACCCAAACCAAGCCTCACAAAACTCAAAATCTCATAATCAGACTGTTTGAAAGCATGGCCATCGCCTAGCAAAATATTAAATCAACAAGGCATCTTATGTTGTGAAAGAGTCATGCCAGCAAGCTTAAAAACTGTACCAGTATCAATTCACAGAATAATAAATTCCACATGGTAGCTACATGCTCCCCCTCTGACACTGAGCTAATGCTAGAAGAGCCTCTTCAGCTCATTAGACAGGCAGCTGTAACAAAAGTGCACTGGTCATAACTGAGAGTGGAAAAAGTATTCCCTGAAAGAAAAAAAAAAACAAAACTCACCAATGCTATATATATTGCTTCTACAGTCTTTGCAAAACAGAGTGTGACAGTAGACAGTTACAGTCTACCAAGTACTTCAGGTACTGTTCCTGTTTGCTGACTTTTCAGCCTGCAGAAGAGGCTAGCACAAACATCAAAGGTGCCCTCATGAACTCTTTTGTTAGTTATGGTATTCAACAGGAAGAGGATGCAGATATGCTCAGTTTCTTCCTCACCTTTAAAGAATAACACAAACATAAAGGTATGCCAAAAGTTCAGGGAAATGTTATTTATTTAACCAGCCATGGAAGGACAGGGAAAAAACTTTAGACAAAAGCAGATCTCCTGAACCCACAAGAAAGTCAAGCAACAGTGGTCACAAAAATGTATTCAAGGATGACACAGTTTCAGAACCGAAAAAAAGGTGAGCACCTTCAGCTGACAGGAATGCTACAACTCCTGCAATTAAATTTATGAGACCCAAAAATATTGCTGAGGAATCTCACCACACCCTAATCAGAATTAAACAGAAATTTCTATTCCTTCAAAATCACCACAAAAAGCAAATCAGTACACAGACTACTTCTCATTCTCTCCATAGAGACGGTTTACTGTTTAAAAGGAAAAAAAAAACGTCACCACGCTGTTACAACAGCAACTCTCCAGAAGAGCAGCTAACAGAGAAAAACTTAATCCAAGCACCAGCTGGCAAGTTCACATCACAGACTCGCTATGGTTTGCACCAGTTGGGGCTACCCAGAAAGCACTACCAACAGCAAAAGAAGTACCCTGCCACTGCTCCTCAGCAAAGATGCCGCACGGACACTTGCTTTCCCACTCATCCTGCTGTATGTGACATAGAAATACAGGATGCCAGCTCACAGGACTATTCATCTGGCACCTAAATTTAGTGCTAAAAGCACTAAATTTACCGAAGGAAAAAAACCACACACGCACCCCCCACCTACATTTGCCATCATGTGTGCATTTGCTTACATTCAAGTTTACCTGCACTGTGTTGTCCTCTTGCCCCACCACCATGGTAGCTTTCGGTTGCCTAACCATCATGATAAAATGAGCAGCATGAGCAAGTCCTGTTACTTCCCTCTCTCCAAATCTAGAGAGTCAATTATATAAGTCAAGACATTTTAATAAAACACAGCTGTGGATAAAAAGGTTCTAGGCTTAGGCATGTTTTGGTTTTAGGTTTTCACAATGTAGAACACTATTAAGTATGACAAAATGGGATAGCCTATGTATTCATCCAGCAGAGTTATCTGAATTACCATTTACATTTGTTCATTGTTTCCAGATTTGGAGAATCAGACAAAGAAAGACAGTTAACAGCTTGATCCTGAACACCACTCAGACCCCTTTAGTGAATCCTTCCACTCTCCCTGTGAGCAGTTCCATCATAGTCCTCCTCACCTAACCTAAGAGCAGGATAATTCTATTCTGTTCTATGGTTATTGAATGTAAATTTCAATTACCATAAATGAAATCTGCTGTAAGAGTAATTCATTCACTAAAAGTTAAAGGCTGAGAAAGGTACTGCAGAAGAACAGCACAACAGTTCTCCCAAGGCCGGAAGGGAGAGAAACATTTTCCCCACTAGTCCTGGAAGAACATTCACCTAAGTATCAAGTTTAAAGAAGGGGACCTTTTGATCCTGTCTCTGTGCCGTTATAAACACTACACATGAAAACTGTGATTGAAGACATGGGGACATTAACCCTGCTCCTCTTGCATCTCATTACTGCATACATCTGCATTAGGCATTACTGAAGATCTTCCAGATACCTAATATTACAGGTTGGAAAAAAACAAGCCCCAAGCAGCAGCTACCCCATTAACAGGCAGTCTGGCAAGGCCAGTTTCATTAAGCAGCAAGGAAGCAGTCAAAGCACTCTGTAGTCAACTCCAGATGTATTTCATTCAAAGACATTAAAATAAATCTGATTACAAAGGTAGTAATGGCATTTTGCTCTTGTTAAGTCTAATTGGTAGACAGAACAGCAATTCCATGGTTGCTCCCACGATTATTTCCAAACATTACTATACGCTTATACAATTTCCCTAATTACTACAAGATTTTAAGGACAAATTTAAAAACAGGCCAAGTTTTCACAGAGCACTTACATGATTTAAAAACCTCTGACGAACATTGAACGTGGACTCCAGCGTGCTGTATTAGCAATGAGAAATTCTTAGCAGACCCCATCAGTCTGATGCCACATTTGATGACGGCCACAGCTTACACTACTTTTGAAAGTGGTATCAAAAAATTCTCTTTCCTCTAAACTAAGCCTTTGCAAATTAGGACCCATTTTTCACAGTACAGAAAAGCAGTGCCACTGATTTCAGGTAAGACTCGTTAAGTGCCTGATGTCTGTCCTTGTTCACCTAAGGGCTAAATAACTCTTTACAAAAAAAAAAAAATTTGATAACCACATTTACCTTCATTAAAGAGCTCTGGAAAAAATGTTGTTGAGACTGTTCCTTCCAGAACCCCCTCAGAAGACGCAGATAATCAGACCAATACTTTTATTAAATGCCCCAATGTCCCAGTTAGAACTTAAAGCTCACAACTACATGCCAGAAGAGGATTGGTGGGGGGCAAAAGTCCATTTAACTTGAAAAGACTTCAGGTTTGAAGAATGAAAATGAAATGGCTGAAAAAGCTTTCACAGCTTAACATACTCTCCTGAAAATTAAAAGAGGATGTGAATTTCACATACAGAGGTATCTATATTTACACTCAAATTGCGGTTTTTAAATTATTTTCCAAGAGGCAATCTGGTTAAATCAGAATGATGGCTGCATTGCTGCACAGGCCTGCATTTAAAGCCAAAACATAACAACGTTAAAGAGAAACTATGGAGTCATTGCACAAATCATGGAGAACCTCCATATCCATAACCTACAGCAGTGGATCAGAGGAATAGACTAACCCTGCGTTGACAAGAACATAAAAACAGAGGAACAGTTTCTCATGTCTTACAGAATTTTCAGGGACTAACCATGATTTATTTTCTGAAATCCTTTTCCTTACGCCTGCCTTCCAATTCTGACAATGCCCTGAAGAGAAATCCATCATAGCAGGAGCTACAAAAGCGGATTCAAGTATAACAAGGATTTTTCCATTCTACAGGGGAAAAAAGTAAAAAAATTTAAAAAGACGACATTTCAAGGAAGGTCAGAAACAACAAATAAACAAAAAATTAGTTTAATTTTTTCCCCACAATGTTGGAATTCAAGCTCTGACTGAAATCGATAAGAGGACTAGCAAAAACTTGAGCAGTTGCCCTTACAGAAGAACAACCAACGCCGTTGGCGTAAGCCAAATGCTGGTGTCCAACATAACCCAAACCAGCCAGTGGGGACTAGAGCAGGAAAAAGCAGAGAAGAGCTGGGTATAGTTACTTTAATAAAAAGATTAATCATCATCATCACCACTGCACATCACCTACGAGGAAGTGGCCTCACACAGCGCAGACACACCAACACGAGCAACACAATGGTTCTGCTGCTTCTAACTCTGCCTGCCTTCCTGGGGAGAAGAGAACAGGAATTAGCCCCGTTATCTTCAGCAGACATAAAAGCACAAAAATTGTCCCTCTTCTTCAGGCAGCATAAAAAGGAAAGACTTGAGCTTCTGATGAAACGCACATTGCTAATTCTTTTCTCCGCAAACTGCTCCAGTCACTCGAGCATGTAAAACAATTGGAGCGACTGGGTTGCTGCTCCTATTCAGCCCAGCGGTAAAAGACTATGACTGATACAAATGCAGAGCAAATTCTTGGAAAAAAGAAGAAAGTGAAGATGATGCAGGAAGGTCTGATCTGCCATGGCACACTCTGCCAAGAGTGGCCACAGGAGACCTTTGTATTTTAATTTATGCTCTCTCAGGCAGGCTGAGGAGCAGCAGCTGCTGCAGTAAGAGCTGAGAACGCATGGCTGTCAGCAGAGCATACAGGAGGGCCAGCCCTGCGCCTGCTGCCCTGTGCGGAGAAGAAAGATAGCAGGAAAACACTTTCCAGGCAGGGACCCCTCACTGCAAAAACAGATTCTGGCTGGCAAGAGCAAGTGAGAGCTGCCCTTTTCAACAAGCCTCAGCAGTATCGCTATGGAGCAGAAGTGGAAAAACAGAACCAGGAAGAAAAAAAAAGTAGATAGATACGCACAAACATACCTGTAGATATATAAAAATCAACACCCTAACGTACACTGCTCACATGGGATTTTATGAATGCTACTAGGAACCACTTTTTTAGCAATTACGCCTTTGGGATTATACTCAGTCTCCAACATTAAATCCAGTTTGCAGAATGGGTTTGTTTCTCATTCATTCTGTCATATCAAAGATTGGGGCAAGATGCAGAACACAGTTACACAGCAGGCACCAAGGTGGGAGAAGAGAGGGAACAGCTCTTTGCTGCTGCCAAGAAAACATGAATTAATCCCATTACTTCACACCTATATATATATATATCTCTCTCTCAAAACAAAAATAACCCCCCCCCAAACAAAATAAAAAAAACCCATACCACAAAACCACACATCCAAAATCTTTTTAAAAAATCCAAAACTATCAACTAAACAAAATAACATGCCTTTAAATACTAAGCCTTAAAATGTTTTGTTCCATTGTCTGAGTTTTCATTGAAGTACCTCTAAAATGGATTCCTATGCAGCAAATAAACCAGATCTCAGGATAAACAGCTACCAAACTGTTTTCTTAGGCTTGTTTTTTGCATTCCCAATGGCATCAGATCATGGGCCTGGGCACTGGGAACCATGACTCAGAAAGGCATCAAGTCCATTATTTCTTAGTAAAACAAAAAGTCTTAGAACTCTGTAAGCTTACTCTTCCCACGCCCCCTCGCCAAGCCTAGTAAATTAGCTTAAATAAGAAGTTACCTCTGGATAGCCAGCTAGCTTTAAACAATCTGGTATTTTTTGGCCAGAATCTTACCATCAGGTTACTTTGCTATCTATCTCGTCTTCTCTTTGTCAGCCAGTAAATATTAGTAGTCATCCATGCCACCTATGTTCTTCTTCCCTTGCTATGACTATTATGCAAGTAAACATGAGAAGTTTCACGTTTCATTTATCAGATGTCAAAGACTGTCATATAAGGTAAGATGACTTCTATAAATTTGTCTTCATCAAAGAATTTGCTTGGGCTATAATACAACCTGAGGGAGTCCGGGATGTCAGGCTTATACAGCACCACTGACTCCACTGTATTGTCTGGCCACTGATTTACCTTATGCAACTCCTCCAGATTATACTCTTAGCACAACATTAGTCTCTGCTTCAGACATAGCCAAGCAGGCAGCACTCCCAAAAGCCACAGATCTGCTTATGGACCTTGTCAGGGTCCAGATGAGCAAGGATCTTTCCACCTTTCCTTCCAAAATAATGGATAAGTGCTACATTTGAGCTTTAATATAAAAGCTAACTGCTGGAGTAGTTAGTACTTCCAAAACAGTAATCGAAGGAAGGAATAGTTTGATGCCTTCCTGAGAACACCCTTCAAATTCACCTGCCCATCACAGAATTCTTCTCTCTCGTATACTATTTTATTACCGAATAAGGATCCACCATAACCAATGGCAGAACTAAATAAAAATTTTGGGATTGCAGGCTGCTTGTTTCCTCCTTTTGGGAGGTAATGGGAAAAGAGGATTAAAAAAATTACAGAACTGCAGACAATTGCAATCCTACATAAAAACTGCCAACTACAGCCCTTGCTGTTAAGCACAGCCTGGGCTGAAAATGGTTAATTCATTATAATTGGAAGAGCTGTGTAAAGATCCAACTAGGTCACCATCTGGAAACTTACAGCTTCTCTTCCCAGCAGCAAGCTTTTTTGTCTGTGACATCCAGCTGTAGTTGCCTTGGACGGGTACACTTACTTGACTTTACACGCCTCCAACATTTGTAATTCAACCATCTGAACTACTGAAAAGGAAGGTATCCAAAAATCTGTTTCTTAATGGTATTGTGTGGGAAAAGTCAGGGGCAGGGTACAGCAGGGAGCAGACAAAAGGTGTTTCAAAAGGTTTTCAAAAGATTTTCGTTATGATTTCACAGCAGTTAAGCTGATGAACGTGAAAGTTAATTGACTGCAAGCTGCAGAATGCTTTTGTTACATCTCTAGGAACTCCATGTCTCCCAAAAGTAAGACAAAACTAACAGGGAAATGGTACAACTAACAACTGGATGTCATATACTTCAGAAAGTTAAGAGATTCACGGACCAACCAGACAAATTCACAAAGAAAAATCCATCTAGGGATACTAAGTACAAAGATCCTAATTCTGGCTCTGCAAGGCTGAGGATTCAGAGCTTATTGCCTAGGAATTATGACTATCTGCCCACCCTGTTTTACACTTTTCTCCAGCTGACTATAATTGGCCACTGTTCTAAGAATACTTATCTTAACTGGACCTTTTGTCTGGTCCAGTATGATCACTGGTATGTGCTCTTTGTTGCACTTCTAAAAAGATTCTTTGAGGACTGCCTTGACAGTGCCACCTTATTTTAGTTCCTTTCTACATCAGGAAATGCTTCAACCCAAATGTCATGTTAGATGTCCGGGAGAAAAGGAGGGGATCTCAATCAGAACACCTCACAACATATCACCCATAAAAGCCTTAAAACAACTCTCTGTCCAGCTCTGTGCAAGCTTTCATTCTTGCACTGTATCCAAATCAAGGAATGTCCCCTTTAACTCTACATGTAAAATTCCCCTTGTTAAAGGAAAACATTGATTTATCAGTGTAACTATATCTGAATTTACATGAATGTTTTAATTCTTCTATATGTTCTTATAAAGGTAACATACTTCCTTGAAAGCTTTAGAGCCACCTTTACTAAAGCTCACAAAATCACTTCCAACATTCACTTTGAAACTTAGAATATTACTCGCTTTGCTCCTAGTTTCTTTTCCAATGATCACAGTTTGTCATAAACATTTCACAAACAACTTCATAACCTCAGCCTATTCTCCTTCTGAACACTGAACTAATTTTTAAATTTCCTAACAGCTTACAAAGACCATGAAGTCCAAACTGCTGCCATTAGCTCAAGTTAAGTCAGAAAGGAGAATTTTCATTAGACACTTGAAAAAGCTAAAAGGAGAAAGAGCACACCTTTACCACCCTTCAGTAAAGTACAGTAGAATTACCATTCCAGACAAACTCACACTGGGTCATACCAGACATCTTTATCTGAATTAATGGTTTAGTTTCCATAACCTCTATAGTAACTATAGGTCTGCAGATTTCAACATGCATTTCACTACTTAGGCTTTCCTAACTCAATCTGGGGTTAATCAAAGGTATTAGACCTTGAAAACAACAGGGAAATGAAAACACGTCTACAGACTTAAGAGCTAATTAAGATTAAATATTTCCAAGGGACATTGTTCAGTCTGCAACGTTTTTTCCAGATTTGGTCTGTCCATAGAAATAACTAATAATGCCAGACACTAATTGCAGGGTTGGTGTTTGACATGGACAACACTCACCAAAAAAAAAAAAAAAAAAAATATCACACAGCTTTTACTCAAGGTAGTTAAACCAGTTAGGTGTTTCAGTAGCAAAACAGTCTGTTGAGTTCTCCCAGTCACACTCTCACCTGAGTGCAGTCATGTTCTTCCCACATTACTCTCCACCAGCCCCTCAGTTGGTTTACAAAACCATATCTTAGGCTGCACTCTGGCACACAAACAGTTTTAAGCTCATTTTGCTGGCAAAGACTCCATCTTGCTCTCTTAGACAAAACCATCAAACCTCCAAAGTATTTGAATTGCATGGGAACCCAGCTGAAAATTAAAGAATATTCAGAAAGATGCCTTTTTATCACATCTTTCACCCCATACAAAACAAAGCCCATTAATGTATTTTTTTAAAAAAGTAGCTTTCTAGGTATTTAAAGTTGTCAGCACACATGAAGTGAATAGAAATTGAGACTACACATCTTCAAAGAAACCTTTTTTCAATTCCTTACCATTAAAACTTATCGTCAACTTTTTTAATGGAGTTGTAAGGGCATTGGATAGATTGTTTCTTCACAGAATAGAGGAAGATAAAGCAAGATTCTTTCCCTTAGGGTACTTCCTTGCACTGAACCTTGCCAAAAGGCAAGGCTCAACACATCTCCAAAACCTTGGAACAATTTTTGGCTCTGCAGGTTAATGTTTCGTTTGAAGGTGCATGACAATCTAGCAGATTAAGCATTCAGTGCAATAGCTAAAAGTTCTCCCTTGGTGGTATGAGGAGTCTAAAAAGTAGGGAATGTTAATCTTGCCTTTTTTTTAAAGCCATCAGTAAGAATCAGGTTTACATTTCTTTAAAGCCTTCCTTAAAGGGAAAAGGAAAGGTAGTTTTTTTGCTGATTACTTTTAATAGTATTGAAAATACTGGTATGAGCACAGACTATAAGTACCACATTGTGTAACCACAAACTACTGAGAGAACCTAACAGTAGAAAATAAATGCAATATTCATCAAGTTCTACATTTAGACAGCCTGTTTTTACTTTTTCTCTATTAAGCACCAAAGCATAAACAAAACTTGTCTGAAATGTTCAGTTTCCATTCAGCTATAAACTGATTTTCAGGCTTGATTTATATACTTAGCTTCTTTTATGCTCTGTTTACAGAAATTCGTTTATCTGCCACACTAGCTTACTTAGTAAGACACCATTAGCAGTAATGGAACTTATTTCATGCAGAAGCCATTATCTTTAGCCTAAGATGTTATTAAAGTTCAGAAGCCATTAATAAAATGTGGTGATTTCTTATGTGGCTAATGGTAGACCACATAAGTAGCAGTACTTAACAGATGAGCATTAGTAGCTCTATTGGACACGGACTTATCATTAACTTGCTGCTATTCTGCTATTATTTGTGCCTGGCAAAAGCAGGGCTCAGTACTCAATACAGTACTATTCATCACGAGTTATAATAAACACCACTGGTGACCGGCTTGCTGCCCAGACTGGTGGCAAGGTACATCGCCAGCAGTAACCACTGTTAAGAGATATTTCAACACGTGTAAAGCTCTTTCATACAAGCATACCACTACTCTACAACTAGCTAGAACACTGTTACAACTGTCTGCTGTGGATAAACTTCCCGTGCTTCAACAGCTCATTTCCCTCAATGCTACAAGTATTAGAGTCACATATAGCTCCTGTTATTGAGGGGAAGTTTTCATTTAAAGGATCAAAACCATCAGACAGGATGCTTACTCTGAGACACAAAATAGCAGAAACACTGCCTGATAGGCTCCACTGTTCTCTGCCACAGTTTTTTTGTTAAGACTAGTGTATCACCCTTTTTGTCAGCTCTTAGCTACTTAGGCAACTGAAGTAATTACTCCAGGTCTTTTGAAAGTCTTTTCCTTGTTTTGTTTGGGGGACCTCTTTGGGTTTTCCCACCATCTCCCCACCCACCCAGCCCTTTTAAGACATTGCTTGAAAACCAATTATGCAGCAGCCACCAAGTGACTCCCATTGAAGTCAACCGGAGCTGCTCTTATGCAGAAGCCTGTAACAAGGGCTCAAGCATTTACAGTGCTGAAAGCCCCTGTGCTTTATACCCTAAGTGGATGAAGGCAAGCCATGCAGGGGGCTCATTTAAAATTAATACCACTTCAGGAAGTGGATAAGGGAGGGGGGGGCACTTAATAATTGATCCACAGTTTGTTCCCCCGTGAATTCTGAAACATCTTTATGTGCGTGTTTGTTTTGGTTTGACTTTTTGTGTTTTTTTCAAGCTAGAGTTCTTAAACTAAACTTCTATTGACAAAACAGAGTGAAACAACGACAAGAGCTCCCAAAGGGATCCTTTGATAACAGTAACTGCAGAAAAATATCTATCCAGAAGGCAACATGGAGATGGAATAGATAACAAGGCAGATTTTAGTTAGACAAAGTATTACTACCTTCTCAGTTTTGGAAGATTACATTATTTGAGTTAAACACTTTCTGCTTTATTAACAAGTGGTGTATTCCACTCCTGCTCTTTGTGTGGAAAGTTACAGGTTTCTCTTCTCACCACCATTTATACAGAAGTCCATTCTTCCAACTTACAAAGTCCTTCAAACTCCTCAAGCTAGGCGTTTAATCCTGTCAATCCTAACTGACAACATAGCTAGTCCAAAACTGTTCTACCTTGCCCTATAAATATCACCCACAGTCATTTTAAGGACGTGTTACAGTGACAGATTGGAACAAGGCAGCCTTTTAGAGTAAATTAAAACCTGACCCTAGTGCACTAAGGAGATTTCAACAAATAGCAGCATGCACTGAAGTTCTGATAGGTCTCCAAGGATACAAGAGAGTCCCACCAACTCTCAGAATACTTAAGGCTTTACAGTATGCTTCTAACACAGCAGCAACCAGCAGCCTCTTTAAATTTCCTGTACTCCAGCCTCAAGTAACATCACTGAGACCCTGTACTTCAAGAGCGACAAGCTTTCCATGTGGTTCAAACAGGAGACACAGAACATCCCTCAAAACTTTGCTGACCATGCCAGTTTCTACCATAGCACCATCCATTCCACTTCACCTGATTCTACATGGTTCAATCCTGCAGCAACTGTTCATGAAGCTAAAATGTGAAATTCTTTACAGCAGAGCCAGTTTGTGCAACAGCCTTGTAGTTTGACGCATCAACTACAGAAGGATTCTCTCTGCAGGTGTTATTTGGGACATCTTGCACCAACACTGAGGTTTGCCATTTCAGAAGGGGATGCTTGTGTGTTACACCTAAAAAAGGCACGTTATGGAGAAAAAGTTCTTTGTCCAATAGGAACAAGTGCCTTATAAAACTTCTCTTTTCCACTTTCCTGTGGACTCATAGCCTGACTCCAGTAACAAAGCCAGCAAACCGCTCCTGTAGAAAGTCCTCTCACAGCCACGCAGTGACCACACAGGAGCTCCTGTGGGCTAAGAGCAAAGAAGCTGGCTGAGCTTTCAATTCCAGGTGACAGGTGTAAAAACAGGCTCAGACACATAGTGAGACACAAAAAGGGCTACCTTGGCGAATAGAACAGAAAGAACAGCCTCTGCAAGCTGGAGTAGAGCACAAACTAAAAGGAGGGCAAAACCAACAAGAGTCAGGTATTTACAAGAGGCATGGCAATCTCTCCAGGCAGTAATCATCTGCTATTGGCAAGAAAACCACAAGTAACAGTGGAGTATATCATCACCATCATTCATTAGGCATGGCTTTTAAAATAACAAATACTGGTTGACAGTGAGTTCACTGGAAATGTCATCTACACACAAACTTCTGGGATGGGAAAAGTTGAAGGCAAAGGCTACTGTTGTCCACAGCTGTCCTTCTGCCTCTGCCAGAGGTCAGTACCTCTGTAGAACAGCTAAGAGGGTCATGAATCAATGGGGCCCAAGGAGAGTACCTCCAACAGAAGACAAGAACAGCCAGATGAGAGCCACAATTCATTCATGGCAAGAATCCTTCAGTATCAGTCTCATCAAGATTGGTATTGGTTTTCTGCAATATGCAAAGCTATTAACTGCATCTGCTCAGGAGCTACATCCTCTCCCACAAGTATGAGAAAGGTTTAGGAAAAAATGAAGGAGAGCAGAGGCCAGCAAGGATGTAACCATGTAAAATTGTAATTGGCTTGTGTTGAGTCAAATGCACTAGTTGCACGGAAAAGATCCTGCAGAATAAAACACTGATTCAGATGGCACACGAATCTTTAGACTACCCAGGCAGCAGTTCAAAATAACAAGACATCTTGTAAGAGGAAAGAGACTGCTTACATATAAAAGAAAGCACCGTTTTTAAACCACACTCAGACCCACGTGGCTGAAGTGGGAACATGCCAGAACTCCTAGCAGCAGCAGAACAGTAGAATACAGTCAGAGGAATATCAGTGCAGAAAGTCCTCCTTTGCATGTAAGAGCAGTTAGGTGGGTTTCCAGTCCCTTCAAGTCCTGCTTTTAGGCACATAAGTCAATGAACTTCTGCTCTAGCAAGTCAGGAATTACTTTTTTTAAATACAGCATTATTCTGTATATATAGAAAAAAATTAATAAATGTATTCCACCATTAAATGCATACTAACCTTTTGTTTGTAACAAAGACATCAAAAAGGATGCTACTTGGAAATGGACAAACTCTTTAGAGAGATCATTTGCCATCCCTTCCAGCAGGCCACTCCAATGAAGTAACTTACTAGCACGGTGTTTGGAATAATATTTATGGGAAGGAAAAGAAACCAGAGAAGTAGATGGAGCTGTCCATTTACACTTAAGTTCAAATTAAGTTCACATTACAATAAACTTGGTTGACCATCACTGCTCTTTCTTTCTCAAACATCATTAAGCAATTAGGAGAAAATAGATTGAGGACCATAAATCTTACTAAAATAGAGAAGATCAAAGTGCACTGCAGCAGCATCCCCAGTAGCACATTAGGTCTACGTAACAGTCCTCACCCGACTGAGCTAATTATTAACACAGCATCATGTCTGACGTCTCTGTGCATTCCACAGTCCAAAACCACTTTACCTCGAGTTAAAGTGATTGCACAAGTACAGCCTTTTTCAAGTTGAGCTATACAGGAGAAGGAGGAGACAGCCCCACCATCTTCCTACGCTCCATTACTGCAGCCAGACAGCAAGTCAATAGAAATTGACCCAGATGAGAAGAGCTCTCAGTCAGCTCTGGTAACTGACTGCTTTCAGTCCACTGAAGCTGTACTAACAGATGTGGTTCTGCAGCCTTGTGCCAGCCCCAGCCATCTGCAGCCCCCTGCTCTCATTTTGACACCAGAATTTGCAAGGCAATGCACCAAAACTAGTCATGAAAACACTGTCATAACCAAGGCAGGAAGTGGCCCTGCTACAGAAACAGGTCCTTCCAGTCATTCGGAGAGGAAAAAAAGACTGAGTTAAGACTATTAGAAAAGCAGCAAGACTTCACATCCCTTTGGATGTCCACAGAAAAAGAAAGAAATGACAGGATGTTTGTGGTATCAAGCAATATTAAAAAAACCCCCAAGGTCTAGTTTTTAATCAACTGCAATCATACATATGCAATATACATATTTTTATAGCCTTTATGTAAGTCAGATGGCTGAATTTTCCTCTAGAAATTAATTACATAATGCCTTGGAAAATGGGGCTTCTAATTTTAAAAGTTTTTCCTCTTCTCAATTATTTTATTTATATATTTAATTATTGTCAGACTGACTGAATTCACACATTCCTTTAGACATATACCCACGTAAACTGGCAGTCAGGAAGACAAGTTCTGCAAAATGCTATCTTTTACCCACATGGAAAAGGGAATCCTTCTCTTTTTATAGTTCAGTGGCAAAAAATAAAATAAAAAAAAAATTTGAAACCCTTGCTTTATGCACAGTAGAATACCTCAGTATACTCAGTATAGCCCAGGATACTTCCCAACCCTCTTTCTCATTAGCTGGTAGGACCCAGTGTTTTGAATCGTCACCTTTTCCAAATTCTGTTCTCCTGCCTGAAACACTCTAACTACATGGCATTGCAAAGACAAATTTAAGAGAGAGTTCTTCCACAAGGTGACACAGTTAATTGAAGCATGGCATGAAGCAACAAAACCTTTGCTATACATTATCTGTGAACTTACTTCCTCAGTGTCTCTGCTTTTATATATAAACCATTTACAGCACCTAGAGAGAATCCCCACAAGCTCTTTTTAATCACAGCTGATTGGAAAACAGAATGCAGCAGAAGAGACGCAGTTCAGTGACAGAGAAGCACGAAGAACCTAGCCTCACAAAGGTAAATACATGCCCTGCACATGGGTACATAAAGCAAAGGTGTCCAACAGGGAGAACCTGTGAAGCAGGCTCTGACAAAATGACAGATACCAGGTCGGTCTGCTAAGGGTGACACCCCACACACAGTGCTGCTGAATCTTGGCTTGGGGCACCAGACCTCAGTTCAGAGAGTCTGCCTCAACACAGAGAAGTTCCGACATGAAAAAATGTTCCTTGTCATGGAAGATTTTACCCTAAATCAAAGTAAATTAAGCTGGACTCTCATTAAACATAAACTACTAACACTGGGCAACACCCAGTAGGCTGAATTACTGCAAGCATCCTTGCAGTCTTGATTTTAATCAGTCTCATTACACTGTAACAGTAGCTTCCCAGAGCTATCACAGGAGACATACTCAGGTTTTAACTCATCGACACTACATTCAGGCAAACAAAACAAAAGCCTCTATGAACCCAAAATATTTCATGTATCTAAAGGTATCTAGTCTCCTTTTAATTCTTTCTTTGAATACAATACTACAAAGAATCAAACACTTTTAGAAATGTTTACTTGCCTACTGTGAAGAAAGAAAACATATTTAGGCAGAAGTTCCTACAATTCTTTGATTTTTCCATAAGAAGTTTTGCTGTTGAAAAAAACAGATGGCAACAGGTACAGAACAGGTAAACAAAACGTTTTCTATTATGTATTTGCCTCATTGCAAAAAAAGGAAAAAAATATCTTCCGTCACTACACATCAGGAACTTTGCTTGAAAGGATTTTCAATATTATTTGATGTAATGAAGCCTTCACTAGGAGCAGAGGGATTTTCAGGGCCTGGAAGAGGCATATTGATTTTTCCCAGTTCTGTGGGAAATTGACAGTTCATTCATAAGAACCTCTGTGTGTGCTAAAATACTTATTCTAAATGCTGTCCAGAGGAAAATGACTGGAAAGTTGAAATATCAGCTGAAGAATCTGATGTGGAGATTGAAGCATATTAAAATAAATACCGCTACTGCCATTTGCCTCTCATTTTATACAGCTAAAGGAGTAGGATCTGATTGTTTTTAGCATCGCCACAAGTGAGGCCATCTGGAGGTTATATGAGATCACACTGAGTCAGAGCTTGATACCACATCAAGCACCCCTGACTGAAAGCCTCAGTGTGTTAATGACATTTTTAAATGCCAGTGAAAGGGGAAGGCTGGACTGCTCTGGATCTTTATGTACATTACACAAACAGCTACACAGAGCATTGTGCCAACAGTGACGTACACCCATGCTAACCCTTATAACTGTAAAACGTCCTGCTGAAATCAGTGGAAATCTATATCCACTGTGATCCACGGGGGAAGATATTTTTTGGCAGAAGCAGCAGCACAATCACAAAAAATGGGATGTTTTCCAAACTTGCAGAATAATGCAATGGAAAAGAAACAAATTAGGCCTCAAACCAGTACAGAATAATCTATGTTTTCTTGGATTTTGCACTGTAAAACTGTAGCAGAATGCAATTCAGTACATTGATAAAAAATAGATCAGCTTTTGTTGTTTTAATTCTTTATTGCATTGCAACAATAGTTGCTAATTTTTAATGGGGAAAAGATGGGAACCCGTACAAGAGTACAAAGTCACTATGACATGCTAGCTAATGAAAAAGTAATGTTTAGAAGAGTTAAAAATATTACCATGATGGAAGGCACTTTAATGGTTAATGCTGACAGTGACTTCTGGGTCATCACTAACAGAGCTGGGTTACTTCATGAGCTGTTCAGCTCCTTGCTCCTGCCTACATCAATAAAACAATTACAGTACTGTTGACAGGCTACTAGCCATGCATTTGAGAAACATGCTGCATATTTTGGGCAAAGTACGAAGGCAGATTCTATCATACAGAACTATCCTATAGTTTAAGATTGTAATTCCCTAACTGGCAGAATTAGGTCAGGAGATTTCTTTGGGTCAGAAATATTCTCTCTCACAGTTTTAATTGGAAGCAAAATATTATATTCTAAATGCTGGCAGCAAATCTTCACAGGTTACTGCCCTTGGTTAATGGAGTATAAACTGTTGAAGCACCTAGACCAAGCATTTTACAACACCTCAGCTTCCTGCTCCAAACGTATAACTTGTAGCAGCCTAGTGCCAAACCCAGTTTATAATGCATTTTCAGCAAGAAGTCTGTTTGTAGGAATGGAGCTCAAAAGAAAAGGAAGTGTTGTTTCACTAACTGTAAACCCAAGTTTCTTACCCTCTACTAATCATTAACTATTGCATCTTACAGAGTTTAAAGAATAAAGAATAAATTAAACTTTGCTACTTCAGGATTACTCTAATCTGAGGAACTGGGTCTTAGAGAGTGTTAAGGACAGTTTACATATATACTTTCAAACCCCTGTCCACTGGACAAGACAGAGAAGTTCCTTACATTCTTTTTCTTTCCATTCCCTGCACACACAGAAAAAGAAAGACAACAACAAAACCCTCACAAACCAAACCACCTTCTCCCCCATGTTTTTCATTTGAAAACATCTATTACATTACCCAAGTTGTGCTGTTTTGGGTTTGTTTGGTTTTTTTTTTTCAAAAACATGTTTTCTGGGTTCCCATTTGGAAAAAAGTGCCTTTCCTCCCCAGCATAGGTCATGCTTGCTTTGCCTGAGTGCCTATTCCATCACACGCTGTAGTTGAACATGTACATACACACTGAATACACCGAAGAGTTAATCATTAGAAGACTGTATTTCTGAATTAAGGCAGCGTGTCCACCTTCCAATTCAGTATTACATGGATCTGTTGCCTTTATTAAGCAAACATTGTCAACATGCAGTTGGGGGATGGGACTAGGACCAATGGTAACTTGTTTTTGCACATACAAATATTCATAACATGCTTCAGTCGCAGAAGTACTCTGCTGGGGCTGCCTGTATGCTGGGTGCCATCCACAGGCATCAGCTTTTCTCTGATAGGTGTACTAAAGATTCAGAATTAACCCTTCATATCTTGAAACAGATGTACCACCAGGTAAAACTTACTATGACAATTCAATCCAGGTGGGAGACTGGTAAATACATTTTCCAAATTCATCTTTAAACACAGAAGAAAAGTACGTAAGCTGCATTTGATAGCTGCAATAATATTCACCTGAAGTATGTTGACATAAAACATGAGAAGTCGCAGAATTAATTACAAGTAGTTTTTTCTAGTTCTTGTGCCCTTATGCTTCTTCAATCTTTCATAAAGCTAGAAACATCAAACCGCTTAAAACAATATGTATTTACAAACACCTAGTTTTGGCAAAACAAATACTCAGGAGAAAGGAAAGGGCTTCATCCATGTTCCTCATCTATTTCTTTCTGTATAATCAACGATACAGCATGCCACAAAGCTACAAGGGAAGGCAGGGCAAGGAAAATTTTTATTCCAAGAATGACCCCTTCAAATCTGAATAAGACCCCTGGAGCCAGCAGAGTTACTATATTTTTATATGTATTTAAAAGACTAAGGCTACATCTGCTGAAAGAGACACTGAGGAATTCAGGAATCCTGAGCTTACAACAATGTGTCTGTTTCATCAGTGTGCACATCATCGCCTTTCACTGTTACAGAACAGCAGTGTATTTTCCCAAGACAAGCATTGTCCTGTTTCCAGCAAGACCACTTGTGAAATGCTAAGTTATTTCTGCTCAGAAGATTTTTTTTAAAAAAAAAATAAATAATTTGATCACCAAAGTGGGGCAGACTGCACTTCCACTGCAAGGGCATCTTCCCAGCGCAATTTTTTAAAGATCAAATGCTACAGAATGCATTTGAAAACTGCATAGAACAAGCTTCAGATAGATTTAATTTTCCCCTGCCATAGTGGGTAAAGAAAAAAAAACCATAACCAAAACTTCTCTGTAGATATCTGAAAGCCATCCGACATCAGAAAATTATCTTCTGCCCCTTTGAAAACAAACTATCAACAATGTACAAAATTTAAGGGACAACAAATAAATTGTTTATTAAAGGTCTGCCTACTTTTCCAACACTTTTCCCATAAGACACTTACACGACCTTATTCAGTTTTCTTTCCACTATATTTCTGTAATTCATAAGACTATTTAGACTCCCATTTGATTGCCATCAAAACCAAGCGAATTACAAGTCATAAATTGTGTTTTAATATGCTGATGTATCATAATTGCAGCATATCTCACAGCTTACAGTGAATCACCAGACGAAGCCAAGGTTTCTGAGATGTCAGTGCTCTTCACACACCTTCCCGATTAGGCAAGGGTCAGCGGAATCAAGTGTGGATTGAAATTCAGAGTTAAACAATAGTACCTATTCTCAGCTTTCATCAAGTATAAAAAAAAAGCATAGAGAGCGATTTAAAACAGTTTTTGGAACTGTAAGTCAGCTTAAAACTGTCTTGCAAAAGTAGAAGGGGAAAGAAAGGGAAACAGTTCTTGCCTTTTGGGAAGCAGGGTGGCCTACTCTTTTTGCATTGTACCTTTGCCATCATTTTACGCGGAAGTCTAAGTGGTGAGGGGGAGAAAGTACTGTTTGCTTTCTTTAACTACAGAAAAATATGTTCTGTTACCTTATAGTAGGGCTGCAGCTCTCATCTCAATCAGATTAGATTATGTTTTACCTGAAGACATAAAGGCTCATAAAAAAAGCACTGCCTATTGCACTCACCTAGAAAGGTAGCAAATGTAACACGGTGCTTTCTCACAGACACTACCCTAGTCCAGTTAAAGCCCAGGTGTGGGCCCTAATGGACAACCAACAGAAGCAGGGCAGCTGAGCAAGGGAAAGGGAAGCATAATACTGTGTTCCAACTTTAGAATTAGAAGTGTTTGTGTCTATTTCATCTCAGTTCCTAAATCTCTGGTAACTGCCAAACAAGCTTTCCTTTTCCACAAGAGGAGAGTAACCCCATAAAATAAGTTTTTCTGAGCAAACACTTCCAGCATATTTATCAACTTTAATACTGAACTTCCAAAAAATCAAGCTTGCAAATATAGCTAGAACATTAATTATGCATAGACTCAGCAGATAATACTGTCTTCTACAACAGTATGAAACACAGAATCAGACAAGAACACGTTACCTGGGGTTGGTGCAAGACTGAGAACTCTCTCTTAAAGAGCATACAATCACCTTTAGTTACAACTGCATCTACAGCATTAGAGTACAACTTTCCCATATTCATTACCCTAATAATTCAGTTGTGTTTTTTTTAAGGAAAGAAATAACAGACCAGCCGAAAACCAAAACACTGACAAAAAGGTCCAATAATTTATTTTGCCCATATTCTGTGGCATATAAAGCCTGCGAGTTTTTGTTTAAGCCTCCAAATCTTCAGTTTAAGAGACACGTACAATCATTTCCCACATAATTTCAGCAGGTCTATAACATTCCTCTGTTAAAGGCACTGACAATTTTCTTGTCACAACCATTACTCTTTCAACTCAGTTCTCTTTATTTTTAGTCCACTGTTTTATGATGTAAAATAGAGAGTATTTTTCCACTCGTTTACATTAAAATTTTATCAGGTTGTGTTAAAACCACCGATGTATTAATGCTCCGGTAGAAGTTTTAACAAAGGTGTTCTACGTATCTCCATGTTCGCAAAACCCCTGGAGAGTGCCATGGGGTTAATATGATGAGCTCTTCTTCATTTCAATCTATTTACAATGACTACATTAGTGGCTATTTTTGATTATCATTTTCTGCGAACAGGCAACCGAATTTGCAATTTTCATTTACAGCTTTTCTGGCCCAGCTTCATGATAGACTACGGAAGGGTATTCGCTATTAATTCAGTAAAAATCATACTAAAATATATTCAACTAGCAACTCCCTATGTTTTCACTCCAAATCACGACAGACATGGTAATAAACGCAAGCTTCCTCATAAAGAGATCACAATATTCTGAAGAAATGACTAAACTCCTATAAAGTGCTTTGTCTCTGTGGATTTCAAGAAGTTTAGCCACAAAGACAAATGAGACAATCAGCATTTTGCAGAAGGGGAAATATGTAAGCAAGGGCCTCACATCAAGCAAATGGCAGAGGAGGCGATATACTCAGGTCTTCAGATTAGCATTTCAGCAGTATAAAGCCGCGTGGCCTGGCAAGATATTCTTTACCACATTCAGTTACAACAGAGGAACATCTGCTGTCATGCAAAAGCTATGCTGCATCTGCCTCAACAGCACAGGGATAAGAAAATGCTAGCCACAAAATACCTAAAACATACCGCTTCCTCACGTGCGCCATTCACACGTTAACCTTCAGAGAGTAAGATCAAGGAAATTACAGGGTTCGTAGCCTCTTATAGGCTGACACTGCAGGAAGGAGCAAAATAGCGCATTTATGTGTATTTCACTGTAATCTCCCTCTTTCAGTCAGAGGACATAACACACAAGTGTTCCTCACACTACTCTGTTGCCTGCTGAAAAATATCTGTGTTCACAGCAACATATGCCCAGGGGGAATCAAAATGAAAAAACAGACAAGTGAAAAGAAGCATGGCAAAGTCAACCACTAAAAACTGAACAAACAGTACAGTACGGTACAACAAAGGTACAATGGGGTCAGAATACTACAAAGCCTGCAACAACTTGTCTCCACAGGTCAGTCTTGGGACAAGAATACGTTGACATAAAACCACAGTCAACTTCACTCTAGCAGCTTACTTTCTGGATTAAGAAAAGGACTTCCAGTATAAAAGTGTAATTAATCAAAACTCCTATCCTTCCAAAACATCCTCTTCAGACATCTTTACTTTCCAGGAAGGCAGACATGAGGTTAGCTATAAATACCTGCTAACCACATAATCACCCTCCTCCACTCTCGACAAGGTGACAATCACAAGCTCAATAATGGTTCAAAGGCTTCTCTCCTCTATTCTTTCCCACCCTCATCCGTGAAACTTCAAGGTAGAGGTTTTTTTCCCCCTAATCCAAAGAATCCACTACACCAGACAGGTACTCACATTGCCTTCCAAGCCCTTCAAAAACACACTCAACCTACCTGGGTTGGTGCATGTTTCTTATTGCTAAAGGTAATATCTCATTTCATAAGAGGAGGATTGTACATACAAGAGACTTCACCCAACTTTAACATTCTGTGCAGTGCTAAAACCTTACCATTTACATGTGTGTGAGAATCAGAATCACTTGGTTGGAAGAGACCTTTAAGACCATCAATTCCCACCGTTCACCCCCTCCCTCTGTACTTAGGAAATCTGGCATATACATTCAAAACCAGCTGCTTCCCTTTCAAATCCAACGCATTGAGAAGATGCTAGAAATACTAGGATACATTCCATTACCCAGTTCTGCCTACTCGATAGCCAGTGCTCGAATGGTGCCACAAGACACTGTGCAGGCAGGAGATCAAGCAGCACATCCAGGAAGCCCAGCAAATGCCCAACCAAGACTCCCACGGGCTTGCACTTTAGGGACAGGTGGGAATACTGTCTCCTCCCTCCTCCAGGCTATTACTGCTACTACTACTACACGGTAATAGCTAAGCCTAATGAGCCCGTGCCGTACGCAACCTCATCATTGTGTAACCACTGCCTTAAACAGCGCTGTCCAGAGAATTTTTAATTATTTCTATTTAACAGGGATATCAGCGCGAAAACACACAGATCAATCCGTTCCCCAGGCCTGGGTGTCTCGCTGCTCCCTCCCTCCCCACAATACAGACAAGGGGGGAGGAGGGAGGGAGGGAAAAAGGAAAAAAATAATAATAAAAAAGCAGGAAACCCTCTTCGCACCTACAACAAAAGGCATCGGGAGGGCCGGGAGGGAAGGGGAACGGGCAGCCCCCGGAGGTGCAGGAATGCAGCACGCCGGCTCGCCCGGGGGCGGCTCCGAGACGGCGGCACCCCCGGCCTCGCGCCGCGCTGAAAGCCCCGTTCCAACCCCCAACCGCCGCTCTCGCGCCCGGCTGTCACGCGCGACCCCCGGCCGCGCTTTCACGCGCCCCTCAGTTTCCATCGCTGGCCGTGCCCAGCCCGGGAGCGGCGGCGGGGAGGAGGAGGAGGCGGCGGCGGCAGGGCAAGACGCGAAACGCAGTGCGACTGGCCCACTTACCCAGAAAATGACATTGAAGCCGAAGATGAAATATTTGATGCAACAACTGACTTCAGGCCCCTTGTAGTGCTTCCCGGACATCCTCTGCGCTCATGAAGACACTTTACTCGCAGCCAGGGTGAGAACCAAAGCGGGGCAAAATGGAGAGGAACAAAAAAGGGGAGGGTGGGGGGCTGGGGCAGCGCGGCTGGCTGGGCTCAGCGCCGGCTGCGCGCCGCGGGGAGATGCGGCAGGAGCGGCGCGGCGGCGGGTCGGCTCCGACTTGCCGGGCGCCGGGGACGGCCGGCGAGCAGCTCCCACCTCCTCCGCTTCTCCCGCATGGAGGAGGCCCCGGCTGCTCGCAGCGACAAGGAGGCAGAGAGAACGACAGGCGCGGCCACCGGGGAAGAAGGCGCCGGGGCAGAGGCGCGGGGCTCGCCGCCGCCACAGCCCCGCGCGGCGTTGCGTTGCGCTGCCCTGCCGGAGCCGCCAGCTGCCTCCAGCCCTTTCGCGCAAAGCTCCCGCCCCCACAGCGGCCGCGGGGCGGGGAAAGGCGCGCCACTGGTCGTCCCCGCGGCGTGATTGGCGTCTCGTTCCGCCAATCAATCTGCGCGGCCACGGGTCCTGGGGGCGGGGCGGGGGCGGCTCTGCGGCGCCCCCTCCTCTACCCCTTCCCCTCAACTGTGGTGTGCCCCAGCGGCGGGCTGCGCGGCCTTGGGCAGGGTGGGCGGGCGAGAAGGGGCTCCCATGGGGGCTGATGACAGGGGGGTCGTGCCCACCGGCCTTTGTCTGCGGCGGCGAGGGCGGGAGGCGGCCTGACAGCTACTGCCGCCGCCTCGGTTACGTAACGGGGCCGGCAGGCCTCGGGGTGGCCGTTAGAGTGGCCGCGTAGGGCAGCACCGGCGCGGCGAGCCTGCCGACGGGGTGTGTGTTCGGGGCTGCACCTGTCAGCGCTGAGGTAAATGCAGTTCGTTTTGTGTTAGGTGCTCTGAAGGAGTAACGGTATTCGACCAGCCTGTCTCTTCGTTGCAGGCTTGGGAAGTCAAAGTTGAGGTTTCTTCCATTCTTTCTTCCTGCGACAGTTTCTTCTGCGAAGTGCCCGCCGGTTTGCCCGAGCCGTGGCCTTGCGGAAAACCCAGAGATGCCAGGCCGTGGGGCTCCCTCCCTCCGACAGCTGGGGCATAGCGCAGGCCGGCCAATGCCGAGGCAGTGAGGAGTGTGAGGGGACAGAGGGCAGCGCTCCGTAGCATGTGTGGAAACAGCTCGGGTCTAGGGTGCTGCGGTAATGAGAAGGAGCCAGACTTTAATTGTGCTGTGGAGGTTGTTGTGAATGAGGGCATTCAGATCAGCCCCCACATGAACTTGTATGCACTACGTGCACAGGAACACATGAACTATTTTACAATGCTTTGTAGAGTTTTTATTTTAACATACTCTGAATTTATACTGAACCTGCCAACTGTAAAGTTACATGGCTTAGTTGTATTCATATGCTGTTTGGGATTCAGAGTCCACATGGTCTGGCATTAACCGTGTAATTAATAGCATTTCTTTGCTGAAGAATATAATCATTTCAGTGTTTCCAAGTCTTCAGTTTCCTGGTTCAGCTATAAGTGCACTACTTATTTGTAGTAAATCACATTTCCTATCTCTACAAGGTTACAAGATAACTCACTTCAAAAGTATGGTATTGTTAGAATTACAAAAGACAGATTTTGGTTGAAGATCACTTCATATTGATTATGGGGTCTTCGTCACCTGCCTTTTTTGAGTGAAAAGAGGAATACTTGTCTGTCAGGTGTGGTAGGTGTTGAGAAGCAGCAGCATCTGCTGAAAGGGATCCATGAAAATAAACACTGTTATTGGTAAATGAGAAATTAATGCAACGCGTCTATACAATTTAACTATGACTCTATAGGTTACCACATGAACATTCCTGTGTCTGTTGTTAACACTGTGTCTTTGCAAGACCATCCATGGGAAGAAGGTAGAAAAGGGTGAATAATTAGTAATGCCTAGGTTCTGTACCAATGAGTAAAAGCACATCACCATTTACAGTAGGGTATGGTAATAATGTATTATATTAAGGTGCTGTTTTTACAAGCAGCTTCAAATATTGGTGACAACCTGTACAAACATTTATAATATTGCTGTCATAACACCCTACTAACACCACGTGTTGGCAGCCTTTAGCATTTTAATGCTTCACAGGCAAGAGGAAAATAATACAGGGTAATATTTATTACGATAAATTCAGTAACAATCTTAGGTAGTTTACCTACTAATCCACCCATTTTCAATCAACAACTTAAAAGGAAACACAACATACATGATTTACAGCATCATATTACATGACTTCACTTGCTTTCTCAGTCAAGAATAATATTATAGCCAAGTGTCATTTTTAAGTCAAAAGCATTTGACGTCCCACCTTCTGATCAGCTTTAGGAGAACTTAGGACATTTGGTGTTAACGGCTACACTGTTCACTTGAAGAGGGTATTGAACACAGAACCCTACTCTTTCTAATTCACTTTGTGTGCACAGTTCCTGTGCAGCCTCACAAATGAACAACCAGACGGCCAAAACAGCAGAACAATTTTGATATGGGTAACTGATCTTTCAGAATGCCAGCTAGAACATAGTCCTCTGCACCTGCAGCAGCCTCTCTGGCTTACAAACACATTTTGTCTCCTGTCCTAAACAAACAAGGATTTAAAAAAAAAAAAAAATCTTTTGGCTTTGTGCCATCTCTTGTGGATCGCTTCTTACATGCTTTAGCCACCTAAGTCTGGAAGCTGAGCAAGATGACAGGGACAGCGCTTTAGATTAACAGTTAGTTACCAGTCAGCACTAAGTTCCAGTGTGGTGTTTTGGCACAAAAGCCTGAGGCAAAACAGGCTTTTTTGCAAAAGCGGTATTTCCTTTCCTTGCAGTATAGCAAGGCAGTTATTCAAATTCTGTTAGTTTATAATTCATCTGACTCGTCACAGGAGTACTAATGGACTCCTGTCCATTAACAAAGCAATGTTTCTAGTAGCACAGTGCTTCGTAACACTAGGCGATACTTTGATTTGCTACTGACATAAGAGAAAAAGTACCATCCAAATGATTAAATCTTCTTCCTATCTCTAAGATGTAGATATCAACAGACTCCTGACCAAAGACTGTTCAAGTCAAATGCTAGTAAGTGCAGGAAGTTTGAGAAGTTCCTATCTTAAAAGGGGTATAGTTATGGACTCTGAAATTCTTACTTCCCACTGAGTGAAGAGCTCTCATCCCAATTCCTCAATTCAATCACATCTCAGATCCAGCACTTCTGTCTTTGTGTAAGCTTCTGGTTTTTGATCTATGAATTCTTTGACATTTTCCAGGGAAAAAGAAATGCACATCTGAATGACTCGAGGTGAGAAATGGCTAAGCAGCACATCGAAGACTGTAGTTCCATGAGTTATCGCATTGCTAATCTTCGCACATGCCACATTGAGTGAGATAAAGAGTTGTGGTCTAAGAAAAGTTCAATGTCTGTGTCTGTAAGTGTAATTTCCTAGACACTTTGTTTTACTTGAAATTCATAGGATAGCAATATTTTTCCATGGGGAAACTACAGAGCTTTCTGACATACAAGATTTATAGAGGCAGAGGTATTATCTACCTCAGAATATTTTTCAATCTAGATATCAAACTAGGTTATAATGCCATTTGTGTTCATTTGATAGCTTTGCAACCATGAAAACACTTCCTTTTCTGCTTAGCAAATGAGTGACCGCTGATGAGGGGGCATTTTTTTAGGTTTAAAGGGAGTTCCGAGATGAGAATTTCATAGGATCAAATTCAAGTCATATTGGCCTTGGTGGAATTACGTGCTATGTCCCAGCTGTGAACATGACTTCAGCACTTCCCACAAGAATAACACAAATCTTTTCAATTAATTCACAAGTACTGACTAGTTAACTGTTATGGTTAATGCTGGTAAGTGGCTCTCTGGTGAGATTGAGCTGCTTTTTCATATGAAACTTCTCTCTCAGTACTGGATAATAATATCTTCTTGCAGGACCAACCCAACATTATTATAATCTGATAACAACATCATCATTGTTAGGATGATTCACAAGGCATTAAGCATGCCTATACATCTGCAGAGTTAGAGGCCAGAATATGAAGCTAAGGCACACCAAATAATAACCGATAACCAATTGCATTTTGTCTGCTTTTACTTTCTCAAGAGAATGTGTATCTGAGCCTCAACTTTCTTTCTCCAAAGGCTTTTAGGGTAAGGATCTGTTATTTCATGTGTTCTTAAAGTAAGAATAACTATATAAAGAAACTGCAAGTTGTATTCACTCCAGTTCCCACCAGCATTTGGCAGGTTTTGGAACAAAGATGATGAGAGCTGCTGACTGGGATGCAGATTACTTCAAGAGAACTACCAAGGATCAGTAATAATGGTCACAAAGTCTACTCAGCCGAGCTGTACTGCTTAAGTCTGCAAGCTGGTTTGTTCAAGATGAGCCCAGACAACTCTAGCAACAATCTAAGCAGAATGAAGACACCTTAGAAGTCCCTTAGGAGCAAACATATGCAAAATGAGATATGCAGACTGTTAGTGCCAGAAATGCTACTTTGAAACCATATGGACAAATAATGCACCCTGCTATTTCCTGTGAGAGAAGGAAGAGAGATTTTTTTGTGCCAGGCACCCTGAGGCAGAAGCTGCTACCTCTGCTGCTGGTGAGAGGCAGAGGTGGGAGTGGTAGCATGCTTCCACCCTCACACTGTGCAGTCAAAGGCAAAGGAGCAGCTGGGGCTGGACCTGCACCGTGGTGCTGCTTGGGGCAAACATTCAGAAATGCAGCTCTGTATCTGTAGTGCAGTGCCTCAGCAAGCCCCTGTTCTGGAGAATTTTGCAGAACTTTTTTTCATTAACTCCCTTCACAAGTCTACAACAGTGAAGCAGGAATAGTGTAACGTACCTGGTCCATAGCTCACTGTCCCACAGTGACTGCAGGTGTGGTTCCAAACGCTCTTACATCCAAACTGTCCCCAATGTGTGCTAACTATAAGGTACTTCTTACAACCATTTAATATACTGGGCCATGATGGGGCTTAATGAGAAAAAACATATGTATGTTCTATAAAAGAGACACAGATTTGCAGTCCTGCCTTAGGGGTGGCTACAATCACAATATGGGAGTCACCTCCCCTTTCATTAGTGGTGCTACAGGACGGTGATCGTTAATATGGGTATAAACTCAGACTCCAGTAAGTGCCAAATTTATCCTTCTAACTTTGTATTGCTAAAGCACTGGACAAACTCTGCAAATGTGGAAACTGCTCACTTCCCAAACACAGACTATTGCTTGTACATACCTGAAGGTTCTGGTGTAATTCATGACAATGCTCTGCCCAAAAGGGCAACCAATGTCTATCCTGTGATGGAGCACTGTATGACTTTTCTTAGGGTCAATTAGGTTTTTCAAGGCTGTCTGAGTGGTTCTCAGCTGTTCTTCATCAAATAACACAGGACACCCTCTTTTCACAGCTCAGAGGTTTAAGATACAGTGTTTATAACAGCACTCAGGAGAGTGAGGATTTCTTCTGAGTGTCTTTTTAATGACAATAAGGTTTTCTGCAAATCCACCATTTTAAGTAATCTTTCAGTATGACTGCTTCCAAGCGCAAGGTTACACTTCATAAATAACCCGTACATATTACCCTTCAGGCACCTTTAAAAGAAAGGCACTGCAGAAAAACTACACAATGTACTTGTTTGCAAGTCTAGTAAGTGGAAATTTCCAAGCCTTTCTCACTCTATCCTGTTACATTAACAAAACCAGAAACCTTCCTGCAGATGAGAAGAGAGTAACCACCAATATTTTGTTGGGTTGAACAATTGCTTTTGAAGTCTGTTTTTTTAGAGGCCTGTCATTTGCTGTATGCTTCACTACCTATGTTTCTCTGTGAGTTTGGGTGGGTGGAGTTCATTTTAGTTTCCTGCTCTTCTACCACACTAATCCAACCATCTGCTATTTTTGCAGTCATAGTGCTTTAAGAAAATTGAACTGTGAGTGCCTGAGACCTGAGACAATATTTGGAGAAGAAAAGAAATCCCACCCCAGATCTTTTGAGATTCACTTCCCTCTTACCATTTCATGTATCACCATCTTTAGGCACATCCTCATGTATCTTCAGCCTTACAAAGCTGTTAAAGTGCCCTGAGATTTCCAGGTTTGATATTTTAGCTTTTACTACCTTGGAGGCAGGGACTATATTTCCTCCTCATTTCTGCAAGTGGCAAGCGCAAAATGTTGGTATTGAGTCAGCAAAACAACTAAAGTAGTTTTAATTTAAAAAGGTACCTCTTTGTTGTTTTGAACTCAAGGATAGAAATGCAACTATAAACACACAATATGGACCCAGTAAATACAAATAATGGATCTGAAAATATGAAGAAGAGAATGATAAGGGGGGAAAAAAAGTGGCATCTTCAAGAAACAGATGCACACTTTGTCTATTCCTCCTGTCTGCTTTCAGGCAGGAGAAATCTGCCTTTTGAAGTATGCCTCTTTGCTCTGTATAGCATGTTGGTCTGCAGCCATCAGGAAAGATTATGTTTTTCACTCAGAAATATTAACCTTTTTGAAGAGACTGACCATGAGCAAAATAATTTTCCTTAAAGGAAAGCTCATTTTGCTCAGGATGGATATTTTTGCCCCAAATCACAGCGGCATAAATGTCAGTGTCTACCAGTATTGCAAATTTTACATCACCAAATTCACCTGACCAAAATCTGTGGCTGCTATGTCACAACTTCTCGGGACTTTATTATGCTATATCCCAGTCTGAGTGGTGAACTGTTAAATGTGTCACACTTATGCATACACCTATGAAATAAAAGACTCACTGAAAGTTGTATTACATGTGTAATGGAATGGAAAAAAGGAGTAGGGAGCTTTTTGTCTTGTAAAACATCTATCATTTTCTTAGATATTAGCACAACTCTTTCAGTGCGTTTGGGAAGTTTTAACTATTCATCATAAGGGTAAATTTGCTAAAAGCATCATCTGTTTAAAAATGTCAGGCTCTACAGGGGGTGGGCAGAGAGCTTACAACGAATCCATTGTTCTGCTCTAAGTCACTCTGAGCCGGGAACAAAATGGAGAGCTGGACAAAAAGGAGGTCCAGCCATCTAGTGGTAAATCACGCTGATGTGCAGCCTGCTGATCTCTGCCTTCCATGGGAACGCTCACAGGGCCTCCATGTGCTCTGTAGAGAGAGAAAGGGACATTTTCCAAATTTTGATAGATGCAGGACTTGGCAGCAGTGAGACATCTAGGTAGCAAGCTACAGTGCATAGAACCCTGCATCCAAATTAGGAGAAAGGTTGGCAGGAGAAGGAACTGTATCAAACACAAGGTCAGCTCTTGCTAGGTTGACAAGAAAGAGCCTGCAGTCAGTGTTCTGCACTGTAGAAGTACACCTGTTTACAGCTGCCTGCTTACAGTGCTTATTCAGAGAGCCTTTTTTTTTTTCAGAATATATTGGTATCCGTGTGAGTACCACCCTGCCTGCATCTGTTCAGGGGAAATTTTGGGCAGTTTTCCATAGTTCCATAGCAGAGAGCAGCAAGTCCAGAGGATAGGCACCACAGAAGAGCGCAATGCACTCGGGTCCCACTTCACACAAGGAAAAGAGGTGTAAACCGAATTGTCACAACTGGAACAAGAATGATGCAATCAAACAGCTACACAAAAGAAAGCTGTATCCTTAGTCCAAGCTAGGATAAAATGCTTACCTACCAAATTTACTGAGAGTGAACATTGTCTGTATGGTTACAAGCTAATTGAAAAAGCTTAATCTTGGCAATGTCTGGGGAGACATCAAAGCAGCAAACCATTAAATACTTCAAGGAAAGAATAAAAATAACCATACAGTGTGTATGTCTGAATACCTCTCGGTATTCAGCCCAGTGTGCCAGAGTATCCCCAAAGTGATCTCAGTGCTTAGAAGCCCATGTCTCCTTGAAAGCAGTCAAATGCAAATCCTATGGGGCCTAGTATGCAACTTGCTTAGGTGCGGAGAAGAGGTTTCCAGTGGGATACCTGGACATTAAACCACCATTAGTTTCAATGTGAATTAAACCTCAGTAAAAACATAAAGCCAATTATCTCTTTACCCAACTATAGATATAAGTGCTTTACTTAAAACAACCAAGATTAAAGATACTGCCTCTCTTACATAGTGACCAGCATTTGATTTCCATCTGTTTGATAACCTATGGAGTAACAGCATGATATTAAATTCTCTGTTGCTACATTTTACTCCAAGCTATTTTGACTGCTAGTGAACTCCTCAGAATTATCAAAGTTTGTCCAAAGCACATCCTGTTCTTGGCTTACATACACATGAAGCTGCATTGCAGGTTGTACTTAGCTACAAAACACTGGCCAAAGTACAGTCGTGGTTATACCAGGGATAGCCAGGTAAATATGGAATAATTCTGTGAAATGCCAATGGTTACTTCATGCTGTGAGAAATGTTGTAACTGAAAAGTAAGTTTAGTTCTTAGCAGTTACTGCAGCATGAACTGATTGTAGCAGACGTGTTTGTTCCTTACCAGAACACACAGTACTGGAAGGAGTACAGAGGATAATGCTTCCCATGAGGTAGAGGATATCCAAAGTCAGATCAATCAGTGTTACTTGCTGACAGCTGCTAGTGTAAAAAAGGAATACAGCTGTTTCCTACTAGACTGATATCAGCTACTATACCTCACTCTCACTTCTATTTGCATAATGTTTCTATTACCTACAGTGCATAGCTAAAAAAACAGGGCTCACATCTGTTTGTTACTTTGAAGTGGTATTTGCCATTGATTCTACCAAAAACTGGAAAGTAGGTAGAGATGCAAATTCATCATGATGGTTTTATCAGAGTTCTGTTCTAAGGAGTGTTTGGCCTTGGAGAGGTTGAATCTCCCAGTGAGCAATTACGCTCATTTTTCATCTGGTCTTTACCAAACACGCTGTCTCACCTGGCTGACATGAGAAACTAACTGCCCAGTGCCTGCAACATCATGTTCCCTGGTGGGCTGGTTGCCTCATGCCATCTGGCTTTGCCCCTCTCATTTCACTAATGGATCATACCTGGTATTTTCATTGAATCCTACACAACACTTTCAGAACTGTCTGAAACCACAGACATTAGAAGGAAAATGAGGAGAAAAGCTGTGCTTTTTACTTCTCTGTTATACCCACTGGGAGGCAGAGGCAACAGGTAAGCTGTAATGGACCTTTCTTAAGGCATCTCAGTAAGTCAGTGGCCAGGTTTGCTCCCTGCTCCTGTACTCAACAGTCAGTAAGAGGCTAGAGCAGAATGCTAGACATGAGCATCCTGCTTCAAAATCTCAGTCTGCTTTTCCTTTTTTCCAGGTGAACAGGGCTTCATCTTTGGGATGGAGTAGTATCCACATCTGCATTCCTCTGCCATACGATTTGGCTATTCTTTGAAACAGGGTTATTTTTTAACGACTTGGAACTGGAATTGAAAAGCTGCTGACTTACGGAAAAGGAGTCAGGAAGGAGTGCAAGAAAGAAGGGATCAATGTTCTAGGGCAGAGAATATGGAAATAGCACCTCCTTCAATTTGTGAAACACCCACCGGGGTCAGGGTGGGGTGGATGGCAATGAGTACAAATATGTGCAACCCTGAAGCCATTTGGGGCTGTCAGCACTCAGAGCACCACTGCTGTCTTACTTCCTACTACTCTGCAGGTTGCCTGCTGCACTCTGCAAACACACTCCTCTCCTGTGGTTATTTTTGAAGCAGCTCCTTAAAACAGATGACCTCATATGTGTCTCTTCCCCACTACATAAATAAATAACAGTTTGCCTCATGCTCCTGCCATCCTTTAGAACTAAGTTAAAAAAATAAAGAGGGGGAAAGAAGAGTATCCCTTCCCACTGCCTATTTCTGTTGTAGCTTTGGTGACACTGTCGCCTTGGGGCACGTGTTTCCTTCATGCTTAGCACATAGCTCACCTTAGGGTGAGCTCAAAGACTTTTTTCTTTCTGGCCTTCTTCCTTGCCCTTACCAGGATTCTTCCCTCTTTTGTCCATTTCCAATGCTCTCCCACTTCTCCTCTGACATCTGGAAGCACTGCAAACACCACAAGTCTAATAGAAACTTCCTCCTGAGTAATACTACCAAGGAATGATCCACACGTACCAGTTACTATTTGTCCTCCTTGCACAGTCTTCCTGCAGCTAGGAGTACCATTGCTTGCCACGCACACATGACTGTTTTGGCTCTTGGAAGGAATCATTCTTAATCACTTCGTCCTTCACTTCTCCTGGCAGTAACAACATCAGTGTATTCCAGTATCTATAAAGAAGTGAATTGAACCTGTGCAGAATGGGCTAGCTTGAGATGCTTGGATGCCAATGTGTTCCTGATAGAACCAAACCAGTAACACCAACAAGAGCCAGCTGATGACATCGCTGGTAAGAGTTGAACCAAACTTAACATGCTTCCTCTTGGTCTTTCTTTAGAAACCAGGTCTGGCACATTGCTGCCAGATCTACAGAGGGTCTTCTGTGTTCTCCCACAAAACAGCATGCCCCAACTTGGACTTCTGGCTTCCAGAGAACATGAAGAGATCAGCCTTAGCTCCAAGATTATGTAACTTCTAAACATTTATTTTTAGGTGTTGAATCCAGGGGAATCAGCCAAGCAATCACTCAGCTTGTCCATTCTAAGGATTAAAGTATGTGCTGAGTCATGGAAAGAAACATATGAAGTAAAATATCCTTGATACTATATTTGGCCTAAATATCATTATCTGGTATCTCATTATCTAGAATCAGGGACTGATTCTGCTAGCCTTGCTCGCAGTAGCCAGGAAGTATCCCTTCGGGTTTAAAGAGAATTGATCAGTAAGATACTTTCCATGAGCGGAAGAAAGCACAAGCCAGCAGAGGTAGAGGCAGAAGAATTGCATAGGGCTATGAACTTTGAGCCCACATGTGAAATCCCAGCTCCGAGCAAATCAATAGGAGTTTTGTGATTTTGGCTGGGATTGTAGAAGTTTTACCACACAGCTTATTAGGCAATGTTCCTACCAAAGTACAGAACAAAACCAATCTGCACAGCCAAGAACAAGAGAAGGATATTTTCCTCTGTAGGCAAGGCCTTATGTACAATCACCAATGGCACCACTGGAAGCTAAAACAAGAGTGTATAGTCCTTAAAATACAACATCTCAGAGCCAGTCCTGGTGATGTAATAGCATTCCTGAACGGCTGTTATAGCACTGTTGTCTGGAATGTTGAAACCTTGTTTGACAATTGCTAATGCCACTCAGTTATATTTCCTTCTTTCTAGATGACTGAAAAATTATCAGACTGTCCATTTCTACTCATCCTCTTTGCCTGATGTCTCTGAGAGCATGGTCCTATGATCTTGGGTGTCAGCAGAAGCAAGGTGATTATAAACAGATCATAATGTAGGGACAGGATTTTTACTGGACTCATAAGGTTCAGAACTTCTTTTTCTGTTTGAATCTTATTTTTTTAACATGCAGTCTCTTTCTCTTAACAGCTGTGCTCCCCCTAATGCTAGAAAAGGAAAATAACCTTCTACTATTTAGTGCTAAGAGGAGATTCAAAGATGCTTCTCACACAGGCCTTCCACACCCTGTGGAGGTTTTTTGCCTTACATTACATCTGCCAGCATGACTTGGCCAACAGAAGAAACAGAATGTGCATGTTGCTTACTAGGCCCAGCCCTGTGCCATGCCGTAAACTATTGCCACTCAGTAGTGGAAAAAGGAAAACTTCAGCTACTGCTTTGCCAAAAAAAAAAAAAAAAACCAAACACAAACCCCAAAAAAAGTGTAGAAACCAAATCAAACAATCCAAACCCAGCGTGACACAAGCCTGGAGAGAGACGCTAAATTTACACTACAGAGTTTCAGATAGTTGGCGAGTTAAAAAATACCCCACACCCAATCACAAAAACAAAATAAAACAATTTAATTAGAGGAGACAAAGTATGATCAAACATCCTTAGCCAGACAGGCTCCAGCCTCCTTTTGCTGGCCCATGGAGCCCATGGGCAGTGGTACGAACATGGTTACACAGAGCTAAAAGGACGTACTGACAAAGGGCCAGGTCATATAACAAGAACATGCTTCCTCTTTGTGGACTTGCAAGTTAAGTGTAAGCTCATAGTACAAGCCTTCAGAAGAACTGAGGAACATTCAATCTAGCTATGGTACAGCATCCTTGGTCAGAAACACTGAAGCTCTTAGCATGTTAGCGGGGGAGCAGAGAAAACAAAGGCAGCGAAGGCCTTTCAGTGTCTTGACCCACTGCAACAGGCGGTGGCTTAAAATCCCCAACATACCTGTTTCAATCACAATTCAAAATAAATAGCACACTGTCAGCGCAGTGTAGGAGAGGGGAGAACAGCACCAACAGGACATTCTCTTCAGAAGAATATGTTGAATATGGTAGACAGTAGGCACAGGACACCTGCTGTTGCTCGCTCTCCCCCAGCTCTCTAGGTCATGCTTTCCCAGTCCCCCCAGGATGACACCTCTCCCTCCCACCACAGGCCAGACTTCACCTCTCCCATACAGACATCCCAGCAGCCAGGAGGCTAGGTCACGAAAACTCATCCAGGGTGGACGTGACACCATGACAATGGCAAGAGTTTGCTCTCTCCACCCTGGCACAAAAGCCTGAGTCACCTCCTCCAGACACCTTTTGAGCCCTACTGCCGCCAGATAAGAAAAAAGAAACAACAGTGCTATTTTAGTTAATTTTAAAGCAGTGAAAGCTGGTTATTGCTTAGCAAGGCTAATCCATGCCTGCTGTCTACAAAGGGAGAAGTATGTATGTTTTCCTTTATACAGCAAAGAAGAGTAGACTAGGATGAGAATCTCTTTAGGAATTGTGAATCAGCGGACTTGATGAGAGCTGTCCTGTTTGATCCGTTTTCTTTCAAACTACCATTGCAGCCAGGAGTTGAAATTCTTCTGCACTAAAGCTCTCAGCACATCGTGGTCAGCTGCGTGCTATCAAGACTCTCATCCTGCAGGCTCACTCATACATTGAAATAAAATATTCCTGCATGTCAGAAGCAGTAAGTTTCAAAAGCAGCAGCAGCCAATGAAAAGTCATGGAAACTTAGGTGCCCACGACAGCTGAAATGAAGGTTTCGCAATACATGTTATGCTGTCTGCATCAAACCACAGACAACAGATGTACTTTGACACCAAATCCTCTTTCTTCACTTTTAGGTGTATTAACTGTTTAAGTAGGGGCTTCCTCCCACATACTTATTTTCTATCTCCCTTAATGCATGGCATTCTGCCACCCAGAGAGCAAAATAAGTTCACCACCTTCTTCAGGTCACAGAACAACTCCAGCCATGCTTGAAGCTAAACAGTCTCCCAGCTGCCACCACTTGAGTCTCACATCAGTTGAGGCTGGTTTAAAGACAGCAGATATCAAAGTCATGTCAAACAAAACTGATCCGTTCCTCCTGCAAAAGCTACACAGGGAAAGGCAAAGGCAGGCAGTTAACAGTCCACAGATCTTCTGGAAGAATTTTGTGTGAGGAACAGAGCTGTACTGAAATGGAAGTGATGCAAGGAGGCTGCTAAGTTGCCCACATCCCCTGGAGACTGGAATGTATCAGCTTCATTACCCATCTTGACCCTCTGGCAATAGAGCCAGAGAGAAAAGAGCAATACCTGCATTCTGATTCCCTTTCTCTCTTTCTGCAGATATCAAATACTCAAATTTTCAGATTGCTTTATGTCTTCCCATGTTTCATCACAGCAAATGCAAGACACACTGCTTCTCTGTCCGACCTGTCTCCTCCTTAGCTACAGATCCTGCCTTCAGCCTCTTCTGCTTTGCACTCTCTACTTTTCCATTTGCTTGTTTTGCTGGGAGGATGAAGCTGTTGCTCTCCTGACTTCCCTGCAGTGGTGAAACCTGACAGGTTTAACCTAAAGCCATAGCTTCTCTGTTGCTGTCAATGTAATGAGAAAACAGGTATCTGCTCTTCTTCTCAGGGTTTTCATTACAGATGCGTACCCGATAAACATGGCCCACATGTACAAGTTCAAATGACAGTCTTAAAATACTTGAGTCCCTTTGAATTTGATCTACAATATAAGTTTTAAATAGCACGGGTACTAGCAAAATGGCACCAGCATGACCTCATAGGTCTATATAATCCCCAAATGAAAAAGCTTGTATTAATCCTGCAAGGCTTAAAATCAGATTCTGATACAGATTGAATAGAGTTAATGGAACGAGCATCTCCATGGATCCAGCTGCACTCAGTCCTGATGCCTCATACTAGGGGTGGACACCTTTCCTAGTACAGGCAAGATCTATATGAGTAACCCTTTGATAAGCATCACCCAAGACTGGTCTGGAAGGAGCTTGGTATCATTCAGTTAGTTGCAGAGAGCCACAAAGAGTTTCTTGCAGGGTTGCTAACCAAAGCATTTGGAGCTCAATGACATATAGTGACAGTGGAAAAACTGCAGATGGGCGCCATCATCAATAACAAAATGTAATAAGTCTTTTAAGTTTGTAAGTGCTTTTCTTTGAGGGTAGTCGTATGCCAGAGGTACTAGTCTGCCACTGAGAGCCTTGCTCCCCTTCAGACATCTTTTAATCATCTTCAGTGCAGTTGCTTTATTGTTATCAGCATGCCCCACAAAATTGTTTGCAGAGCAGCAGGCTGGTCAGGTTATCTGGCAGCCTTAAAGCTGTCTCATTCTGACAAATACTACATGTTCTGCTCTAGCGAGGGGCTAATCTTTACTTGGAACAGTAAAACGAGCATAGTGGTAAATAAAGCTAAAGTCAGAGCCAATGAATATATCCAAGCCTGGTAGTGTCAGGCAGCCAGGTGAGTCTGAAATCTGGGCTTCCACAAAATAATACTGACAGCAGCTGCAGATCAGGTCTGTTATCTGCTGTATGGCCCCAGACTGGCAGGAGCCATGTGCACTGTAAAAGTGAGCCTTGTCTTTGGTTGTGAGAAAAAGTGTGACCTTAGTTTATATCATCTAAGGCAAAATAACTAATGCAAGGTAGGTGAGACAGCAAGCCAGCTCTATTTTTAACAAGAGCTAACAGGATGAGACAACTGATTGGCACCATGCAGCGCTTAGTCCGGTGTGACTCACACCAAAAGTGCAAAGAGCTCTATCCTTCAGAGGATATGAACTATCACACACTAATAACATCTTTTTCCCCCAGCCAACTGTGTGTCCATTAAATCAGAGAACAGGAATCACATCTTAAACTCACCTAAAGGCATGGTACATCGGTGGCTGTGTAACTTTCTCATGGAGCCATTTCCTATGGCAGATGTACATTTGCAGAAGGCCATCCTGTGACAGATAGCACAAATGATTGCTTGGGCAAGAAAACACTTTTGTGATTTCATGTCTCTTTTCCATTGGCTTTTCATGTGCATGACTGAGTTTAATCTGACTGGTTGCAAGAAGAAAACCAGCTCATCCATTCACAGTACACTCATGTTTAAGTAGTACATTACATGTGTTCCCAGAGCCCCCTAGCAGCAATGGCAGCCTCCAGTGAAAGAATGCCTGATCACATTTAAGGAAAATTATAAAGCAACAACAAGCCATATACCCTGGGCACAATCCCTGAAGTCAATGAAAATTTGTTCATGTTCTTGGTGATATCTGACAGCAAAAGAACTGTTCAGAATGTTTTAATAAGATGTTATGCACAGAGTCAGAAAGCCAAAGCCCTACTTACAGTACCAGAAACCCGAGGATCAGAAGCCAAATCCTTTCCCTTATTGTCAGCTCGGAGGCTAGCATGGCAGGTTAAGCAACAAGCACAAGTGAGCACAGTAGTGCCTGCAGGGCTTCCTTGCTCAAAAAGATGCCCTGTTCCACTCTGAACCGTCATTAAAGCTAACCAGGCTGAGCTGACAGCATGACTCAGCAGCAGTCACATCCAGTTTTCACAATTAGCTTTTGAATCTGGTGCTCAGAGTTCACCACTGTATTACAGGTCTCTCTTAAGAAATGTTATCTAAGAAAAAGACACTCAATGCAGCCTATGTGTTACATCTTGGTCCATAACACAAATAGAGTTATTTCAATTAGAATGAAATGAAAGGCACACTTGGTATGCCTATAAAAGTTACAATCTTCTCCCCTTTTTTTTCCTCCAAAGGAAAGTAGATTATAGCTGGAATTTTCTGTTATTCGAGCTTGTCTTCTCTCACTTCTTGATAGATTTGTATCCCCTTACCCTTAGAATGTAAAACAAAAAGTATATTAAAGGAGCTATTATGTGGAATGGCTGGCATTTTTATAAAAGCTTACAAATGAACAGATCACAGTAGAGGTTTGTGAAAGTTAATTTTATGGAGGCAGGATGAGGGATATCCATTAAGCTTCCCTTACTGGTAAAATTTATGCACAAATAAAACACAATTGGTTTTGCAAGTATTTCTATCTTCGCCTACATTTGTCTAGGAAGGAGTTAAGTTTTTCAGAGGCAACACCAGACTTCAAAGTCTGATAAGACGTGTTTGTCAGAGAAAAATTAGTAGTTCTACATATGAGAGTAGTAGCAATTACACCAGGTTCAGGCTTTCACTTCTTTGCAGACACAGACTCACTGACACGTGGAAACTATGCACCTGAAATCCAGGCTCCAGTAACTGGTTGGATTCCCTAAAAAGTAAAATGAGTATCTATGAGAAAATGAGGGGTTTGTACATACTAGTATTTATCAGTAACAGTAGTTCCTTCCTTTTTGCAAGATTTACCATGAATTAATTTATTCTAGAACAATCAAGGAAAAGAAAAAAAAAAAAAAAGACCCTTCCCCTCAAGCAGATCTAATTTTTACTCTGGTGAATTCACACTTCTGCTACATTTCCAGGTCCACCATTCTGTCATCCAGGAGAGACAAGATGTTAACTGGTGATGTAAAGAGCAAGCAGGAAAAAAACCAAACAGGACATCCTCAAATATCTTTCTCACTTCAGCCTTTCTTCATATAGCACAAAGCAGAGAAAATAGGATCCTGCTGACAGCATTTATTCCTTTGAAGGTCAGCTTTAAAAGAGCGAGCTGCTGTAGCTACCTCAAAGGCCTGTGAAACCCTTTTTTTTCTATATATATGGAGGAGGGAATCTGAACTGTGGAAGAAGGCAGCATGAAGACACAGTCGTGCTCCCCCACAGAGCCACCCCCATGGAAACACACCTCATGCTTCCAAGTGAACCTGTCCTGCACCCAGGGTCTGGATGATTGGGTTGGTGCAGTTCCCGGTCTGCAGAGCCCAGAGGGAGAGAGGGGAACTTAAAGCTCCCTGGACCTGACAGAGGAAGATGAGTTTACGCGATGAGTCAGCTCTTTCAGTGGTACTTCTGTTCGACAACAGAGTTGAGCCAGCTAATGCTTACTTTCCATGGCAAAATGCCTGACGTGAAGAAATGAAGCTGGCTTTGTTTATAGCTGTTTCATTTATTAGGTCACAAGGTTCCTGAAGTAATCAAGAACCCATGGGGCTGCTGAAAACCAGCTAACACAACAGGCACAAGCATAGGAGAGAAGATTCCTTTGCAAGTACAAACCATCTTAATCTGCTTATTTTTAATGGAAAGAGGACTTACAGCAGCAGAAGAGCGAAGAGCACACAGTAACTATGGACAGCTCTGTCAAGTGAAATCTGGACTTAATGACCCAAGCATTACCAGGGTCAGAAATAAGGCTTGCATTTGAGATAAACGTGGTCCTCTTTGAGGTGAGGTGGACTTGGAGGTGGGCAGCTGGTACTATTTTGGAAAAGTGCTGCTAATTATCAGGAAGAATCACTTTTAATTCAAAGTCAGATTTTCTGTAATTCTGTAATTCCATTCTTTTTAGGGCACAGTCTGCTCAATTACAAGACTTTTATTTACATACTGTAACTATAATGGCTTGCATTGCCCTAGGTGGGAGAAATTAAGTGGTCAACCAGATTTCCAGTACTCAGAAACTGAACAACCCAACAGAAGGGGAGATGCAAACTAAACCATAAGCATGTTTGGTCGAGAGCATAGTTAAAAGAAAATACAAAGTAAAGATTAGTATCTCCACCTTCTTTTGTTAAATGGTAGTTTTGGTACATCCGCCACCAGACTGAATTAGAAGAGGTGGTTCAATCAAAGACAGGTTTATTTATGGGAAGCTATTGCAGAAGAAAATACAGATGGAACTGCCTTCTTGCTATACATCTTTAGGCTGGAAATTCATTTGCTGTGAGAACATCTAAGACCTATACTATAATTTCATTCAGAAAGGGACTTGCCAAATTAATGGAGTCATATCAATCGGTAGCTATTAAACACAATGGTCTAGGTGCAGAGGTTTTTTTGCCAGAAGTTGACAAGGTGTCCCCGAAGAAAGATCACGCTACAGGTATTTCATTTCTTAAGCTGTTTTCTAATCATCTGCCATTAGCCACTGTTGGAAACAGGACACAAAGTCAGTTCCATATTCTAACCAAGTCAGTAGACAGGAGGACACTTTTGCTGTCAGCCCCAAGTTTAAAATAAGCAAGGTCAAGAATACAGGACATGCCAAAGGCGGGCAAACAGCAGAGCTCCCTGTTCCCAAGAGAGCCAGCAAAGCAATTTTCTGCATGGAATGGTCTAAGTAATAAAGTATCTTTTTTGTAGCTCTACTAGCTGTAATGAAACCCCTGTGTTTGGGGGATTTTTTTGTGTTTTTTAACTGTTTCCAAAGAATACAGTCCCTGGATTTCACCACATGGAGAAAAAGCACATTTTTAGTGACATTTTAGTCTATGGGACATGAGTTCAATGAGAGAAAATTCCTGTCAGCCCAGTCCAGTGTTATAGTTACTCAGAGTTAATTTTTCCTACTTATACCACAACTCATAGCAATAAACAATTAACCGTATGAACAAAAATCACATTTTTGTCCTTCTGAACTGAAGGGAGAGCAACAGTCACAAACTGAATGCTGAAAACCACTACCACCACTTTCAAAACCATCTGCCATGGTTTAAGAAGTTACCTTTCTAATCAGGACAGCCACACAGAATTGCTGGAACAATGGCATTTCCTGCTTTGACTGTGGCAAGGCACAACATTTTATCTAACAAGTTATTTTCTTCCTGCTCAATCTCATGCCACAAGATAAAAGAAATAAGCTCTCTACAAGGCTCAGTGCAAAAGCCACCTCATGCCACATCTCCAGACAGCTGAAGTCTATTGATTTTTCCAAATGTGGTGTTTAAGTCCTTGCTGGGGCAGATAAAAGAGCTGTACAGGAAAACATAGTGAAGGTTCGATGTGATCCTAAACACATGACAGATAAACACATACTGACTGCTGGGAAAAGGCAAGGCATTGCTGGTCTCTACCTTGCTTCACCTGTGCTTTTTGGTGGTTTCATTTGGGACAGGTTGCCTTCTGCTGTAGTGCAAAATATCTCCTTCACATGTGTTTACCACTTGAAATTTTCTTTGTCACTATTTTATTACTGCTTGAGGGCAGATGGTGGCTGGAGACCAGCACCTGCAAAATGTGCTCTTGCAAGTATTTGAATTGTTTCAGCCAGGAACAGTGTGGGAACAGGCCCAGGTGTTAAGCCTTCCCAGAGCATATCTGGAAATGATGCACACACCTGGCGAAGCTCTCAAACACTCTCTTGTGTGTGATCCACAGCCTGTTGCAGGGAAATACATGGCCACATTCCCTCAGCAGCTCAGCTCTGCTCTGTGCTTGGAAAGGAGGATGCACTGGAGTCAGAGAGCCCAGCTGGACTGGAGCTGTCCTAACCTGTGCCACTGGCATACCATCTCGCTGAGGGAGCTCATCGTTCTGCTAGATCTTCCTAGTATCTCCCAGTTTTATGCCACTGAGGAGTTCCTTTATCCAGGGCAAAGTTCTTAATTCACACATTCCTATTCCTGCCCCTTTTTATAGCCTCTGCAGCAAAATCTAGACCGCAGTAGACTGTCCCCATGTCACTTAATGACAAAGCACAAAGGAAACTTTGCTGAGAGAAAAACCCCAACAGGCTAAGTTTAAGCTGTCAACAACTGTTTTCTGCATGGGTAACAATGTGGTAAGAACAGAACACGCCAGATGAACCTGAAGCCACAAGGCTGAAATTACTGGAAAACAAGAACTCACTTGTCAATGTTCACTTTTGCAAAAAAAAAAAATCACTAGGTCTCACTAAATGACTGAAACAAAAGGTTTAAAGTAGCAGCTTATCTGAATTGTTTCCCATTCTACAAATTTTTGAACCCAATTAAATTATCCATCAGTTGATATTACAAGGACATGGATAGAAGACAGGTAAGGAAGCCCATGGACTGCATTTTCTACCCCAGCACTCCCCACATAGACATGAAGACATGGATGGACTTAAGCAGACTATCAGGAAGTCACAGAAACTTGTTTTTCTCTGCCTTTCCTACCTTAATGTTACCCCAGAACCATCTGCTAACAGCTGAGGAATGCTGGGGCAAGCTCTGTCCAGAGAGCAAAAGCCGTTGTCTGGTTTGCATACTGATGTTTATACTGGGACTTCACTGCACGGAGTTGCAAGCTCATTTAGTCTTCTGCAGTTAAAAGGCCTTTACAGTCAATTCCCTCAAGCTCAAGGGAGAGCTCAGACTACAGCCTGGAAAATAGGAACTGCTCTGTCCAGCAAAATCATTTCACAAACTGATTCCTGTTGGATTTAGGAAGGTAGCAGCAAGGGGTGAATCAGAAAACCCTGAAGCATCACATTAAGGTAAGTGACTGAAAACTGTTTGTGACACACACAATAGTCACCCCACAGAACAGGTGCTGTATCAAAAGGATTTAACAACAATTGAGGGTGAGTTGTAAAACTCATTTAGTCTCTATCATGTGTGAATTCAGGTTCAGCAACTCTAAGGCCCAGACAAATGCTTTGGCTCAGCTGCCTTCAATTTGTCTTCATCACCACCTTGAGTAACTTGCTTCCTCACTGGAATTACTGTAGGGATGATACTTGCTTGCTGAATACTCAGGCACAAAAACTACAGTATGAGTCATCCATCCGTTAATGCTGTTACAAGGTACGGAACAGCACACACATGCTATGCCTCTGAGCTGTTCGAAACTTGACGTCCAGTAAAGGATTTTGTATTGCTTACAGCCCAGCAGCTGTATTTTAACTAAATTTAAGTCTCTCTGTCCTTCAGCACGCTCCTGTGAGCTGCCGCCTCTATCTGCTGCTGGCCACCCCCCAAGAAGATACTCATGGGCACAACTGAAAGGTGATCTAACTATGTGCATTCTCCATTTCAATGATACAGCTTAGTTTTGGAGAAAACCTAAACAGATCACCACACAGCTAGGAATCTCTTCTCTTCCTTCCCAAGCATACCAACCCCAGTTGCAGCCAGCCCAGCCTATAGGCAGGTGCAGTAACCAACACGCTGTTCAAGAACTGTTCAAAAATTGTAGTGTTCTGGTATTGCCAACAAAATTATCAGTGAGTACAGCTCAACAACGCTGGGGAAATCCTTAGAAACTGTTATAAAATAGGCAAAAATAAACCCTCTCAAAACTAACAAAACATGGGGAAGAAACTGTGCTTAAGCCAGAAGTACACTCAAGCACAGTTAAGCATCTGTACAGACCTCCTTACAAACCCCAGGCCCAGCACTGCAAGGCACAGCAGCCGGGAACGAGACGGCCAGCAAATGATCTCACTGCAAACAGCTCACGCTGCCAGAGTGTTTTATTCCCTCCCTGACGCACGCCAGTTCTGCCCCAAATTCCAGCAACTGCTTCCTTCAGGGGCAGGAAGGCAGACTTAAGCTGCATCTAAAACCTACCTATAATATAACGAAGGTATTATTCACCACCGCATTTCAGAAAAGCCAAGTTTCTGTTGTTCAAACGGAGTAACTACACAAAAGACGAGGAGTAAGACTGAGTTGCCTCATTTTCCCAGAGTTGACCCTGAACTCTACACTTCAGTGCAACTAAGTTGTAGCCTCAAGAGTGTAAGAGGAAGAAAGGCTGTTGGGGCTGTGTTCAGTTCGGAATTAATCACGTTCTGGCAGAACACCTACAATTTCACAAGAATCCTCATCCTGGATTATACCACGGCATTACAAATCATGGCAGGGTTAGTGCTGTAACATCAGATGCACCAGAACCAGGAGCATGTTTTTGCACACAAGTATAGCTGGAGGAGACTACTTCAGAGGGTAGAAGTGAAAACCTCATCTCAGTCCTGGAGCTTACTGAAGCTAACCGATAGCACCCATCGCAAAAGCTTACAGAACACAACCAGCTCCCAGCTGCTGAGAGCTGTGTCTTAGCCCGGGTAGGCATCCCCTCAGCACTCCTGCTGCTAACGCTGCTCCACAGGGATGTCAGAACAGCACCGCATCTGGAGACAAACAACAGCCACGAAAAAGCATCAAAAACTTGAAAAAGGAAGAATTGGGGTTTTTCTATCATTTTCACATTTCACACAAATGTGAAAGAACCATCCACTGCTTAAGAAGTCATGTATATCCAAACTGGAATATTTTTTTTGCAGTGTATTCCCAAAACAGTTCACTGCTGTTGTAGCTTATAACTAGTCTGCACCACTATTAAAACTCCAAAATATTGGTAACCCCCCAGTGTAATGAAAGTAAAATGAGACGAATCCATATGAGCTAAAGTCACATTGACAAACTTTAAAGAACATTGATTTGGGGCTACTTTTTCAATAAAGGAATACCAATTCCTTGCAACAAAGGGACCTTAAAACCACATTGCTTTTCAGCTAAACCTGTTGGTGCTTCAATCTTACCTTCAATTTTTATTTCTCCCCAAAATACCTTTGAACAACCCTCCTGGCCTGAAAAAATAAATACCAGATCTGCCCTTTATCCCCACCTCACCCCCAGCCCCTGTTTGTGTGTACAGGGAAGATACACCTCGATCAATGAATTAAGACAGACTTAAAAGGTCTCTTAAGCTTCATAATTTTTACCCAATCGATCTGGAATGCATCTATTCCCCAGATGACATTCTGCAGGTATTTCTCCCTTGCCTTTAGGGAATGATCTCAAGGATGAATTTTCCAGGTCCAGGGAAACTTTGAAGCAGCATCTCCACCTCTGGAAGTCAGCAGTCACCATTTCCTCACTACACAGGAACACTGCCATTTTGAACACGAGATGAACTGAGGTCATGGAGTGAAATCAGTTTACAGCAGGGTCAAACATCTACTCTTGTATCCAAAAAATCTCCAGTATCAAGAGTACAGCTGTGCAATGATATGGCTACAGTTTCTCCCTGGCCTTAAAGCCTCTAATGGATAGCAAACACACTAAAGCCCTCCTGCAAGTTCAAGGTACTGTATCCAGCTGTGCCACCCCACTGATGTTAAACAGCTGGAACACAGGAGTTCCTATTAGGAGATCAACTACAATTTTCTGCTGGCTGGTACCACCATACAAACATATTTGGACTACTCTGGAAAACCATGGTAAACAAGAGCAGTCAGCAGTATTTTTGCAATCATGTTACACAAGTTTTGTGGAAGACAAGGCTGATCTGCAGGCAAGCAGCAGAAGCCCTCAGCTATCCACAAACTCCAAACTGAAGAGTGAACACACCTTTCAAAGTGGTTCCATACTCATCTTTGATTTGCATTTCTCTACATCCCATACAGAGTCAAGAAGCTGAGACATTCAGTTCCTTAGAAGCTTTATTTTCATTCAAGCTACAGAAATAAAGTAGTACCTTCCAATTTCCCATTGTACTTTCTGCATATTTGCATGGCTCAGGGTGAGATGCACTAGGATAACCACCCTGTACATATGGAGGAAGATAAGGCTCAAAAACTAGCTTTACTTCAAAGGATGCCAAACCTTACTTAGGAGGTTGGCTCCAATTCCTCGGTAACATTAATAGGCACAACATAAGGAAAAAACCCAATTGATCTAAACTACCTATTGTAAGCAAAATCCAATAATTCATTACAGAAAAGAAACCTTTAAGAAATAACAAAACAGTTGTATTCTACTTTGAAAAAAATAGAAAAAATAGATGAGTAATTTTTGCTTTATATGATATATTCACACACATACTTTCAAGTATCATTTTCACTATTATCATACTTACATGACTAGAGATAAAAAAGTGAAAATCTCACAAGCAGATTATTAAGCCAAAAAAGTCACACACAGTCTTTATCGGGGTTTAGCAAGACCTGGAGTTGTCCATGGTATCACGGTGACCAAAAAAGTAGTGACTAGACTCACTGTAATTTTTCCCTTTTTAAACATGTTTTAATAAGGCTCGAAAAGTATCAGGATTTAGAAAATGGAGATGGGAAAAGCAAAGGCAGTCATAAACCCCACAGCTAATGAACCTCACAGCTAAGCTTGTTGCTTGCTCAGTACTAACAGGGAATAAAGAGTGATGTTTTGTTAGCAGGCAAACCGATACCAACGGACTGACTTCAGCTAGGATGTTTTTACATTTAAGGCATCACACAAAACAAGTTAATGCTAAGAAGCATAACAATCATCATGTGCTCAGCTGCAATTCACATTTAGCTCTGGACATCAGAATCTGCTTTATTTCAAAATAGGAAGGCTAGCAGGGCATCCCATAGTCTTCTGGGAAACTGCCAGTCAGCCACCAGGCCAGAGCAGAAGCGACTGTGGTTTTTATCACAGGGGGAGGAATATAAGTGCTTACTAAAGGCTCTGCTGCAGTGCAGGCTGGACTCCAGAAAGCAAATTCTGGTAGAATACACCACTTCAAGAGCTAAAAGGCAGAAAGTCTGTTCAAGCAGCTACAGTGACAACTGTCCTGCAGAGAAATCAAAATGGCAAATCTTCAAGATTTAACAGCTTCTGGAGCTTTGAAATGATGGAGGGGTCCCACAGGTGCATTCAACAGCCAGCACTGGGACTGGCTCCACACTGCTTGCTAATACACTCTGCACTCCAAGCCTAGCCTGGAGACACGTATGAAATGTCTCAACATGAAATAGGTATAAGCTATTTCCTTACTGGTGATGTCATTTTCACGTCTATTTCCTGCCCAATATGAAAAGGTACAAATTCTGCATAAAAAATTTTTGTAAGACCTAACTAAAACGTACTCACAAAAAAACATTTGCAGAAACCACCAACTGTTCTTAAGAGGGCAAAGTCATCTAAAAGTTAAGTGCTAGGCAGTTGGAAAGCTTTATGGGTTTAACTGTTAAGCTCAACTATTTGGTTAGTACATCAGTGCAGGACGTTAAAAATCTAGTTTTAAAACCATCAGGCCCAGACTCAAAATAAAGCTTCTTGGAAAGAAGGGAGGTCACAAGTATCAAAGGGAACATCCATGTCACTTTATTGGGCTGAAATGCAATGCCTTCTGCTTTTAGTGTCCTGTAGAGTCCAGAGTACTTTTTCCAAGCATTTCTGTAGTAAAAGATGCCATTAGGTAATGATGGAAGTTTTGAGTTCAGTACAAGCTTTGCTAAAAGCTACAATTCCAAGTTCCCAGAATTTGTGTAACATTAAAAATTCATTTTCCTGAGCCAAGACAGTGACAATGCAGCAGGACAAACAAAGTGATGATGGAAAGAATTGCACAGCCCAAGACTTACAGTACACCCAGAAGCTTTTAATTCACAAGTATTCCTCCATCTGCTACCCCTTTTGGCACATTCTTACATATCTTCCAACACAGCAAGTTTCTGCTTGCTTTCCTTCCTCTGATGGTTTTCACACCATATAAAACCACTTTTGAATAGATGCTTCCAACATTTATTCTTTTAGTCTTCTCAGGCTTTGTAAAACCACACAATGATAATGGCTACCCATTTAGCTGGAAGTTTATGACACGGAATATTTTGTACCAAGACTAGATACTTAATTTAAATGTTTACTGCTTTTTCCTCTTATGAGCCTGTGGCCATTTTATTGATACACCAAGCAGCGAGCTCTCAGCTTTCTCCCATAGTGTCAGAACACAAACTACACCATTATAACCAGAAGAACATCAGTATGCAGCACAAAGCGATTTGAAAGTTGGAGAAAACTAGCTTCATGATCACTTGCTTCTATGCAATTTAATTTTCACTCAAGTCTTCTAGAAACATAGCAGTTGTTATTAGAGCAGTGAAGAGCCTCAAACCAACCTGCTTGAAGTTTTCATATTACAATGCAAGACAGCTGGCTACTTAAACAGGCTCAAAAGCCTGAGACCATACCCAAAAGACTATCAAGCACCTCTCTAGAAGAACAAATACTGCTACCCTGAACAATATTCCAGTAAGTCTTGTAGTGAAGTTCAGCAAAACCAATACTAAGTAACTCTCGCAACAGCATTCAGGTTAATTTCAGTCTTTACAAAGGGGCAGCACTATCTATGTTTTTGAGTTACACTCATTTCAGTAAGCCTTGCCCCAGTGCTCCCAAATTACATACACATAAGAAACTGTTACCACTCAGGAAACTGACTCATCTTTACCTTCCTATGCATACGAGCATTACTGGTTTATTCAGAAATATCAAAGCCTTTATAAACACTACTCAGCTTAAGGCTGATTATACCGAACAGAAACAGTTTGGAGAAATTTAGTTCTAAAGCTTACTTTAATTGCAAAGATGACTAGCTGAAGCAGTAAGCTGGAAAACAGGCAGGGACTGCTATATTCTCCTATGAATGGTCCTATTAAACAAACCCGACTTGCTTTGCACGCCTGCAGAATCAGTGCAGGCAACCAGTTGCATCAGAATCCACAAAAACGAGCACACATTCAGCCTAACAGCATTCTCCACATCCAACACCTATCCTGAACACCTATCCTGACAAACAACCAGTACTGAAGGCATAGTATCATTAGATATAGATGTCTACTGTGTTTTTAGTAAACAGGCATAATGATCCTGAAGTTAATGCAATACCTTTTTGGTATAGTCTGATAGGCTACTTACAACATATATTTCTTATAAAATGTGCAAGAAACTGTTCAAGTCTACCTTAGCACATAGAAACACTGCAGTGCCTTAAGTCAGGCAGATTTAAAAGCCTGATTCAACCAAAGCTTCACTGCCACAGCAACTAAACTTGCTTTAAGAAGTTATCACAAAGATCAAAACCCCAATAAGCAGCTGCCTTTAACAGAAGAAAGGCTATAGAGCCCTGGCAGGATCTTAAAGTTCATCACACACTAAAAAATAAGAAATTAACAATAAAGCACTGACTTTGCTGCATGCTCTACTTCTTAAGAGTGGAAAGAAAAAGCCTCTCACATGGTGCTCAAAACAAGAAGTTAACTCAATAGCCTGCCAACTTTTCGCCCAATCCTGTAAGACAAGCAAGCTTACAGCTCCCACAGCAACTCTGAAGCCAATGGAAGTTTCACTTCATTGTAAGACATTATATAATAGCAGACTATCTAGATCCTCATATATTTATTTTGTAGCCATGTCTCTAGTGCACTTTACCTGTACGTCATATAGGACTTATATACTTAAAGTAGAATCACTCACTTAAGCGCTTTTAGTGTAGTTCCTACTCAAAACTAGACAGCTTTCTATGTACCCTTGAATTTCTTGGTTGGCATAAACCAAAGTCAAAAGAGAAACAAAGCAATCCATGATCAGACCAACCACTAAGAAAAAAAACAGTAGCCACATCAAGATAATTTCACTTTGGATTAGGGTGCTATCTAATAGATTTATTAAAAGTTTCAACAGACTATAGCTCCAGACTATCTTTCTTGAAGACACTACAACAGAAGCCACAGTAGAGACTGCCTTGTCACAAGAGGTACAAATACTTGCTGTATAGGTGGAGAAATAAAAGGACAAATCTAGTTGTCTAAAAGACAATTCACTGTACACATTTTATTTACAGTTTTGTACACTGTCTTAATATGAATGGGACCGCTTTTCTACTTGAGCCATTTTCACCAAAGCAAAATAACCTAAGTAATACAAAGTGTTAAAATACAGCATAAGATACAAAACCAGACATACTATTTCTAGTAAGGAATGTAAATTATGGTGTTACATTAAAAAAAAATCCACAATTATGTTTAGGAAATCACACAAACAGATCACTGATTTGACTGAAATGTGTAAATTTGTAGCAAAGCTTTGATGTTACAAAAAACCAAAAAAATTACCAAAGAATGCACAAAATTAATGTTTATTCCACCTTTGTCATATTCCCAGATTCTTCACCAAATGTTACATGAGCAAAAACAACTGAAATCAAAATATCACTAATGTTATCAAATAGGGAAAACAAATAAATTAATCTAGCAGCCATCAGCACAGGTTACAGCAAAGATGATGCTGTATAAAAAATTGCTAGAAAACTGTATGCACCATACTCTTTTCCAAACCAGCAAAATGTTACTGCATACAATGCAAATGTAAAACAGAGTAATTTCCTGCAGGTACAGAAATGCAACTTCTTTTCTGAATACTGTGGATAAACAAATTTTTTTTTTTTTTTTTTGTAATAGTAATGTTTCTACCAAGCTATTACAGAGTGGGCCGGCAAAACATGTATGGATTCAGGGGGTGAAGTGTACTTAAATTCTGATTGGTAATGGTTACTTCAGCCAAAACAGAAAAAATTGAACACAGAAGTACAAGACAAAGGCAAATGAGACTTCTCACAAATCTTAGCAACACTTAGATGGAAATCAAATTTAAACGTAGTCCACTCTGCTTTTGAAGAGGCTTTGGTTCAGCTCCCAAATCTCGATTGCTTGACGCAGTCTCCTATGAAAGAATACTCAGAAGGTGTCTTCTTAAACAACAAACCTATTTTTAGTGGTGGAGCCGCTCTTAGTAGCTGTGTCTGCATGGGACTGATAACCAATCACTATCTTTGGAGGAAGTCCTAATCTTTCCTTGTATACTCTCCTAGAGAAAAGAAATAGAACAACAATTTAAGCAAAGCCCTTAGGAAGGAATTACTAACAGGACACCTGCTTTTAAGATCTGCTGATAACTTCATGACAAATAGTTGCCTTTCATACTTGAAAAATTGTTCCTAAAGGATTTGAAACAGGATTTTTCTAGCTTATTGCATCTAAAATCAACTTATAGTTCTGTATGAATGACTTAACATATAAAATTGGACAAGCTCTTGCAAAAAAGTTAACATGCCTACATACACATGGAACACAGGGATTCTACTGCATTCATGTGAATATCATTAATATCAGCAAGCTATATTCCCAAATACAGAAACACAACAGCTATGAAGTAGTCATGGTCCAGAACCACTGAGATGACAAAGTCACCTGAACCAAATAAAACAGCAGTTCTCTGTAACAGTCAATTTTTATCACCACACACATCTCAGCTGCACAGATTTGCTGCCTTTTCTTTAACTACTGATAGAAAGCAGACCCCTATCACCTCAGTTCATTATCGTACTGGGCATGGGCAGCTACCCAACAGGAGCTCTAGGAAAAATCACCTTGGATCTTATGCCTTAAGTAGCAGCTGCACCTGCCTTATACACACACACTGTTGCTTAGCATAGAGTGAGATGCAAGCCCCTAATGGCCCTAGGCTGCAAAGACCAAACCACAGGACAAGCCTGTTCAACTGCAGATTGATAAACTAAATAAATTTGGTTTTTCAAACTTGGCCTAATCATAACGGAGCAGTTTACAGGACCCTAGCTTACCTCTATTTTAACTGTTAAATAAAAGCTTGATGTACTGTCTTTGGCATTATGGCAACATGACAGCAGATAGTCAATGTCAGTTTGAAAAAAATCTTAACTTTTTTACAGGTCTCTAATTAAGTCATCTTAGCCCCTCAGTTAATGGTTAGTACCATTCTAAAAATGCACTGATGCCTACTAGGTTTGATGTGAAGTTGGTAATTCTCTACTAGCAGAAGATGCGTACCACTCTTCTGTCTATTGTTAAACACTTACCTTCTAAGTCTGAACATGACTGTACAATAAAACTGTTAGTTTTATTACACTAGATTCTTAAAGGCCCAAATGAGTAATGTGTCAAGAGAGCCACCCCATAAGTGAGAAACATTAGCAAGCTACTACGCCTGACAGTTAAAGGTTGGCCTAAGACTGATGTGCTAAGCTGGGATGATAAATACTGTTTTGCATAGGTTAAGTGGCCTGCTATGACTGAATTTAACAGCAAGTAATTTTGAAGCATCCGTACTACAGCATAAGGAATCCGCTAGGTTTAGCAATACTTGCTAAATAGCAGAGCACGACATATATTTTTCATAGTACTGACTCATGATAATTGGAGAGGACTACTGTTGCTTGCTGGAATGAAGACTACAACATGCCATTACACTTCCCAAATAATCCATGAAACTCAGCATTATTTTGTTTGATTTGTACTTAGAAACAAGAAGGTAGACAAACATCTGTAGCATTTCACAGCACATCACTATCCAGCTTTTTCAAATATAAGGACATTCTTGTGATCTTAAGATTTACAGTGCCTCTCCTCTCTTATTTGCAAGCATTGCTTTCCTGACAAAAATCTTAGCAGTGCTCTACTGTTACTGGCTACCCACCTTTACAAACTGGCATGCTGCAACAGAATCTACATTTCACAATGCCTCATTGTGAAATGAAAAACTTCTGCCAACATCTGCGTTCAATTCTTCATTGTATCTAAACTACAGTGAAGGTACCGCACATCAGTACAAAGTTACTAACAAGCTAAAGTTACTAACAAAAAACTACACAATAATGCAAATAATTTGGCACCAAGTTACTTAAGCTTGGGATAAAGCTTCTCACAGGCTACATTTTCCTGAAGTGCATTCTCAATCAAGTGCTGGCTTTAAATGCATTGTTACACTTCATATTCAAGACACCCAACATATTACTTACCCTATATGCGTAACAGCATCCCTGTTTTCACATTCAGTTGTCCATATTGCTATTTTATCACCCTTAGTTCTAACATTAACAACAGCACCACATACATCATCACTGTAGTCATCAAAGGACTCCCCAATAAGGCACAGCAGCTACAAAACAAAGATTAACCATTAAAAGTGGCAGTTCAAAGTCAGAATCCTGCTCCTTAGGCAAACACTCAATGTACACAAAGGACTGATGAATGCTACATTTTACTGACTATAGCCGCTTCCCACACAGCAATCTTTTTCTGTTTATTGCAGTATCTTCCTGAAGTTCCAAATGTTACAAGCAAACATAAACCCAGTTGTAGTAGGGTATCTTCCTCCTATTATGAGTTTTCCACCTCTCCTCCTGTCCCAGCACCCAAAGTTCTGACATTGTTGATCCTTTACTTAGCATTGCCTCCCAATCCAAAACCAGATAGGAATGAAAGGAATTTATTCTTTCTGAAGTACGTTTAACACAGGTGGACAAATCTGAAAGTTTAAGTGTTTACATTATCTAGGAAGAAGAACTGTTCTGTGAATAACTATTTGGGCAATATGTCAGCTATGTAAGGTCCAGCTTCCATTCTGAAATATATCAATTCAGAGGCAATTCAGACCGTAACCTAGATGAAAGGCACTAGCTAATGAAGTGTTACTTCCTATCACGCTCAGGAAGCCTCCGGGTTCTCACAGACTCTGAAGTGGGAATCAGTCATCCTGAACAGCATGCAATGCAACTGCACAACACCAGTGTACAAGAAACACAAGATTCTTCCCCCACAGATTCCTAATGGTGAAGCCTGGAACTGGCAAAGGCAGTACACTTCAGGAACATCAGAGTGAGTTAGGTCACATCCTTATACAACATGCTAACTGTGAAAGTGATACTTAAGATCTTCAGCTTGGAACTTGTAAAATTTTCAGATACTAAACCCTGAGAATTTATTGTGGTTACGACAGATTCATCTAGTCCAGCTAAATTAAAAAATCCTTTTGCACACTGAAGTACTAATCTCCAAAGGGATGCTTGTTTACTTCACTTTCACTGTACATTAAATACACTGCCATTATGTTAATTTTCCAGAATCACTTATAACATTTGGAAATTCAACATACTTGTGATTTTTTGAACAGAGTATGTCTTTCAGTACCCATGAGAGCTGCAAAGGCTGACTTCAAGGAAATATGAAAAGGACAAAATGTACTACTGAATAAATCAGGTATAAGTACATATACTTTAAATGTTGCACCCAATTGCAGGCTGTACACATTCACTGAGTAATAAAAGCCATAAATGTTTAAGTTTAAACCACACATGAACATTCCAAATATTTATCAACAGCAGATATTCAAGCAAAGATTACTATCATGATCAATATACACTATAGTCAAGCACATTCCTCATGAATGCTGTACACCAGGGGAAAAAAGTCTTCTCAAAAGAAGTTTAGTTTACAGTTAACAGTAAAGATCATTAGATTACAATAAAAAGTTATTCCAGTGGAAAGTAATAAAGCAACAGGCTTTAATTTTTACTGGGGAAAGCTGGTTACAAAGAACTACTGGAATTAGAAGTGACAGTGTTGTTTCAGAGCACATATCTCAGTCACCTGGGTATTTGGGCTCTGTGTCATTGCTTGCTGCTAAACAGAAAGCAGAGCCCTCTAGTCTTATGACTATATCACAGACTATCTACATGTTTCCAATCCCTATGTAATGCCTATCAAGAATCAGAAGGACTCCTATAGGCATTTAGGTGGAGAGACCAAATGCACAAAGCAAGATGTTCATTTACTTATGTGCAGTCATGTTGCCCAGTCGTATAATGCTCAATCTTTTCTTCAAATCACTACTACAGTGACTAGAAAGATCCTAACAGCTCTGCTATTTTGGACACCCCTGCTTTGATCTCAAAGGCCGTTTCTCCTTTTCAAAGGGGTGCAGTACTTCTTGCCTCTCACAAGTAAGGGGAAAAAAAAATCAGAGATTTGATAAGACTGCTTCGCACTGTATCTTCTGCAATCCACGCCCCTGAAACCCAGATCACACTAGACTGTATTAGGCTATTCTGAGTCAGTTCCTAGATAATACAGTAGTATCCTTCACTGCAACCCACACAAACTCTGGAATTATATTTACCATTCAAAACAATATATTCCAAAGAGATAACAGCATTTTTAAAAGTATTTTTACAGGGTACATACGGGAATATTATGCTATAACTTGCCTATCCTAGTGTTAAGTATAAATGGAACAAAAATAAATCTGAAACTATTCACTTGTAAAAGTATTTGTAAAACAAATTGTTACATTTAAGCAGTTAAATTTGAGAATCACATTCAAGACAAAATATTATTTTCCCAGTAGCTTGACAGCTATTTTGTACATTCCACAGAAAAAGATTAATCTGTCTTGTAGAATTATCTCTGTTGCTGCCTGTTACAAGAAAGTGCTCAACAGAATACAACTACGTTGAGCATCACTACTGAAAAATCATGCTTTGAATAAAGCCTGTCAATAAAAACTTGCAGAACACTGTGCTCCCACCAAGTTACAAGTATAGTGTGGCACACAGAACTAGTTTAAATATTAAATACAAATGCAAGATTCCTAAGTTGCAACTTGTAAGGCCATAGTGCTTACTGTCTCTAGCCAGAAGCGATCAAGGTCACTTCGTCTCTGCTGTTTGTTTAGTGTAATTAACCATCGTCCTCCTCGCTTGTTTTTTTCATCTTCCCACATGGGTTCAATTCCATCCTGCAAAGTATGACCAGAAGTTAAATCAGAATTGATCTGTATTTTTCCTAAGGAATAAAAGGCCAGTGATAACTGAAATAAGCAACTTCAGAAAAAAGCGTATAGTTCAAGATACATACCTGTCCCAGAAATACTGTCTTATACCACTACCGAAGTTCCAAAACAGCTTAACAAGTGCACTTTCTTAACAAGTTTTTTTTTCCTACAGAAGAATCACAGACCAGGAAAAAGTTTTGGCTACATAACATTACATAAAAAACCTGTGGGAACAGGCTAAGTCAACCATCCACTTCGCCCTGCATGAAACCAGATAAAATTAGCAGCTACATTCTGGAGTCCTTATTTTAAATCTTGGACTCAGTGCAGCATTGGCCAAGTGCTTCATTTATGCACAAAGACTACTTCACTGAAACGGACACCCTTGGCAGTCTACCTCAGTGACTTCTTCCACACACAAGGTGAAAATAAGAGTTTAAATTGTCAGGGTCACAAAAATCCAAACACCATTTAGAAGCAAGTTTCATTCCGATTCATGCTTTACCAATGGCCCTGCACTAAATTAAATGACTCTGATTGCACTGATCCAGCAAAGCAGCCAGCTGCCACTCCCAAATCCACCAGCGCTTCAGAACAGTCCGTCGTTAAAAAGCAGGTAACTGCCTAGACAGAGAAATTCAGTTAAGAACTGTCTATTAAGAGAGTGGCGCTGCAAAACTTTGCCTGAACACTAATTAAGTGTTCAACATGCAGGATGAAGTCGTGTCAGCTCACTTTAACACCCTCACTGGCAGCTGCAGAGCTCAAACTACTTCATCATCTTTGAGAGGCACTCTTACGAGGTCACGATTGAAGGACAACAGCAAGAGATTGCTCAGGACCTGGCAACAGTTGCCAATTCTGTACTTTCATGTATTTAAATAATTAAATTATTGCTGATTGATAAACAGAATAGATAGAAATAATTAAAACACAAATTTAGGATTCATGCAGAAGATACAAGCAAGATTCATAGATATGCTAACCTCTGAAGGGCCTACAGCTTCTTAGAATTTACTAGTAAGGTTTTTTCAGTCACCTAAAATACCGTTACCTTCCCAAACCCAAGCATCACCACCTCCTTCACTACCTAAAGCTGCTGGGGTATATGAACTATGTACTGTCTACTGAGGAGCCCCAGTCAGTACCTGTGTTTTGTAAGCAAAGAAGGAACCAGGCACCAGTATTTAGGGCATTATTTAGGTAAACCAGAAAGGAAGCCGTATGTTAGAAGCCCTTTGGAGAGGTTAAGATTTAATTCAGAGCTCCAGTTCAGATCTCCACTCCAGCTGAGGCAGGATTTCATGTACACTTTCTCATCAGGATTTCCCATTTGCTAGTTTGAACACTTCCTCAGCATGCTTTAAGCGTCAGTGGTGGGTACAATTTTCTATTGCATACATAAGTAATATGGCATTTAACTGGTGATGTAAAAATTAATACTAAGAGTGATCTTCTTCTGGCTAGTAGTGCTCAAAGAATACTGGAGAACACTGCAGCCTCCCATGGAACTTGGACATTTTAACTTACTTCATATCACACCAAATGACAGAGCAGGAAAAATCTTTCATATTATAAAAATTATTGCTACTTCATTATTTGCACAAATATCTCAAACATAGAATGAAAACAACATAGTAACAGATTAAAACATACTATCTGAAGACTATTAAAGCAAGTACTTGCATTTTCAGAACTAGTGACAGTGTGATTTTCATAGGGTATGTGTTTGGGACTTACTAAAAAACCAAAACCACCACCTTCAGGACATTCCCAACCATGTTGCTGCATATCTGAAGTGAAATATTTGGACAGTGTCTTGCTTAGTCAGGAAACCATCCATCCACATCCATTAACTGAAGAAAAAAGGTTAGTAAGCATACCTTAAAGAGCGAGTAGTCACAACCAGGCATTAAATTACTAGAGAGCTGGATATGGTTGTATAAACTATTGGAGGGAAAAAAGCAGGATTAAGCATTATTTTAATGTACAAAATTCTTGAAGAATTTAAGATACATGACCAAACAACATACAAAAATTAAAAATCATTGAAGTTATTTCAGAAGCAACCCTATTTCTTAAATGCTTTTCAGCAGTATAAAAGCATTAGCTTTAAGATGTTCTGGGCTTAAAGCAGCAGCATGGAAACTCATTTATGAATACTTGCTGAGTTTCTATACCAACGCTTCTTTTAAAGCCAGTTCTGACAAAGTTATTAGAAACATAACTCAGTGAACTTTCACAGCAACAAGTTCTGTGTGTATGTGTATTCTGTACATATACTTACTTGGAATAAGGATATTTGTTTATATTTCTAAGGCTACTCTCTCTGCAGAGAGAGGTTTTAGGAGAAACATTCAACTTTGCTATTTAATACAATAGTCTAGGGATGAAGGCTGTAGGCCTAATCAAATCGAAATAAGGACTCAAAAGGCAAGAACAGGTGACTGAAACAACAAAATAAAAATATAAAATAAATACTCAAATTTACAACTATGCAATTCACAGAAAAAAAATAGGAGTGCATACTGTCTCCTTCTCTGGCAAGATAAGATTTTTTTTCCTGCACTGTTAAGGTCAGACTTCAGGCCTGTACATATCACAATAGCCTGTAGGGCAAGAACAACTAACTCTCAGGTATGGTCCAGCACCAAAAAGGAAACTAGTTACTGTCATGTTCTAACAATTAGAAATCAGGCATAGGAATCCAAAAAGCCAGTTACAAATTTACCAGCTTCCCTCCTTTAAATTTATCTTCACCTGAATATTTCCTTCCCAGAACATCACTCCCGTTTCCCACTCTGACCAGATAACTTCTCAATTGCTCGTGACTGATTTTACACCTTGACTGCAGACATCCAGATTAAGCACTTCTTTTAATTACCCAGACCATCTTGGTCATAGCAGCTCAAAAACTTGCCCTTAACCAACTTTAATAGTGAGCTTCAAACAATTTAGCCTCCCAGTACATATCCCAAGACTGCGAACTACTGTTTCCTCAACTGTTAGTCACCCCCATAGTAGGAATGGGAAAGCTGGTTACAAGCACAGAATCCTATTCCACTCTGTCTGAAGGCTGCACTGATAAATGCTTGTTCAACATTTTCAGTATCTTCACCTCTTCCCAGTTGGTGCTAACAGGTCACTGATGGGTCTTATTATTCCACTTAGAGATACCATCTCTCCCTTACCGATCACATCCAAAAGCTGGTACACAACAAAAGCCTTAAGAACCCTGCCACTCAATGGAGGTCACACTAAGAATGATCAAATAGATAATGCTTTTCTCTCACCCTTGGTCTCATGCCACTTTCCATCTCCTCTGTATTTCATCATTATGGCAGGCAAAATCTTTCAGGTAAGCTACTTAAATTCGACTGAAGTGTTGGAAAGCACAGGCCTACCTTCAAAGGCTTTGTTCTTGCTGTTTGAGCCTAACTGCTTTTGCAGACCTTCCATTTAGGATGAAGTTAGTTTCTCCTGTAACCTCTAATGACCTTCTTTCAAGGATGCCATTAATCTGCATCAGCCTCTCAAGTACTATGCTCCAGATTCAAGCACTCTTGCACATCTGAAGAGGGCCAGCTGTCCAAGAATTTAATCAAGTAGCAAAATTTGGGGCTAAGTGACCATCTGTTGGCTTCAATAATTTACCAATTCATGCTACTATGAGACAGCTACTGCACAAATATATTTTTCTACATGTATGTCATGTACGTATGAATAGAAGCAGTGTTGCAGTGTTCACAGTAAGACAATGTGCATTTAAAATAAGACGAACTTCTCCAATCACATTTTCTTCAAAGGTTACACTCTTACACGTTCTTAAGAATGAGGTAGGCCTCACCTTCAATTTTGCAAACACTTCAGATTACACTCAAAAAGTTGCAGTTAATGTAGCACTTTGGTGTTTACTTTTGCAAAAGCTTTGCCAACATATACCAGGATTATTTTGCAGATTGAAAAAAAAATGTTTACTTACGCCCAAAAATCTTCAACAGTATCAAACTTTGAGATAAGACGAAGATTTGCTTGCCAAGTTTTGCTCTTGTCATTTTTAAAAAACCAGAGTGCCCATCTAAAGGAAAACAAAATAAAATAGCATCTAGAAATTAAAGTATATTAAAAATATAATTTTTTATTGGCATCATTACATCCAACCTAATTGCAAACCTTATGATGATATTAGCAAGGAAGTCTTTTTTCATCAATAAGATACACATGAGATACTCAATTCTCAAATTCAGCTCTCTGAAGACTAACAGTATTTGTGTTCCTCTTACAAGAATCATTGCAGACTTACCAATCCATTAACGTAAATTTTTCAAATAGTTTTGAATTATTTCTAAGACTCTAAATCCCTAAGCCTCAGATATTTCTCCTTGCTGCTACTGCTAAACTGCAATCCTCTACCACAAATAACTGATTTCGGTCTAAAGCACCACCAACTATTCAAACAAGAAGCACAGCTCCCTTTCAAGTAATCTCCTTGTAAAGGTTACAAAAGCTAATCATACCACTCCAAAGCTACATATGACATGAAAGTTTCCCAAGCCCTCACATACAAGGAGAGCATAAATTTTAAAAGGGAAACTGCCTTAAACTTGCTAAGGGCAACAGTCTTTTAAAAAAACCCACCAACTTCAAGTTTTTATATCTGTCAACAAGACGACAAGACTAAATTTAAAAATTCCATCTGAAAGATGATTTGTACGCCACTGAGTACAAATATCACACATATAAATTGAACCTTTACACACAAACATGCTCTTTCTGGATCTAAAATGCTCTGTTTAAAATGCTGGAACAGGATACCTGATGAGGTATTTAACAAAACAGGCTTACTTTTCATTTTGATAGTTTCAACAGCGTTGAAATCACTCAGGTTAGCAGTATGAATAGATTTAAAGTACTCTGCTGTGAGAAGATAAGTCACCGGGTGTCAATCTACTGTTTTGAGATCTTTCCTAACAGTTCAAACCTTGTTTTAGAAGCTTTCTATTTTCTAATAAGAGCCCCACCACCACTTGTAAAGGAGTAACAGCACCAATTTAATCAAAGTGTTTAGAGAAAAAATCAGAAGGATGATGTTTAGACAACAAGGGGAAATGGGATGCACACAACATACCACTACAGCGCAGAGTGGCTTTCCACACTTACTCAAAATTTAGAAAAAGGTGCCACTTGGTAAAAGGTTCACTTTGGGACAGCACCTACCAACCAATCAATATTAAATACTGAGCACAGCACTCCAGCTCTTCAGCTTACTTGGAAAAAATGACTAACTGCTCTTTTTGAAGCAAATGTATACCACTGGAGTAACTTTTGTGCACATTTAAATGAATGCAACGTGTAAGCTTATAATAACTTTCTTGCAGAAAGGTAGTTCAAGTCAAGGTTTTCAAGCACAAAGATTCTTGGTCAAGTCCTCATTGTCTCTATAGCTCAGTAAAAAGCTGAGTAGTAGCTTTTAAGACATACCTGGGTTTTGCACATTGAACACTATTTAGTAAAGGGGCTTTGATTTTTCAATAACTTTTATTAACTATATATTACTGCTCTGTTTTTCTTGTTAAACAAGAAAATTTAAGCACCCTACAGTTTTTTCTCAGTGACACATTGGCACAAATGTGTACATTTGAACTTTACAGGGTTTACTCTGTTGTCAGTCCTACAGATAATGAAAACACTAATACTGTAGACCCCAACAACTCATATGATCAAGTCTAATAAGCTCTTTGGCTGATTAATGCAGCTTCTAGTACTTTCAGTTCCAAATAGGAGAAAAGAAATGGTAAAGATATAAAGGAGTAAGACTGATAAAAAAGAATTACAAGTCTTTACCACTGGCACCTTAATTGCCCAAAGTACAAGGCAGAATGGAAGGTTTTCCAGTTCTGCTTGGCAGCAACTTCATCTCAGTCAGTGCCAGTCTCTTAAAACACGCCAGACAAAAGCTCTGCTTGCCTCCAACTAAAAGCAAAGCCATGATCTTTCCAATTTCCTTGCTGCGTTATGAAAATTTGCAAAGATTTTCAGCTTCTGTAACAACACTATGTGAAAAGCCTCTAAATTACAACAGGATGAGATTCTATTTCCTCTGAAACCTCACTGCAAAAATCTTCAAAAAACGTGAGAACTCTTAAAACACTGCTAGAAAACATAAGGTAAGCAAGACAGCTGTAAAGCCACAGGCATTTTTCCATTTGGCAAAATTACAATCATGCTTCTGTACTATGTACCTGTTTTGTAGTGGATGCTTAATGTACTGTTCAGGGCTGGCAACCTCCTGACTAGGTGCTGGCTCGGTTTTCTCCTCTTCTGAAGGCTGAGGGTTGGGAGTGGTTTCCTGTTTGAAAAAAGGAGTTATTAATACATTCCTTCTCAATTTTTATTTAAGTAATTTAGTTCTTTGAAGCAACTTTAAGAAGGTCGAAACTAAGAGTTCCTCTAATTCATTTTGGATTAGGGGCCTAAATCACATCATGGAAGCACAATCTGCATCCCTTTATCCTTCAACATCTGAACAGGTCCTATAATAAATATTAACTGCAGGAAGTCACATTCAGCTGTTCAGTGATGTGCTTCCTCTATGATTTCTTTCCAGAATGGTTTACTTAATATACTTGCCTTATTTTGAAAAAGTTCCGAGAGTTACATCAGAAATACACAATATGTTATCTAGAATATCTAAAAATTAATTTCCAGAATATTAATTTCAGAGGGCAAATTACTTTTTAAAAGATAAGTTTCTGACAAAACATCACTGGAAACAGACATACAGGCCCCATTTATTTAGAAACATCTGTTACTACAAGTAGGAGACATGCCTACAATTCTCAGGTCTGAAATCAGCCATTACAATCAGCTAGAAACCAAACCAGTAAGTAGTTAACTTTATATTTGCAACATCACTACTAAGAAAGCTTCAGGTACCAAACAGCAGAATTTAAAGACATACAAGTTCTCCAACTTGAAACTGAAATAAATGTAAATACATGTTTACAGATTAGACTGATTCTAAGTATCTTTTTTTAAATCTCTAGAGACAGTGCTAGACATGCCAAGTGTACTTTAACAGAAAGAAGTGAAATAATATATTTCCTTTGCATGCAAACGCCCTCGAGCTTGTTGTTCAGTTTGAGAAGCCACTGTGTCAGGTTTGAAATTCTAATGCCATTCCTTCAAACCAGGGAACACAAAGCAGTATTGTGAGGCCAAGTATCCCCCATCAGTTACTACCATCTCTCCCTCAACTGCAATCCATGCTAGAATATTAGAGACAAGGAATGAGGACAATAGCTCATTCCCTACAGCTAATACAAAAATGCCTGTACAGCACTTCAGTAATATAAAGAAATACTAACTACAACAGATCCAAAGGCTCTAGACATTCCTAAATGCAGCAATACAAATGCAGTACTTTAAAATTAATTTAAACCTCATGGTCTTAAGAGAGCAAAGCAATGTACGGGTGGATTAAGTAATGGTAAGTCATCTAATTAATGGAACAGTTTACTCCAGACTTCCATGTACTCAGTTTATTATCAAAGCTGCTGAAAAGTGGAATGGATTTGAAGTGATAACACAAATACTGTTTAACTTTCACAGTCCCAGCTGGCAAACTCCTTTGATAACAGCTAAAGATATGTCTTAATAGGGCTTTTCATTATCAATGTATTTCACATTACTAAGCATGATATTATGTTTAACTTCTCTGAAGTTACACCTTTATGCTTCAAACTAATTAAATATGCTTTAGGTTATCAGCTCACCTAGAAAAAAAATTTCAGTTCAAAAGCTAATCTACGCCATGTTTAAAAATGCTTTTGTATGTTCCCACATTCACAGTGAAAAGACTGGAACATGAAGGCCTAATGGGGCAGTGACAACTAGGCTAGTGCTTTGATTTACACAGTGCAAGGGGCAGGTAGTACAATTTTAACATAAAACCCCCAAGTACTTCAAATTCTATCTAGAATAAAATTTCTAGAGTTAGCCCCATTTATTTTTAAGTTGATGTTATCAAATATATCTCTTTCCTACTAATCACATACAAAACCCGTACAGAACAAATTAAGATGGTCAATGTACAAAGGCTCCAAAATACACTAAAGTAGTATTTCAACATTTCCAAGTTATTGTTGGTACTATACCACAAAAAACACAGACAACTATAATCTAAGTGTTGTCCCTTCAGGGGCTTCTAACTAGAAGAGTTAGAAATATTACCTGTGCAAATACAGTGAGCATACTAGAAAAAACTTGTTGATATTCTGCAAGTACACTAAGCACTAGGTTGTGTGGTAAAGCTTGCTTTCATTCATAATACTCTGCAGCTGTGACATCTAATATTTACAATTTAATTACAAATGCTATTACACTAGAGATTTTTACATCAAATAGACACTCTCTTGACAAATGCAGAGTATCTTCAATAAATAATTTCAGTTGAGAATCTTATTCTTGCTTGCTCAGCAAATAGCTTTCAGTATAAAAAGAGCTAATCCTAAAGTCTCCCTGATCAGTCTTCCAGGAGTATAACTATATAAACTGGAAGAACCAATACAAAACTACTGAGCATATACAGGGCTATGTCACTTCATCACTTCTAATACAAAACAACTCAGAAAGGATTCAGGTAGCACCTCCAGACAAAAAAAAAATGCAATGAGCCGGCCCACAACACCAGTGGTCACCCTTCACATGACTACATGAAAGCCCATTTCTGGACAAATGGAAGACATCTGACTCAGCACAAATGTCTTAGTTAAGTCACCACAATAACAAGTCTGTTAAGATATTCTGAAAGCTACCTACCATCAATGAAACCATTATTTCAAGCTCCTGTCCAAAACAGTACGTGACAACTCACCTCCAAGGCTCAGCTAACTATGATCTTGACCCAAGGTTATGCCACTCCCCTCAAAAACTAACCCAGCCAGAACAGATTTTGTTTTTTCCCCCAACACCACACTGCCCATCAAGGATAGGTACAGCTGCACACACAAGAAAAAAATCTGGAAAATACATAAAGTTGGAAGCAAAGCTTATTACCACAAAACAGTTTTCTGGCTGGTCACAGACACAAACCTAAAGCAGCTTCTTTTCACTACCTTTTGTTTCCCACTGCCATCAAACTGAAAAAGGACTATTTTCATTTTTGGCTGGTTAATCAGCTCCCATTTCCTTTCATCTTACCTTTATCTTACTACTCTGATAGCCGTGCTAAAGTATTTATATAACAAAGCTCTTCTCATTATTAGTCAAATATTAAGTACTAAGTTTACTAATTGGCATTCAAAGTCCATTTTTGCATCCAACCTCTTTCTAGCTACTGAAATTCTACCCCAAAACATAACTAGGCAAGTTTTAGAAGATTCTATAAATACAATGTAAATTAAAGATATATTGCCCACATTTTACCCATTCACACCTTGAAATCTTGCAATTGCTACACTATTAACTTAAAGTCAGATGGTCTCCACCAGCAGTTTCTGGACTGCTAAATTTAAAATCCTTCATAATACTTTACTATTGCTCATTAACTACTGCATTCTTTAACCTAAAATTGACTTTGCGTCTACTAGTAAACTAAGCCACCAATGGGTTTGTTGCTTTTAAAATAGATGTAATAAAATAGGGTAGTATTACCAGATAAACTGGAAAGCTTCACATGGCCAATTCTACTCCTCATATACAACAGAGCACATAATTAAAAGTGACATTTATTTGCTACCCACATGTATTTTATGTAGGAATCTGCTTGCAGAAGTCCATGGAACACTTGCCTACTCAGCATTTAATGACTGTGCATATCTGCACATTACTTGGATTCTGACATTTGCAGATTTAATTGGTGTTGTTTATTCTTTCTCCACAGCACATAATGACCAGTACCAAGGGAAGGTGTGCCTGTCACCAGGACAGGAAACGAAGAGCACTTACAGTAAGAACTGCTTAATCAGGTCTGTCTGTTGAAGAGAACAACTAGCTTGACTAGGTTTCACCAAGAGTTTTAATGTGCTGCCCAGACCACACTCATGTCATCTAATTGTCTACAGAAGTTGTTTAGGAAGTCCAGTTGAGAGCGTGCAACAAATTTATGTCCCAAAAGGATGCAACCCATCCCTATTATGCATTCTTGGTAAAAGTTAAGATTATTTATTAGTGGAAGAGGCTTACAAAATTTTCTTGCATTAAACCAAAGTAAGTTATATGTGAGAGTTTCCACCACCTTGTTTAGGGTTTTCAAAAGAATGAGAAAACTGCATGTCCCATTTATCATATGTCTAGGGAAAAAACATGTCAGCTATCTGCTGGTCCTTATGCTTCTTGTAGGCAACTCCTACTACATTACAGTTGGGGTAACAATTCACAAGGCACAAAATGAAGAGCTATTTATTTTAAAATATTCTGGACAAAACCCCCTATATTTAAGCCCACCCAAAAGCAAGTATTATGTGCCGTAAGAAAAGAAACCAAGTGATAATCTGATATGCAACTCTGAGGAATGAGCATACAGAGGTAAAAATCATATATAGTGTGTGTAATGCCAACTGGAAGAAAGGTACCATCAGCCACCTGTTAACATTTAAACAGTGTTAAATAGCTTTCTAGACACCAGGACAGAGAAAAATTTTCTATGCACGGCATAAGAAGGCCCAATAGAAAATAACTATCCTAACTGCATACATTATTATTCAGAACACCACAGACTTCTACAGGGGCACTCACTATTAGTGCACAAACCTGGGACATGATTTTAACTGAGTGATGACAGACATCCCACCAAATGAGAACAGAGGTGCAATACATGCACACGAGAACCTCCATGGTCAGAGGGGCACACGTTTTTTTAATCTCAGGTTTTAAAAGATGCAAAGAATATTTACAGTCCTTTTGAATTCTGAAAAAATGGGCTACACACACTTGAAAGTATCCACCAGATTTTCAACGTTTAACTCAAAACCTTATGAGTAGAATTAGCAAATGAGTTACAAGATGCAGCAAAATACTTCAGTATCTTTGAGTTTTTTCCTTCTAGCTGCCAAAGAAGGCTGCCTTTGTGCTGCCACTTCTCACCCTAGTCTGCACACTGCTGCTGCTGCCTTTGCTACTGGAACACAAAACCCACCCATGGGATGACCTTCCACATCTAACATTCTGTTAGTTCTAAGGCACTCAGACAAGAAAACAAAAACTTCCCAGAACTGCTGAGAACAGTTCAGATGACTCAAGGGACAAAACACCTCTAACCTCCCTGCACACTTCTACACAACACACACGAAAGCACTCCAAATTACTGCAAGTGTACTGAGCCACTCATACCACCAAGGACAGAATTTTACATCAGATGAAAAACTAAGACACATTCAATCTTCAGACAAGAATTTAAAATAAAACTGTATAATGTATGGATGATCAAGAGGTCAGTCTCCAACCTAAAAGATAAAGCACTGGACATACTACTGGTATGTCCGATTACCATAAAGCATGTAATGGACTCAAGCTACTTGGATTATCAACCCTGAACATGAGAAAAACTGACCACTATGTAAAAGATTATTTCTTTAAACAGCTGCTCTGCACATTTAGAAAAAAAAAAAGACTTTCAGGCAGATAATTTTTTTTCTGCCTTACACCCACTATATAAGAATCAAGGACAGCTGCCACTTGCAGACAGCTAACAGAACATTTGTATTACACAGCGCACTTAAATATGTAGATTACAGAGTACCTTCATAACATGAACACTTTAAAGAGGAAAAGATTTTTGGACTTTAAGAAATGAGTGACTGGTTTAAGTTTCTAAGTTAAGAAGTCTCTAAACTTATGTTTAACCTTGACTTTAGAGTATTTCAAAAGTGAAAGACAAATTCTTTTGATGAGGAAGTCACATTAATTCACTTTTAAAGCTTGCATTTCTCTTTCACAATGCAGGCTCTCTACCAACATCCCTCATTTGATTCTCCACTCTATTCCCTCAAAATTCACACTGATCTTTACAAAGCTGCCAAAAGGGTCACACTTTCTCATCAAAATTTCCCATGTACCTCCACACCTGCAGGCAGTATCAGTAAATGAAACACAACTCAGTCTCATGTATTTTTATGCATTACCCTGAAGTAAGCTTGACTTCTATATGCTGGGTGAAATGTAGTTTTTAAAAACTTTTCAGAAAGCTATTTTTATCTCAAAATATTTACAAGTTGTCCAACATCTTCCTCCTCTTAGAAGAAACTTTGTATTCAGTCAGAGATTTAATTTACAACTCAAAAGTTTCTGACAGACAGTCTCAATTATTAAACAGCATGCAAGACATTTATCCTGTTTCATTTCAGAAAAATGCAGTGAGCAAGCAACTGTGTTCCCAATACTACAGCTGCATACTATACTGATTTCAACCATAGCAGGTCGCAGACTATATTACAGCAGAAATACCTGGTAATAAGAGTAAATCTAAAGTTGAACACAGCCTGTGCTTAATTCACACACTAACTGCCTTTCAATAATACAGAAGAAATACCTGTCAGCCTACCTTGAATTTTAGGAGCTATTTTGAACTTTCCAGAATTTCAAGGCCCTACACCACTACATTTGTAACCCCTTGAGATAATACTGTTTCATTTAAACAAAGTTTTGAGTCCTACCTACTGATGATTAGCTGTTTAAACAAGCATTTTTTACATTATATGTAACTGAAGTTTCACTCATGTATCTTAAAATCCTGAGTTAAATTCACAGGAATTGCATTTGCACAAGTGTAACTGTCATGAAGAAAAAAAAGAATCATGATGCCCATCCCCAATTTGAAGGATGAGGGATCATATGCTCACATGTAAGTTATTTCCACATGACTTATATGCACCTAGAAATAGAGGCTTCGTGTGGCTACATTTTCAAGTCACCTTTGGTAAACTACTGTTTACTAAAGCATTACTATTGGTTTTGTTGTTGACTTTGTGGACTTTTGCACAGTGTCATCTGATCACATTTGAGCCTCAAAGGCTACAATATGAGCACACTCTAATATGACACTCTTCTGCATATTCTCACAAATTAATCTACAGTAGTCTTAAAAGAGAAACGATCTGGATAGCACAAGAAAACCTGAGAGTGTTAACGTCTCAGTGTAGCAGAGGCTTAAGTTTTCCCAGCAATGGAGATGTAAACTACTGTGCAACAGGTCTATATTTACTCAGAATAATCTTGCTTTTCTTAGCAACTTCCATGGAACTCTTTAAGCTCAAGTTTCAATACTCCTAAGGAGTTTTGAGCATTTCTTCCAGCCTCTTAACAAGACTTAAAATCTATATTACATTTTAATAGGAGTCTACTTTTTTAAAAAGAGACACATTCAGTCATGTTTTGCATTTCCCAAGACATACTTTCACACTAAGGAAGCATCACAGATGACTTCTCTACAACCTAGGTCCAGATTTTGAAGGTCAGGAACAGAAAGGCTTCCCTATGATCAAGAGGTAATCCAATCCCTAACCACACATACAATTAAATTGCTCAGTTGAAAAGCATGTAGTATTTCCACAGCATTAAGCATCTATGACCTCGGTCACTACTCAAGCCTAACTTTAAGCTTAGGTAGAAGTGTAAGCGACCTAAAAGGACAAAGGCCCAAGATTTTATTATTTATTATTATAAGTTTGAAAATAATCAAGCATAGCTGATATGTGTTTCCTGGAGTAAATTCATAATTCAACTATGGCAGAACATTATACAGCAGCATTACTTAAACTGTTGTGAGCGTTGCCGTATATTCCACTTTTACTGGTTCATGACAACTGTCTGTCACTGCATGGTAAACTGGATATGAGAAACCAATCTTGCTGGGAAATGGTGTGGTAAAATCAATTGTTTATTTTTGGCTAAATCAGGCCCCAGATCTAGCTCAACACATGCATAACCTCATGGCTATGCAAAAACACTGGCGCAAAGGCAGGCTTACGCCAGCATCACAGACAAGAGAGGGACAAACCCACGCCTTTAGAGTAATTTCAGTTTCCAATGGCCACCAGTATGGCAAATGATTTATCACAATCCCTGCTAAGCTCCATGGTCATCACAAAACAGAGCTGACAGGAAGCTCTCATCTTCACATATGTAGGCTACAACTCAGAAAGATCAGACTTGGGATGGGAAAACAAGTATTTAACACTGCTGCTGGAGAATACGGGAAACATGCTGCTGTTGGTCCAGCTCACTGCATTAACAACTGACAGAACTGCCAGTAAAGTAATTTATAAATGCTGACCAATTCCAGTCCCTTCCTTGTAAGTAAAGGTGTGTTTTGTTTGTTCATGGAAGAAAATCATGAGGAGGATCAAAGTCCCTTACACAAAAGGGTTAAACTAATCTTTATTTAAAAACAGTGAAGTGATTTTCAAATTTAAACACTTTCTGTCTAAATGTTACAAAGCCTCTCCAAAGAACACACTGGCTATTTATTCACAGTGGGTACACAGCAGTAAGAAACTAGCCTTTCTTAAGTTTCTAATTTTCTTGAAACTCTAATACACAGCCTTCTGCTGTCCACTCCTCATGATACACAAGCATGTGAGATTAGAATAACAACTATTCTTGGACCACTTCCAGCTGCTTCAGTTCTTTATGGAAGTGCAGGCTGAGGCAATGTTTATAAAATAGAGCATAATATCATAAACATAACTTAATACCTAGAAAAAGAAAGAAAACATTTAATTACCATGAAAACTATAAAAAGGCTTGAATAAGAATATCGTGTTGATCCGGAAAGATGACATAACCGGAAAAAACCAATTTCGTTTGCCACACACCTTACTCCTACCAGTCACACTGTTTTCTTGTTTCAGCTGCCGAACTCTAGAGCGGCGCATCTGCTGACTTACAGATGTTCAGCCCCGGCTAGTGACCCTGTGCCTCCTAACCCAAGGCCTCTCTCATCGCAAGCTCTGTGTCTGCCTTGAAACTAGACCTTCACCGATCCCCGCACGCCAGGAGGGCGCTCGCCGGCCGGCGAGGAGGAGCCGCCCTCTCGGTGACCGGCACGTCTACCCCACCGGCCTCTCCGGGCGGAAACCAACATGGCCACCCCCACCGTGCCACATGTGTCGAGGAGCCAGCCGCCAGGCCGGCTGGTCGCGCCGCCGCTCAGCGCTGCTCCTCCTCGCGGCGCCTTCCGGCCCCAGAGTCCCCCTCCTGCCGCAGCGCCGCGGGGGCGGCGGGCCCGCGCAGGCCGGCGGGAGCCGCGGGCGGGGCGCAGCACAATGGGCGCCGCGGCGGCAGCCAGCGCCGCCGGCCCGCAGGCCTCGCTCCCTCCCGCCCGCCGGCCCCTGCACACGCCCCTCTCGCGCCCGCCCCGGGTCCCCGCCGGCCCGGCGCCCCTCGCACCCGTGTGGCGAGCAGCGGTGCCGGGACAGCCCTCAGGCCCCCGCCTCCCCCTCCCCCCGCAGAGGCCGGCGCCTCCTGCTCCCCCTCCCCCCGCTCCGACCCGCTGCGTGCGTGCGCTCCTCGCCGGCCTCGCCGCCCGCGCCCCGGTACCCATCCACCTCCTTGCCGGCCCGGCGCCCGCCCGGCCCTCGCCCGCCGCGGCCGGGCGAGCCGCAGCTCGAGGAGGAGGAGGCGGAGGGAGGGCGAGGAAGGAGACAGAACGGCGGGCGGGAGAAGGGAACGAAACACTCACCGATTCCACCGTCGCCATCTTAGATCGATCTGATCGCAGAAGCGCTGCGGGGAGGGAAGGGGCGGACAGAAAACCCAAGTTCAAACCCTGTTGGCCGCTCGGCGGTCACGTGATCCCGGCGGCCGTTTGGGCAGGGGGAGGGGCGGTGCCGGCCCCTGGGCACCTGGCGGCGCGCGGTGCCTTCCGGGAGCTGTAGTCACCGAGCGCGGGGGACACCGGGAACTCCGCCCTTGCCGGCGACGCGCCGTCACGTGGGGAGGAAGAGGCGGGCAAGCGCCGAGGGGGCGGGGACTCGCGTCAGCCACGGCGGCGCCGCACCGCACCGCGTCCCCGGCGTGCTGAAGAGGACGTAGATAAGCAGACGGGGGGGCACCGGCCGGCTTAGGTACCGGTGTGTAGCCCGTTTTCCCCCGAACACCGGGCCCGTGGCCCATTTAGTTTGTCCGTGCAAGAAGGGGTGGCTGGAGAGAGAGGGTTTCAGCTGCCTGCTGTTCCCCGGAAAAACGACCCGCGTCTGAGTACCGACGTAAACGCGTCACGGCTACACGCACTGCCGCCGGGACCAGTGTTTCAGATCGTGCCCTTTATTTGTTTCATATAACATCATCTTTTGGCGATTCCACATTTAATTGGCTTGGAACTCGGACTGGACAGAGGGTGGCCGGGGAGAAAAAAAAGGCATCAAACATCTAAATCTGCTGCTTCTCAAAGCCGATGGCCAGGAGGCACCTGCAGGTCGGTGTTGGGAAGGCCACCGCGTCCAAACCGTGAGGCTGATGGTGTCTGGGTACGGTCAGACTCCTTGCAGGGCAGTACAGGACAGCAGAGGACAAAGCCGAGAGGTGGGATGCCTTCCCTGCACGGGGAAATAGGAGTTGTAGGATACAAGAAAAGTGAGAGGCGCTTTCCCTCACTTGTGCAACTCTGTGTGAAGGCATCTGTCAGCAGAGGTAGACCCAGCCCATCCAAGACCTCCTTTTTCTTGTGAAAGGATGCAAACATGGAAACTCACAATACCTTCAGCCACTGTGTCTGACTTCCCAGGCCTGAGGCACGTGGGAGAGGGGAAGGGAGAGGTGCTCTCCAGCCAAGAAAGGATTAGACAAGTTTGACAGTTAAGCGTGCTGAAGCTTTGAGTGTTAGGAGCAAATTGCCAAGCCCTGGACGCTTGGTCCAATTATCTACATAAGGACCTTGGTCAAAGTGTGCTCACGTGCCCCGATTTCCTTCTGTTACCACAGGAAGCAGACTACGGTAATACTCGGCCAGACCTCTTCCCAGCATGGAAATGCAACACGGCCAGGGGATGCAGGCTGGGCAGGCACAGGCGTACACCGCTGCAAGCCAAGTCCTTCAGTTGCTGGCCAATGAGGCAAAGAAATTCACAACTGTCAGTCACGTCTCTCTGTCTGGCACAAAACAAACTCTCCCCAAAATTCACAGTGTGAAGAACTGTACTGAGCTCTAAGGACATGTCTGTACGAGGGCTGCGTGGGCACTGCATCTCTTAAGGACAGCTCCAGACACTGCCAGCTCCCACCCTCTGGAGCGCATGGGACACTGTCAAGGTTTAAAGCTGGGCCGGCTCCAGACGAATGACAGACGCTCTCTATTATCCCCTCCCGACTTCCCCCTGCTTTGTCCCCCTGTGTTCCTAAGGCCATCTGGCAGTTTAAGGCACTGAGAAGCTCACCTGGGCACACTGTTTTCTAGCCAAATGTCTACCACTTGGTGGGTCACAGAACATTCAGGGTTTTATCTGCTGTCAGACCTGCGCATGAACTGCCATGCGGATTTGTCTTCTTCCCCTGGTTGGAATTTTTCTGAAAGTAGAGGCAGGCTTTTGCTCAGCATCCGTGTGTCAGGAACAACTCTAAACCTAGTTTACTAGAAAGCTGTTTCTGGGACAGCAAATCATGTCTGCTCCTACTTCCTCAGAAGATAGTATCTCAAAACAGCATCCTGAGAAGGTGGTGCCCTCTTAAAGAGAGGAAGAGACAAAGATGGAAGGGCTGTCATTTTAAAACCAAGAGGCCTTGATTTTTTGGTGTTTTGCTCTGCTGTTTCAACTGACTCAGTCTCTTTCCACCACCAGTTACATTTCTGACCACAATAACTATAGGGGTTGCAACAATTCCATTTTCCCCAGCCCCTGGTCCTCAATTAAATGAATTAGAAGTTCTGAAAAGTTTATTCCAGCCACTGTGGAAGAAAACTATCGATTTGCTGGTGCAAATAGCAGGGTGCAGCCCTACAGACATCAAGCACAAAGTGAGACCTATCACAGCTCAAATTTTTGATGGTTCCACAGGAGATCGGAAGGCTGTAATGGATATCTGTATTGCCACAGCATTCCTAATTTACTAAAAGGCTCTACAAATTAAATGGAGCTATTTTAAGAAGTAATATTTTTAAGCATTATGGCAGAGCTGATATTTAGACTGATATTCATGAGCAAAAATGACCCCTGATCACATGAACGGTAGAAATACAGCAGTACAAGAGGGATAACAGTACATCTGAGCTCTGAGTTGGTTCCATGAGAAAAGGCTGTAGCAGTGCAGAATTCCTGTGAACCTTCCAAGAGAGGCATTTCATTTTCCTTCTAAAACATTCCTGTCACAGAAAGTCTGGCAGGGCATCTGCACATATCCATTCTACTTTACCTGCTAAAGAGCAAGCAGCCTGTTCTCAGGCGTTGAGACCAGGTTCACTCCTGCACATTCATGCAGTATCCCCTCTTCAGGGTGACCTAGAAATGGAGGCACAGCATGAGGAACAGAGGTTTGTAATTACAGTGGTTAAAATTCCCCCTAGAAATCTACCCTTTAAAGCTCGCTCCCTTGGAATTCCTTTCCAGAGTCAGGACAGTATTGCTCCTCTCATGACAGAAAGGAAGTAAGAAGTTACATTCCTGAGAACAGAGGAAGATAAGGGAGGGAGGTGACAGAGGGACTGAGATGCACCTTATTCAGCACTAAGTTTTGAGGGAAATGGGTATCTAAGGAAGGTGTTGGGAAGAAGACAGAGAAACAGCTGTTTCGGGGAGAAACATGTGATTGGAGATAAATATTCCAGATGCTTTGGACATGTATGTATTCCCTTATCTGCCCCAAGTGGATAAGTTACCCCTTGGAAATGCAACTAAGACTATAGAAGCCACTTTTCTCCACATGTAGGTTGACTCTTCAGGGAATTTGGTACACTCGTAAATCAGAGTTTCCTCTCTATGAGTAACATGTTGACTCTTCCAAGTCGATTGTATTTATCCAGGTGTCCTCTAGTTCCACTGCCCACCACAGTTTCTTCTGATTAGCAAGGAAGAGAGAGCAGCCTTCCTGCCCTAGCCTGTCAGGCACTCTTACCTTCTATGGAACTCTTTTTAAAAACTGACGTACCATTTGCCACCCTGCAGACACTGGGTATTGGTACACTTTAAAAACTGTTTTTACACACTGCTGTTAGAATTTTCCATCTGGTCCCAGTGGTTTCTTACGATACATTTTATCAGTCTCATCCATTCTCTCTTCAAAATCCCTTCCATTTCCAGGACATCCACTGGTGAACACTGACCCCAACAGTTTCTGAACTTCTCTGCAACGGCCTTGTTTTCTTCGAGGACTCCTGTTAATACCATGGTTATCAATTAGTCCAGCAGGCTTCTGGAAGCCTTCCAGTTCCTAAGGATTGAAGAAAGATTTATTATTAGCTTTGATTCCTTTGGGGTGGGGGGGACTCAATCTAACTGTTTTCTTACATTTAATCTGCAGGAATATGTGAGGCTTTTCCTATTTTTTTTTCATTTCAGTATTACTTAATCTTTTTTTAAAGAAAGCTTCTTGTTTCTAATAGTCTTCAGCCTGTTGTTTGCCTGTACTTAATAATCCAAGTGCGTTTAGACCTTATGTTTCTAAAATATGCATCTTAAAATAGCTTCCCTGCCACCTCTAAGAATTTAATCTAGCTGCACTTTTAAACTTCCACTGCTTAACAAACTCTCTGATTTTTACAAAATTCATCTTTTTGAAACTGAGGACAAATTTGTTGAATGTTTTGGTTGCTGCTGCTCCTGTAATGATTTTGCATCGAATTGTGTTAAGGTGGTTGTCACAGAATGGCTCTTCAAATATGAGATTTCAAACCAGATCCTGAATGCAACTCAGGGTGAAGTCAGAAGCTGTCTATCTTCTTGTGGGCTTTCTAACAAGCTGTTCCATGGAAGAGACACTCACAATGTCTAAATAGTCAGTCTCTTGTGTTACATCTAGGTGTAACATTTATACAGTCTGCATACAAGCCACAAAGTCTTGCATTCCTGCTGTATTCTCTGCCCTTCCTGATCAACTTGATCCTCCTTGGCATTTCACTACTAGTAAACCAGACCCAACCCAGTTGGTTGGTTAATTATGGACAAGTCAGTGATTATCTGTACTCTCCTAAAATCTCCCTCTTTAGGCTTGACACATTAACCTATGCAGATATTATTTGATTTCTAATAAGTTTTTAAACTGGTTTTAAGGGGAGGTGAACTTCCTGTCATTCTGAAATCTGGCCAACACTGGCTGAAATGTTGCCTGGCTCAATAACTCCTGCAGGGGCTGTGGTACTGTCAGACTGGTACTGGAAGAATGTTTATAGAGATGCAAGTAAATCTACATCCACAGATATACCGTACCAGCAGAAAAAAGTACCAGGAAGGGCTTATGGTACTCAGGCTTTGTTCCAGGACTTTTATAGGACTCCAGACAGAGGATGGACATGTGAATGTTTTAATACAAAAGTATCTATTTCTGGCAGTATCAGTACACAGTCCTGAAGAGGCCATGGTCTCCGAACCAACAGGGTGGTGCAAGGTACTGTATTTGGTTTTTTTACCACTAGGAGGTGGAACAAAGTTGCCTTCTACTATATTTGTTTGTAGATCACTGAATGGCCATCGGTTATAATGAAAATGTATTGGAATGGTAAATTTTCTGCTGTATTTTTTTCTGCCATGGAATTAATTTCAGTGTTATGATTTTATTTTTATTTAACTAAGGCAGAGGGTTCAATTAGGTAATGTTTTATCTGCCACCTGACATCTCCAAATGAAAACACACCAAAAATATATTTCAGTTCTTAAGCTTTTCTAATATTGTTTTATAAAATAAATACTGAAAAAGTTTTCAAAATAAAAGAACTAGGACATATCTTCCCAGTAATAAAACAGAAACTAAGAAAGAAAATATTTCTCCCTATGCTGTATAATGTTAAACCATGTTATGATGGCAAAGTAAGAACACAGTCTATTAAATTTGTACCTTCAGAAAATACACAAATACATGGAGAAGCATTATTTTTTGTCCAGTGTCAGACTCTTCATTTTATATATTTTATAAAATTTGGTTCCTAGTAACTCTTTACGGATGGTTTAATGTGAATACATTAATTAATAAGCCTTCCTGTATATTTGCCTAATATGCTGCCAGATGGATCTGATACTCCGTTTTACTTGTTTGGCAAGCAGGCATATTCTTTGACTGCCTGTTTTAATCCTGCCTTTAAGTCTCTTAACATAAATAAAGATAATCCATGCAGAATCCTCTTCCTCACTGATCATTTTATCTTCAGCTTCTTCTGCCTTTAACTTTGTATTTTTATTCTCAATGAACTAAACGCAGAGAGCTTTAAATGTCATTTTACTGAGAGGAACTGTGAAGGAGTGTTAACCACCAAATGATACTGAATGTTACACAGCATTCGGCTGGATTCTCATTTTTATGATGCAGTACAGGAATAACAGCATAAAGTCCTCTGTAAGACAGGTACACTGACTAACAATGTTTAATATACAGACAAATATATTACACCCGAGTTCTGAACATGGCCTGACCACACAAATAGGAAATAAACGTTTGCTGTGATTTGGTACGTGTTCTTTGATTTGTTGAGTTACAGAAGCACGGAGCCACTGAGGATAACGTCAGAAGTTATTCAACAACTTATAATAGCAATGACAGGATTATGAGCTACAGATAGCTTTTCTTTGAGTCACTGACACACCTACGCAGGATCCTCAGAAGTGATGTGGCTGCCTTGCAAGTGACATCATCTTAAACTAAAAGGAAAATCAAGATAGAAGGCAAAGAGGTATCATAGATACAACCACAAAACCACACCTTTTGAAGTTATAGTGGAAAAAAAATAAGGGTCTGAAGTAAAGAAATGTTGAACATCTCTTCTTCAGTAATCCTCGCACAGTTTAGACCTCTATCAGTTTAAGTAGTTGTTAGGAACATCTCTTTCATTCTGCAAAAGGCAGCATCAGGAGGTGTGCGAGTGCAAGCTCTAATCGACCTGCACACCTGTTTCTCAGCGATTTGAGTGGAAATGGAGCAGATTGCTCACATCAGTGATGTAACATTTTTAGAACCATTGTGTTTTATGTGATTAAAAATCTATTCATCTTAGTTTGATTTTGAAACCTGAAAATAAAAAGAATTTTTAATGTCTCATAGTATTGTCCACAATATCTAAAGTGGAAAAAAAATACTGTTTGTATTTTACTACTAAGTCTGGTTTTTAATGGCCTTGACTTTGATGACAAAAACTGGGTGAAATCCCTGTTGATATCAGTAACATTCACACTGAATTCATTGGGCCAGAGCTTCACGCTGTAACTTTTACTGTGCTTCCATAGTAAACAAGAAAAATTTGTGTCACCTCAAGACACATTCATGGACTCTTTCAAATATTACAAGCAGTGGAATTTCTCTCATTACAGCCTGCAACTTATTGGTTAAATAGGAATGCTTTTTATAAAGCACTATTTTGTTTAAAAACATGCGGCTTGTTTTCCTTCATTCTTGCCCCTTGATAAACAAACAGTTCCATAACACATACTGGAAAACAGGAAGATTCTTGGACACTGGAAGAGGGTTCTTGAATTCAAAGAGAATTGTTCTTCAGTAGGAGCAGAAATGTTGATCCACTATATTAATACATATACTGCAAGAGGCAGGGCAGCTTGAACAAGCAAAACAAACCAGAAGAATGTGCAGGATCTTCCTTTCCACCACAGCTAGAGAAAACACGCTTGCCGTTAGCTTTGAGTAAGTCTGCTCCACTGCGCTGTGGCTGCAGCGGGTTTTTCAGTAGTTTAGTTTCTATCTCCACCTATGGAAGGAATAAGAGTGATGCAGGGGCTTACAATATATTGCAACAGACTTGCAGAATCAGACGGACTTTGAGATTCCACGTGGTTTTTCTTTAGAGAGTAAAAATGGAGATAGGTATTTCTTTAATGCAACACTGTTCATTTACAAAGGATGTTTGTAAGTTTTTTTCCTCTGGCCATAGTAAGACTACTTTGCTTTGACCACAGGTTTGTCTTTTCTTTAGGGTACTTTCCTACAAGAGCTCCCTTTCACTCCTATTTTTTAAGATCATGCTGCATATTGTTTTGTGGCCACCTCCGAGACCTTTGTCTTTGTGTGCATTTGTGATGGTTTTGCGGTTTCTCTTTTTTCCATGCACATACCGGCGCACACAGCCTACATAACTTGCATTTGGTACACGAATCTCAGTCAGTGCCTGCACCATCTGGCCAAGCCATACGAGTGCACATTTGCATGTGGTCTAGCTCCTGGGTGGTATTTTTGCATTGTTTCAGCTATCGCTAAACAAAGAGGCCTTTAGTTGTGTCTTCAATGAGCCTGAACAGAAGACAGCTACTGTACCCAGGAGCTTCACTGGGAAAGTGCGATTGCCCAGCCCCCACTACTGCAACCTACAGAAGCAAAGGGAGGATGGGGAACATGAGATAAGGCACTCACTTATTTAAGTGATGTCAAATTCAGTGGCCATTTTCCTCCTAACTAGCAGCTGTCTTCGCTGCCAGCTGCTCTGGCTTTTTTGCAGCATGAGACATTGCTGACCTTTCCTTCTGCCCTTGTTTGCCAACCTCGCACACTCCCAGTCTTGCATCACTTTGGAGAAGTTGGGAGGACAGTGGGAATACAGCTTTGACATAAATCAAGGATCATGAATGGGCTACAAAAATTTCTGACTCATGCGCCTCTGTGTGCATTTGTCTGTGATGCAGGGGGACAGGCAGCTAGAAGGTGACATGAAAAGCCCAACAGAGAAAAAAGAGCTCTGCTCAGCATAGGTCACAGCAAAGGTCAGTGAACTTCCCTGGTGATAATGAGTGTGCCACCAGATAATGGGAAATGTCAGTGGATGGACCTCCAGGAGGCACGAATCGGTTCACTTAGCAAATCAGAAAATCAAGGCCAAATTGGGAAACAAAAGCATTGAAATACCACATAATCCACGTAATTTTTACTATGGGGATGATGATACAGGTCTAGAAGGAAAAACCATCACAACAGCAACAACAAAAATCTTAGGTCAAATCTTTCAGAGTTTGTTATTCTACGTTGATCCACAAATGCAGTCTGTGTTCTTTTCAAACGTTGAGGAGGACAAGTAAGCAAGTTTGTTAATTCATCAGTTAGGGGGCTCACTGTTCTTTAAATGACATGTACTTTTAAACCGTTTAATATATGCATCCTTGGCTTCTCAGAGTAAGCAGGGAAGCCGCATGCTTTTATTTTTATTTAATTTGCCCTTCAGAAATGCAGCAAATAAATGAAGCTGAGTAACGGAAGGAGCCCTGTCTACTAGTCAGAATGGGAGTCCTCTTTTTTTCTAACCTGCATCATTGTCAATCACTACAAAACGAGCACAAACATATACTGACATTGTCCCAGAAAGGATATTGAAAGACACGAAGGGGAATAAATTGTAAAGTTATACTCAGACACCAAATTAAATACCCATAAAATTTAGTAAAGTATCCTAAATTCTTAATGATGATTATACTGAAGAATCAAGAAGCAGATGACGACATTTGAGCAGAAGACACTGGACTAGATCAATCACTGTGCTTCAATTTTTTTATACCATGTTATTGACAGCAAGTACTTACAAACCTTGCTTAACCAGGTAAATCAAGTCTACCACTCCTCAGGGTTCTTTAATTGGCACAAAGCAGCAACTTACGTGTATGAAGGTACCTGTCCTGCATTGCTTGATAGCTTGATTTGTTGGTTACTTGCAAAAGGAGCACTGATTATTCACGGGCTGTACACAGTACAGTACCTGCTAGCAACGTGGATCATTTAAGAGTGACTCTGCCCGTTCAGTAACATTCTGCTCTAAGAAGGTTAAACAAAGCCTTTAATAATGACTGGGATTTGGAATATGTAACGACACAGTTTGTGATTTTTACAGTCCTTTAAAGATATTTTATGATGCTGATTGGCAATTGGTTGCCTGTCTTCAGAATGTGGACCTAAATGCTGTCACAGCATGAGCTGCATGCATCAATATGTAGCTCTTTTCACTTGTTCAAGACAGCAACAGTTGTATTCTTTGTATTTTACAAGCAGTCTAGAAACATTTCCTAACTCACCCTCACAGTATTCTCTTTCTACGAACACTAGGCAGATACAAGTATTACCAATACTAGGGAAATGAAGGTGAGAACTGTCAAAAAGACAGGTGTCCACCTGCAATTACACTTCAGTGATAGCATGGCATCAAATTCCTTTGGTTGTTTGGCCACGCTAGTGAAAGCGTTCATCACACAACAAACCAGCATCGGATGCTTCCTTACCTGTCGCCTTGCTTCCGTCATCAGTTGGGCTACTTAGCCACCTTTTACCAACTACGTTGTCATAAAATAGCAAGTATGTTTACATGAAAACACGTACTCTGGCAAAAACCCAGGATTTATGGTTTTCTGTTCTGGAGTTAGTAAGTGGAAATTTTCGCTTAACCTATAAGTCTAGGAGATATATAAATATTTTTTAATTAAAGATGGAGCCAGAAGACCAGAACAAGGGAACAGAACACAACTGCAGAAAATACTGAGATTATAGTCTGGATTTTGAATGACACTTTCTGGAGAGTTATCTGGATGCTAGGAAATGAGAATATTTTGTGTACTAAGATCAGAATAAGGATAGGTGTCGTTTCATCGAAGTCAATGACACTGAAGCAGGAAGAGAGAATCTGATCCTGTGGAGTTTTGACTGAAATCATAGGCTGTGCATACCAGCTAGCAGGAAGACAACTGAGATTTAAAGAAGCAGCAGGATCCCAGCACTAATGGCTGGATCTAGCAAATACATGCTCTGAAGTCTTTTTGCAGACCCCTACCCAATAGGCATCTCTCCAAGTTCTTTTTAAAAGCAACTTCCTCTTGACTTAAGAAGCTATAAAAATTGTCTTGCCGTGATATTAAGTTAGAGATGTTTTAGAACATACTTATGGTAGCTTTTACATCAATACTCAGAGAACGTAGGCACAGTTAGCTTTACAGGCACAGTCAGCTTTACAGGCACAGGGAGTATCTCTTCTGAGATCAACCTATGCAAGTGGGAGAAAGATATGTATTAATGACATTTATTTTTATGACAGATAATGGGTATTTAATCTTTCTCTTTCGAGGAAGAAAATTAGCATCCTTCCTGTGATAATGCCACCATGACTCTGCAGCCTGTTCTTCTAATTTTAGTTACTGCCTTACTGAATATTGAATTTGTGATAGGGTTTTTCCCCCTGCCCTCCAAACGAGAGCTAAAAACAGAGCAAAATAATTATTATAAACTACATGGACAGGCCTACAGACCAGCACTGCACTCCATAATAAAGAAGATACCCTTAAAAAACGTGGGATACAGCCTCACTGCTGAAAAACACGAGAAGTGATGACAAGAACCTCCTTCTCCCCGGCAGACGGGAAGGTCCGCAGTTAACCCCAGCGCCCCTTTCAAACAGAAAACCCACCGCAAACCTCCTGCGCGCTGGGGTCTTGCTGAGTAACGGCAGCGCGATAAAAATCAACACCTTAAGCACCTTCTAGAAATTAATTCATCCACAGCGTGCCAAACGGCTTGAAGCCAGGAGATGGGGAACGAGGAGCACGGGCTTCTCCCCTTACCTGACACCCCTCGGCCGGCTTATCCTCTGGCCCGGCCGCCGCTCCCCGCCCCTGCCCTCTCCGGGAAGTCACGGCTTCGGAAGGGAACCGGCGCCTCCAGCCGACGTTCCGCCGCGTCTGCGCGGAAAGGACGGAGGGCGGGCGGGGAGGGGAGGGGAAGGGAGGAGCGGCGCGAAGTGAAGCGGCCCCCGCCGGCCCTCTCCTCCTCTTCTCTCCCCGCCCGGCGGCACCTCCGGGCGGCGGCTCCTCCCCCGCCGCTCGCCGCGCCGCGCCTGTGGCAGCCCGGCAGCATGGCGGCGGTGGAGACCCGCGTCTGCGAGACGGCCGGCTGCAGTAGCGAGGCCAAGCTGCAGTGCCCGACCTGCCTCAAGCTGGGTATCCAGGGTTCCTACTTCTGCTCTCAGGTGAGGCCCCCCGCGCTGCCCGGCGGCTCGGCTCCGCTCCCCGTCCCTCCCCGCTCCCAGGGGCGCCCGCCCGCCCGTCCCCACGCTGCGGGCCGGGTTTTTTCTCCCCGAGCCGCTCGTAGCGCCGGGGAGCGCTCTCCTTCCGCGGAGGTGAACTATGGGAGCGGGGGGGGACGGGCCGCCAGGAGATTTCCAGTCAGCAAGCGGGACCGGTGTGCGGGCGCGGGGCCGGGCGTGCGGCGAGGCGCTGGAGCCGGCTCCCCCCGCCTGGGCCCGGCCCGTCTCGCCCGGGTTTATCTCCTTGTCCGCGAGGTCCCTGCGAGCTGCGGGGACGGCAGTCCGCTGTTCCCCCGTTCGGAGCGGGAGTTGGAGCATGGGGGTGCCGGGCCGGGGGGCGCGGGTGGGGCGGGAGCCCCTCAGGGCTTCACGGCTGAAGAGCAGCCGTGGCCTTCGTGAGAGTGGGCACGCTTTTTTCTTTGCCTGAAGATTTGGGTGGTCTGCCCCCACCCGCCGCCCCGCCTTGGAAATAAGGGCTTAGTGGGGCAGAATGAGACGTGCTCATCAAATTCCAACGTGCGCGTTTCTGTGTCTGCATCAGCTCTGCCTCTGGGGTGGCTTGGCTTTGGGAGACGCTGGGAGACTTGTTGCTCTGAAAACAGATTTTCTCTCTCTTTTAAATAGAAGCTTTTGAGAACATGATTTGGTGCTCTTCCTTTTTTTTTTTTTTTTTTTTCTTTTATGCCTTCGGATACTGTACTTGCAGGGTACCAAGCAGGGAGATTCAGGTTAGGCCAGTTGTACAACCGTCAGCTCCTGTTGGACGGACCCTGTAGGCCACAGCTGTTCTCAGGTACCACAGGGGTGGAATGGGTTGGTCCTGAGCTTAAACAGAAGGGACTGTCTCATGGCTGTCGAGTGAGGCTTTTTGTTTGATTTTTAATAACTTTAAAATGCACAGTAAAAGACACAGCCTAATCCTTTCAACTTTTTGTATGTGTAATTTCTGTCAACATCAATGAGGAAGTATGTGTTTAATTCAGAGATTAACAATGAACTTCATTGTCAGAATTATAATTCAGGGTAAAAATCATTGAAGTTTTGTAGATAAATTTAAGAAAATCATTCAATTACATCAGCTAGATTAACTTACTGTTTTGTTTTTTTTTTCCTGAGTCAGGAGACTGGTAGTTATGGTTTGCATAGGACTGGGGGAAAACTTCCCGTGTGCGTGTAACACACCCACTGCACCATTTCTGGTACTTTCCCCTGAAGTCTCGGGTGCCAGGTGCTGGGAGTCAGTGCTAAATTAGATCGACTGCAACTCAAAACTGTTCTGACGATTATGTAGCTCTAGGTCCCATGTGGTGCTCATAGCTGGTTTGTAGCATTTGCGCTGCGTTTTGCTACCCATTTTGACATGTCCGATGTAAAACTCATCCTAAATGCATATGCCCATAACTCATGCCTAAATGTATATGCCTCTTCGGCATATACAAATATTAGTTGGTGATGAGAAAACCATTTGTGAAGTTTCTTAACAAGCCTCTGTGAGTTCTAGTAACATCTTCCCTTCCCTCTGTCCCATCTCCAGCTCAGCTAATTTTATATAGGACACAGAGATTCTTGCTACTTATGTATTAGGTTTAATTCTTTTGAAATACCAGCTAATGTTGTAAGGTGAAAGGGGAATTACCAGAAACATTTATTAGCTCGTTAAAATAGGCTCCTGGGTAACTAACTACATGCTTGTTAAGCTGTCCTGCCTAGAAAATAAAATAGTGAACTGGGAATCCCAGTCATCTTACTTTTGAGTGACCTTGGGTGTGTTGTTCTTCCTCACTGTGCCTTGCTGTCCTGATCAGTATAGTAGGTAAGCCTAGTTATTCCCCATAGGAAAAGTGCTTTGAAGGTTTTGGGGTGACACGTTACAGAAGAGAGAAGGGCACAACGGCCTCCTGTTTGCAAAACGTGCAAAAAATCTCAGGCACTGAGAGAAGAGTCCTTGTGTTCAGCCTGCAGTGAGGACCTTCAGCCACCTGTAGTACCTTATGGGGGCCCAGCACAGGCTGCCTCGAGGTTCCAGCTCTCCCCATCATCTGGTGTGTCTGATGGAGGCGACTCACTGCAGTGCTCCGCTGGTGTCTTGTGAGCACTGCCAGGAGGGTAGGTGAGGTGCCGCTAACAACCTGGCTGTCTGTGCAAATAAGCATGTGATAGGCAAAGGATCTTAAAATCCAGGAAATTTTCCCTGAACTTGAGCAAGTTTCAGCTGACAGTACTGGCCTGGTTAGCATTGGTGAAACTTCTCCAAAGTTCTTTTTGGTAGTTTTCTTTCCATTGTGGTATTTACATGCATAATTAACTTATACATAAGCTAGTGAGTGGACATAGGATGTTATGCCACCTCTCAGCTCAGCCTGTGTTATAGCTGACACAGTCCTATTCCCTCCCTCCGTGGATGAAGGTTTGTACCCCGTCCATTACCTGGCCCTGGTTCTTTGGTGCGCCACTTCTGGAGTTTTTAGGGTTTTCTTTTAAAAAGGAGGAAAAGCATTACATGTTCTGCTGGTTTAGCTCCCCAAAGCTGTACACTGCAGGATCAGAAAACTCCAGTGCCTCAGGAGCGTGCTGCCAAAGAGCACGTTGTGGCCCGCTTTGGCATAGCTGTAAAGTCAACCTGTCCCTGCTGAATGCAGCAGCGTTAGCTTCGGGTTTGCAGGCATCTACTCTGGGCTGAGTGCAGGATTGGAGTGACAAGATACCTGGCATTGCTTTGAAGGGTAAGAGCATCATCTGTATGGACATGCATACTAGGTTAATTAATTTGTTTGGAAGCCTGCAATGACTTGTTCATACAGCCAAAACTCCAATGAGAGCTAAAACCAAATTTGTAGGAGTTTATTTTCTCTGATGCTAAGAATAAACAACAGGAAAGTGAAAGAGGAAGGTAACCAGTACAGAGCAAGGTGTTTGGATTATAAATAGTAACATACAATTTGTTACGAGATACTTACGTAGGCGGTATAGGACTGAGAATCTCAGTGTAGTGAGGAGATTCAATAAACATTATTTTTTGTCATTGCACGTAGTGAATTGAACTTTTGAAGTAGACTGTATCAAGACAGCGATTTCCCCAGTGGATTTATCATTTGTGTTTCTCCTTTCCTTGAGGAAAGACGTTATTCTGGTCATTCCCCACCCCCCCCTTTCTGCATCAAAAAGAGTATGTCTTAACGATATGCCCTGAAAATGCTTACTCTGAAGTAATCTGACATCCTTTGAAATTCCTTGGAGCCAACACTGTTTAATCTCTGGGTGTTGTGTGCCTTGGAAACTGGGTACAGCTCTTGAATAACAGTTGTGCTTGTGGGTCATGGGTGGAAAAGGTGCCAAGACAGCCGAGTTCTGGCCTAGCAGGGAGGTTCTGAACTGGTAACGGAAATGGGGTAAAGATGGCTTTTAGCAGTGGAGGAGCTCTGAGGTGGTGTGTTGAACCCCCCAGCATTTTTTTTTTCTTTTACTCCAAGGTGTAACAAGGAGGAGTATTCTGCTGAGGGATTCTGTCTGCTGTTAACCTTTGATAATATCTTCATTTAGGCTAGTAAATCAGGTGCTGTCGCTGCCAGCTCCCTTCTTTTACTCTAATGCTTTCTCTCTCGTAGAGACTTATTACAGTGTTGCTTGTGTTTATCATCTTGGACTGAATTACTGTATTTTACTGTATCTTCAGAATGTGGAAGTAACAGAGATGCCCAGCATCACATCTCAGACCTGTTGTCCCTCTTACTGAGATGAACTTGCTATTGTGAAATCTGCCTTTATAGATACATGTCACTCATGTAGATTATGTGTAACATACATAAACAGTTTGTGTTTAAATGCACAAACAATTTACATTTCTTCTATGCCTTCTACAAGCTGCTGAATGATGAACAGAGGGAAAGCAGTAACTGTTCTTGAGATCTCCAGTTACCACTTTATATATAAGCCTTCTAATTGTAAATTGATCTCTTTATTAATAATTTTGCGTTGCTTTCATGAAAACTTCCTCTCTCATACTATTTATATCTGTATAAGTGTTTTTGACACAACAGAGTAGTCTGAGGTTTTCTGTGGTGTGGACTGAATGCTGGTGTAGGGGCATTTCTCCAGCCAAATTGAGAAATACTTATTTCTAGCCATGTGCTGGAAGCATTCTCAAAAGTCAGTGGCCTGGGCTGCGTTGTTTTTTCTCTGAGAGGTGGAAGCCACAGATTGCTATCAGAAGAGTAGTCCTAACTTACTCAAGGAGAACGGTTCTCCCTTCCTGCTTTGTGTGCCCATGTGTTGCCAGTCCCAAAGAGGCCTGGGTATATCGAGTGATCTGGTTATAGAGTCAAAAGTAAGGACTGTGACATGGTGAAGGTGCCACATGTGAGCAATGGTTGGACATGTGTTTTAGGTGTTAGGAAAGAAACGATTTCTCTGAACCGTACAGTAGGCAGCAGCATCTGTCTAGCAATGGTGGATACCCACTGACGGGGCTTTTTCCATTTGAGGTGGGGTATCACTTGTTAAATTGCAGTGACAGGAAAGAAATGCTCCTCTGTTTTCTCAATGGGTTTCTATACTGATATACTCCTTTCTGGGAGGCATGTTTTTTCACTGATACTCAGACCTGGGCCCTTGACAGCTTTGGATACTCAAGGTCATAGTAATTAATGAAAAATTGTGGTCCTGAAGAGTGGTGGAGTCCAGTCCCCCACTTTGCCATTTCCTTTCACTGTTACTGTGTTGGGGGTGAGGATGGGGGAGCAGTGGACCTGGATGAAACTATTTTTTGTCTTCTCTCGTGTCAGACCGTGGGACATAGTGCCATATTTCATTCTTGGTTCACTGTTCTTTGCTGTGCCTAAAATAGGCTAAAAGCTGCTGCTTGGATCCAACTGCAACACATAAGGGTTTCTTTTGGTATAAATGGCACTCTGCAGATACCGCCTTCTAGAACTTTGATGGGTCCCCTTCACCAAGAAGCTGATGTTTTTAATTGCCTATAAATCACTGTAAATAATAACCATGTCTGTGGTAAGTACCTGGTTATTGTTGAGGCACAAGTGCTGAGCCCTTGTAACGTTCCATCAGTGAAACCTCAGACTTCTATAGGCAGGCTTGGGAAGGGGTGGTCCAGTTTGAATTTCTGCTGTCTGATGTTTCTTCACTGCTCTCAGAAATCACTTGTATATCTCTGTAAATCTGAGGAGCTGCAAAAGGCAGTCCCTTCCTCAAAAGAAGGGCTCTGTTGTGTGGGACCCAGGAGCCTCTGGGTGAGTTCAGGCTTCAGATGAAGGAGAAAGCCGACATTGCTGATACCGAGGTGCTTCATGTAGGTGCTTCCCTTGGATTAGAATCTGAAAACTCATGTTCAGCTTTTTCGAAAAACTGACTCGTCATGTGTGCTGCTTAAGCTAGTTTGGGAACTTTGTAACGAGTTTTTCAGGCCAGAGGGTGTCTCTAGGGCTTGTAGCACACCTAGAAGAATAGGGTTCAGCCTGCTAAAAAGAGGCAACTGTTTTATTTTAATGTCAAATGTATTAACAAGTGTATTCCTCAACATACTTGTATTTATGGATAACATGTACAGTTAATCTGTATTGTATTAAATATATATATCATTAATGACCTGATATTTTTCTTAAGATGAATGCTGTGCTTAAGCTTTTTTGTCTTCTGTTTTGCATACCTTCAAGGTGGTTTTGTTAAAAATCAGTTCTCATTAATCTGAGATCACGCAGTTTTGTTTAAGCCCAAGACAATTTTACATTCCAAAGGACATGTTTAAATTCCATTTAAAAAAAATTGCTCAGAATATTATTAAATACAGTGTACTGCTTGGCACTGTTTCCTAGATGTTTGCCCATTACAATTCAGGGTGTAATGACATGCAAAGAGACAGCCAGTCTGTCCCCACTGTGATTCCAGCTGTCCTTTATTTTGATTGCTGTAGAATAGGTGTTTTTGGGAATTCATCACAGTGGTTCTAAATGATGAGCACAGCGGATGGAGAGGGGTAATTTTGTGGAAGCTGGACACGAGTTGGAGTTCCCCATAACTGTACAGTGGGGTGGTTTTTGCATACCTGCTGATAGGTATATTTACAGTGTCAAATGCCAGGGTGTATAAAGCAGCAGTACCTGAAGGTGAAAGGGAACCTGAAGAAGAGTGTCAGCCCTAAGGCTGGAAATTGCTGACGGAGAGTTGGCAGAGCTAACTTTAAATGAGCTGCTACCTCGCAAAGGCAGTTTGGAAACACAATCAATGAGTATGCCTTGAATTCGGTGTTGTGGTGCCTGCGTAGCTTCCTGTACTTGGGTAGCTTATTTACAGCTAGTTTGGTTATGTCTGTACTATACAGAAGTTTGTGATGTAGTTATATCCTAATCTTGGTTGATTTAGCACCCTTTTCTCCTCTGGAATTTGCAGTTGGCTGTGCTTTTCTACCTCTTAATCAAGCTGCATGGATACATCAAGCAAAAGAATAAGAAGCTCCCTGTTATTACTGTAAAGATGACAATAGATCTAGGGAAAAAAATTCTTGCTAAGTAGCTCTAACTGTTTTAAAGGGTTTTGTTTTGTTCTTTCAATGGCTGATTAAAAAAAAAAAACCTAAGGTGTTTGGTAGCGATCATTATGTTCATAGTGAAAATGCACTCTACTGTGAAACAAATTCTGCTGTGCTGCATGATTCTGTCAATATTTCAACCAGTAAATAGATGTGGGGCTGAGTCCTTAGGGTAAAAAACAGTTACAGAAATAACATGGCTTCCACCAGGTGATCCAAGATGAATTTTTATAGATCATAATGCTGATTGTGCCTTTGGTTACCTTTTGGTAAATGTACAGGTTCTGGTGAACACTGGGTTGAGCTTGTCTCTAAACACAGAAACAGTGGAATTGGCTTAAGAATGGGTTGAGGCCAGAAATTTTGTTAAAGGTTTAAGTATGTTGATGGCCTCCGTCTAAAAATCACAATTGTATTTTTCTTGCTGATAGAATGGTTGTACCCAAGATTGCTCTAAACAAATCGAAGATTACCCTTCCACCCTCTCTGCCTTTTTTATGTCATACCTTTGACCTCTCTTCTTGTACAGCCCTCTTCAGTGTTTCCAAGTCTGTCTTGATTGCTATATAAAAAACGCATGCAATAAAAGAAAAATGCTTTAGGTGAGGAGGGTGGGGATATTAATATCAGACGTACTAATGGATAATGTAGTGTTTGAAATTAAATCCAGGAAGTCTTCCAAGAAACTTAAAGCCAAATTCACATTATTCCTGTGTGCTTTTCACCTGAAGTTAATTAATGTTTTCAAACATAGCCATGCAAGGTCATGTGTTCCTTTTTTAACCGTATCAGGAAAAAAATTCTTTAATGTCTTCATTTTAATATTAAAAATCACCCTGAGTATTTTTTACCTGGATTTTGTTTATTTAATCGTTGACGTTTTTCTGTCCTGATCTGTGTATGGCATAGGAACATGGAAGAATCATTAGAGGCAGGAATGATAATAGGAAGATTGAAGTAAATGTCTCAGCAGAAGGCTGAGAGGAGAAGGCTCAGCGAAAAGCAGAATTTTCTCCAGAAAATTCTCCAGAAAGTGGCCCAGATGGAGAGAAAGAGTGGCTTTCTTCCATGGCTTGTCAGGAAGTCTGCTGTATAGAAGGTGAGGGTGTTTGCAGTCTGCAGTGGTACATTGGTAGTGCTTTGTCGCCAGAGCTATAATTCTCTACCCTGTGAGATGACAGCTGCCATATTTTTATCTGGAATTGCCAAGGCAGAGCTCTGCAGGCATGTGCAATGTGGTGCTTATGCAGTAGGTTGTTGAATATAAATAGTTCGTGTGTACCCAGTAAGTCCGGTGCTTACAGGAAGCATATGACTGATCCTCCACAAAATACATGGGCTGTAGGTGGACGTGCAGCATATCCTTTGAGTGCCTTCCAAAAGTGTCAGACCGAGGCAGAGGTATTAATTGATTGACGCTGCATGTGTAATAGTCTGTGCTTACAAAAACGCTTCGGACTTGCTGTGTGTACTTGTTGCGGTTGATCGATGTGTGTGTAGTACACGTGTCTGAGATGTACTGGTGAACAGCAGCTTATTTGGAGCTATGCTGTAGTAGTTTTGACAAATCTGCTATTCCTCTGGAAATAGAGGGCAAATAAAATTGGAGAAACGTGTTTGGGAAAGCTCAGACATATGGCAGCCGTATGCAGGATCCTCTCAGCTTGTTTATAGCTGCAGGGAATAAAAAGCCAAAATGGAGCCTGTCAGGTTATGATAGTGCCAGTGGTGCGGTGTTTGCCTGGTGCTTTCTGGTTATGCGCCAGAAAAGAGAAAAGACTGTTCATGTCAGAGAAAGGAATGTCACTGGAGAACAGACCCCAAAATTTCTTAGGGAAGGAGAGCATGAACTACAAGAGCATGAATTACCACAGCTGATGTCTTCATTCCCCAAATGCTCCTTTATTTCCCAAGAACTGGATTCTATGTTTGCAGGCTTGGTAGCTGCTCTAAGCCCTTAGTTGTGTAATCCTCCTTATTCTGCTTCAGAAGAAAGGTCTGGTGTTTAAAAGGGGATTAAAACCATACTTGTCCTTCTAGTGTCCTTGAAATAGTTTTTAGCTGTCTTATTTTTTTCTTAAAATATGCCTCCGTTCAAACATGCTCCTTTTCTCCTAGCTCCCCAACAGAAAACAGATAATAGTGCAGCACAAAGGTCTGTGTGTGCAGCAGGTTATATAAGTGTGACAGTAAAACCTTCCACTGCTTGTTAAAAAAGATGTTCTCTCTGGTAATCTGAAGTGTTGGTTTCAAAGCTTCTTGTTGCCCTGGCCATGATGTAGCACCGTGGCATGTCGAGGGCCCGTTCCAAGAATGCGGAGGATTCAAGTATACGGTGTAGGAGAAGGCAACAAACTGGTTTTCGTAATGAGGGAAACAGCACACAGCAGGGGCTGTGTGGATGTAGTCATACTAGTGCACCACTTAACTGCGTTTTTGTGGATACAACTTGATGACTGCTGGTTGCCAGACTAATGAGAAAATGGGGAGAAGTGGCTCTACAGGAGTAGACAGTTAAGACTGCTCAATAGCAACTGTGAAGCAGGGGTAGAGTATTATACGCCAGGCTTAGTTTACAGATCTGTTTTCTTGGACTGGTTGAGTGTTGTATACATTAAGTTGAATCAGCTGTTGGCTCTGGATGGTAGTTTTGCAATGATGATTCAGCATTAGTATTGTCTTTCCTTATAAAGGAAAACGGTTTGCTTCCTGCCTCTTTCTTCAGAAACTCAGCTGTTATTGTAAATGATTGGAATTAGCTCTTTCCTAATGGTTGTTTTGAGTGCATGTAGCCATTGAATTAGACTTTCTGCTACAAAACCAAGTAATTTCATAATTAGCACCTTAAAGGATCACCTTTACTGCTGCCTTCTGCAGCTTTTCTACTTAAATATCTCCTTTCAGGCTTTCCTTCATTGAGGTCTGTCTTTATTATTCTCCAGCTGCCAGCCATTTCCATCTGCCCCTTTGCTGATTCATTGTTGGTTGGGTGAACTGCTCTATTTGTGCCTGGGAAGAAGAGAAAAAGACAAACTCCTTCACAGTCACTTTTTTCTTGATTTCCATTTCAACTGCCTCTTTTTTTTTTTTCATTTCCTCACTTCCTCCACTCTCCCCCCCCAAATCTATTTTATTTGTTCCCCTGTGGTCGTGACGATTGGCCTCTGTTGCTTTCCTATGCTGGGGAAAAAGGCAGAAAGGACAAAATTAGCAGGAGGAGATGGTGTCTTGTAGGAGCCAAGGGAGGACCATCCTGCCCACTGCAATGCTGTAAGATCTGCTATGGAGACAGACCATGTTTCGGCCAACCTGGAGCAACCATGGCATTCTGTTGCTCATTAAAACAAGGAGACAATATTTAGTAGATAGGATTAGATCAGTGTGTTTCACTGTGATGGGTGGGTCTGTTTGACTATGCTTTCTTTCTCTTCTGGCTCATAAGCTCTTGAAAGTAGTGTTTTCTGTTGTTAAGAGTAGCAGTTACGGTAGCATTTACTGCATGTTGCTACACAGGTTAATAAAATCAGTCTTCTAGTTTCCTTTTAAAACACAGTTTCTTCTCTATTTTGTGGGGATGACATGTCTGTCCAAGATAATGCTACTTAAAACATACATATATATATATTTTGTTGCAATTCTAGGAATGCTTTAAGGGAAGCTGGGCCACTCACAAGTTATTACACAAGAAAGCAAGTAAGTAAATTTTTTTAATCCATTTTAATATTGTTTTGAATTTCTGTCCTGTACAGCTGGCTCTAGGTGGCCTTGCTTGAGCTGGGGGTTGGACCACATGACCTCCAGAGGTCCCTTCCACCTCAGCTGTTCAGTGGTTCTCTAAATGGTATGGATTTTTCCAAGATACCTGGCACTGGATTCCGCATATCTGAAATTTTGTCTAGTTCCTGGTAATCTAAAGATCTATGTAAAATGTCAGAGACAGTGATACGGAAATCTCTGTTTCTGTTCACTTTTCTATTTGTATGAAGTATTCCTTGAGTTACATTGCCAGGTATATGAACAGAGAGAGAGGGATGCTGAAATAAAGAGCAAGGAGAATAATAAACCACTATTGTAAGGCATTGCCAGGGTTGTTGCTCACAGCATTTTGATGTCTAATGTAGTAAAAGGCAATAAAATGTGAAAGGTTCTTGGGAAGTCTTTGTGATTAGACACCTGCTGGAATGCAGATGAGCCAGTCAGAGTGCAATTGTTGTGTCCGTTTGGGGTGTACCCCTGTGGGGAAAAAATGGAAAATGCTTTTGTGCACTGATGTAGCCATTGATAGAAGGACGTATCATAGCTAGGATTTTGCTGAGTTTGGCTGAAGGTTATGAGAGTATCTGTAGGCTTTTGTTACGGCTGGAAGCTCTGGCACAGCAATACTAGTAGACTGGTAGATTGTTCCTTACTTGAGCAGTATAAATAATCCATGAGTTTAAAACCTAACATACAGAGTGAGCAGACCCCAATTCTGCCCCCCTCACCTCCTCCCCCCATCCACTTGCCCATCTTCATGAAGCTTAAAAGGGAGGTGGGATTAAAAAGTTACATGGCAGAAGTTAAAATCCTGAAGTAATTTATCATCTTCTTTCCTAAAACCCAATGAAATTCCCTTTTCCATGATAAATGTTGTCTGTACTAGTCCAATCTATTCACCATACAATTACAAATGTTTTTCTTCTTTCTGCCTTCTCAGTGTAGGGTTCTCACAGTTTGCGCTTGCATTTTGTATTCTATTGCGTTGTACCTACGTGTATATGAACTGTCTTTGTTAGTAGTTCTGGCAGTCCTCTGGTGCAGTCTTCTAATATGGTTGCTATCCGACAGCAAATTTTTCTATTATTCCACTAAATCCATGATCTTGTTGGCTCCCTGTGTTACTGCTGGACCCAAGCTGAGGTGGCTTGGTTCTGGTAGCCCTCAAGACCTCAATGCAACAAACTACTGAAGCATCTCAAGGGAATTCAAAACATTAATTTTTTTAAAACTTTGGTTTTTTAAAATTATTGTTTCTCAGTGGTTCATCTAAACTGAATGTCATGGGAGCAGATGGCTCAGATGTCAGCCACAGAGCCTCTGAGGAACTCACGTTAGGGCTTGCTATGGTAGACTTTTTGCCATTTCTTCATTCCTGTGAGATGTAAAAAGAGAAAACAACCTTAAGTTATCAGGTTATGAGTTAAAGATTAATGCTGTCATTCCTCTTTCTTAACCCTTGCCTCTTCTTTCCAAGTAAATATTTTTCCTTTTGGTAATGGTCATGAACTACTTGATTCAGTCCTTTATGTAAACATCTTCAATCTGGCCTGTTAGGACTGTGATATTTCTGAATGAAGTCAGTCACTGGACCACACCAGGCATGAATTTCACAAGGTTGAGAGAGCTGTGAACCTCCAGCAGCTTGCACCGTCTTGTGAGATGCACATACTGCCTGTCCTGAAATGCAGAACAATGAAAACAAACACAGAACTATGTTTTAGAACTACAAATAAAAGGCAACTTAAATAATTACTACACTTTGTGCATTCAGTACTGCTGTCCTGACATTCCCCTATTGCTAGTGAATAAAGACAGAGTTGGCAGGATCTGAATTTTGAATGTGGAAAACTTAAGGGCGATACAAAACGATAACTGCTGCTTATGCTTTCATGTGTCAGTATCTAAAATGCAGAAAGAGTCAAATGTAGACTTACATACTTCTAAGGCACTTTTTGGAACCCACAGTTTCTTAGTAGGACTGATTTTGCTGCTGCAATTTTTTCTTCTTTTTTTTTTTTTTGTCTTTTCAGAAGATGAAAAAGCTAAGCGTGAAGTTTCCTCTTGGACCCTGGAAGGTGACGTTAACACAAATCCCTGGTCTGGTTATCGATATACTGGTAAACTCAGGCCACACTATCCACTGGTAAGCAATAGGTGCCACTCTGTACTCCAGCACTACTTCCTGTGGCAGCTAAACGGCGCAGTCCTGACCCAATTACTTCCTACGCTTTGGCTGAGAGAGGAAAGCTTCTTAAACAATCTGAACCTGGTGGCAAGGACATGTATGACTGTGTCCTTATTGTGGTTCATTTTAATTTAACTTGGTCTATCTCTTGGCGTAGTTAAAATTAAAGAAATGCCTGTGAGGTAACATGCATCAGTAACAGGCTTAAGCTCGTACCTTTTGGCTGTACATTTTGACAATTATTCTGCAAAAAGCTGCTGCTAGTTCAGATGATATCTTCTCCTAGCTGTTTACTGTTCTCACCAATAATGGAGCAGTCTTGTTTCAGAAAAACTCAGGAGAATTAATTCAGAATTTAAATGAGTGGCTTTATAATGGCTTGAAATAACCTGGTGGATAACCTGGTGAACAGCTCTGCTGAAGGAACAGAGGTTAAAGTAATCTCCAGCACTAGAATGGTGAAGAGTAACTGAGGTCAGTAACATCTTTAGCTGTGAAAGGTGGGTTTAGAAGACCTGTACCTCAGTACAGCTGTATCTTTAAATTGGTACATATTTGTACATGGAATAAAAAAGTTTTTACAGGAATAATGACATGTCTCTTCTAATTGGCCTGTGCTAGAAATGCTGCCTCTGTGGCATCCTCTCTCTAGTCTTTTCCATCTGTTGCAGGCTCCTCAGAGAACAGATTAACAGAGCCTGAGCCCACGTATGTTTGTTAGTGTCATTGAAGAAATGGTGTTTTGGATATGTCACTGGCCAAGTAATTTAGTAGTGTTATTGCTGAACATTTGCTTTTTTGTCTTCTGACTGCTGTAGGATTGATGCAAATGAATCTGTAATAAAAAGTGCTAATGACTAGGGTGGTGATTGGAAATAATAGCCTTGCTAATAGACACTAATAACCAGAGAGAGGATGGATGTGTTTGGAACCAGGGTGTTTGCAGTCTGGAAAGTAGCAGAATAAACACTACAATGTAAGAGAGATAGTATGTTAGGAAGCCAGTTTTGTTTACTTGTCACATAAAAGTTTGGTTTTTTACAAAGCTGTGAAGTTGGCTGTTAGGGGTTGTATAATGAAGAGTAACAGGAGAATCTTTGAGAAATGACTATTGGAACTGTTTTGGCGTGTTTGCGTACTTCACAACTTTTTCTAAATGGAATTAGCCGTATTTCACTGTATTTAATTTTGCTGCATGAGTCTGATTTTGTGACTACAATAAGATTCTTGCAACCTAACCAGCTTTGACTATGATTTATTTAGACGCCAACAAGACCTGTGCCAAGTTACATTCAGAGACCAGATTATGCTGATCACCCACTAGGTAATTTGAATCACAGTTATGGAGCATTATGTTTGCTTTCTGTTTTTCTTTTAGTTGAGAAAGCCTTTAAAGCACAAGGGAGATACTGGAAAGAGAACCTCTTCTTTTATCTGTTCTCACTCTACCTCTTCTTCCCCTACATTACCTTACTGATTTTTCAGAAATAATGGTTAAAAGTATTTTTTGGCAGTCCAGAGTTTGTAGTGTGTTTATCTTTCAAAGGTGTTCAGGGAAGAAGAGAAAAAAAAAAAACCAACCCATGCAAGCCCTGGGGTTCACCTGATAACAAGCAGCAATAGGTTGGCTGTCATGGGTGTATTCTGCTAAGCCATTCTCAGTGATACCAATGTATCTGTTGGAAATGTGTTGTAAAATAACAAAACCAAACTGCAGTAAGCCACCCCCAAAAGAAAACTGATGTATGACTTCCAACCATTATTGAACACAGAGGGAATACATTCAAAATGACTTGCTTATTGGTTTGGTAGTTTGCCTTTTCATATTGGTCTTGATGCTTTGCATTTCCCAAAAAAGCTGCTATAAAGTCTGTTAGAATAATTTTTAAATCTTCAGCTGTTCTTTAGTTATTCTTTACAGAATGTAAATATTTAAACCACACAAAATACTGTCTTTTAGGGGGTCGTTCAACTGTAAAACTGAGCTTGCACAGAATTTGGTAGGAAGAATTTACATGTTTTCATCAGCAGATTACTGCAATGGTGTAACTAGAGATATTCACAAGCTTATATAATCCTTCATGGCTTTTTTTGAATGTTATTTATTACCATTTATTAACTCCACAACAGCTAAAAAAAAGGGGAAAAAAAGAAGACTTTTTCCATGAATAAAATAATTTCCTTGTAAATCTGATTTTTAAGGTTGTATTTTGACAAACTGGACTTGATGGTTTTATGCAGTAAGTGAATGGGCCTCCTGAGTACATATGGGCATTGTGAAGGCCTTATTAATTAAAACTGATCTGGATAATAATGATAATGTTATGACTTGGAGGTTTGTTACTTTGGTCTACGGTGAGATAGTACATACTTTTATTGCCATTGGTAAGCTAAGTAAGTTCCTTGATTCGACACGTGTAACAATCACTCCACTATATAACATTGTTTTTCCTTTTTTTTTGTTTTCCACCTTCCCGTTCTTTCTTTTCAGGAATGTCTGAATCAGAACAGGCTTTAAAAGGAACCTTTCAAATAAAAATACTTTCATCCGAGGATATAGAAGGGATGCGAGTAGTGTGTAGGGTAAGAGAGTTTTGGTTTTTGCTATGAAGTGCCTTTATTCTTTAAAAATCTACAGGGATTTTACCAGTTTGTGACAGCACATTTGAGAGTGTGAACTTTCAAACCACTTTTGAGCGCTGAAAAAGAGTTTGGGAAGTTTGGTGCTTTCTTGCTGCTTTTGGCCTTGTGACTCCCAATTTACAGTGAACTGTTCTGCAAGCAGAAAGATGACTTTTGTCTTCTGGCTGTTTTGTTACTAGTGAGATAATCTGTGGCTGAAACATTGTCACTGTTAAGAATATGTTTTATAGTACATAAGCAAGAACAAAACTTTCTTTTGTCCTAGAGTTAGTAATATTAAGTAACAACTAAAAAGCAAAACAGAGCCCCCTCCCTAACAGTTTTAGAAAACCTTTGAAATTTAGGTAGTCTGATTTAAGTTTATGGTGTTCAAGGAAATTGTGGTCCAAAACTTAATTGAGGTATTTTCATATCTCACAGAGGTGGCTTAATAATATAACCTGCAGACATCTTGAAGTCTTTCTAGGATCCAAGTCTGCCCAGCTTTCCTAGTAATCTTGGTGTAACTGTAGAACACGGGTTGCTAATCTTCTAAGGAGTACTCCTGGTCGTGTTCTAAATCTTTTGTACTAACACTAGTACAAAAGTACTAACAAAGCAGTTTTGTTTCATTTGCAGCTTGCTAGAGAAGTATTAGATGTTGCTGCCATGATGGTGAAAGCAGGTGTAACTACTGAAGAAATTGATCACGCTGTCCATTTAGTAAGGTTATTTTCTTGTTCTTCTGGTGTTTCTAAGTGCTTTCTTCCATCTCTTTATTCTTGAATGGTTGTTGTGTGGTTTGCTTTGTTGCGTGAATTCCATTTTATTTTGAACCGTTTCCCGATTTGAAGATAGTGGGTGGTGCATGTGTTAGAAATATGTTACAGCGCAATGGTGGATTCAAAATGAATAAGAACTCCTGGGCCTGTCTCTTATCAGCTCCTTCCGTGATTTCCAGCTTTGTATTCCATCTAAGTTTCTTCAACAATTTTCTCAGTTAACATCATATAACTTTGTTTCTTCTAAACCCATTTTGCTCCACAGATACCATTATATATAGAACATCACATGTAGGCATGGATTTTTTGTGCTCTGTGGTGTTGGTTAAGACGTACAGAGGAGAAAGTTTAATTATTTATGAGGAGCCTGAGAGAGAATTGAAACAAGATGTTTCAATCAGGCAAACTAAAGCCACAATCCAGCAAAGTATTTGAAATACACGTTCAAGTATTTTCTTGGCTTAACTATTCATGGATACTTGAATTGTGTAATTTTTATTTTTCTTTGCTGTCTTCTCTAAGGCCTGTGAGTTTCTAATGGAGGATACTCAAGTGCAATGTGGGGAAGGTAAAGATTCTGGTATAGTTAAGTTTGTTAGAGAAATTTCTGGTTGCTGTTCTTTTTATCTGCATTTGCAGCTGTTGAACCAAGATTGTAAGGAACTTACTCTGCTTTGATTTGGTTTCTGTTGAACTACACTAAACACTGGATTATTTGCTTATGCATAATGTCTAGTATGAACAACTAGTGGTTAAAATGATGTTATCCCTCCTCAGCAGTTTTTGGAAACTTTTGCATGGCAGATTGTTGATACTGAGCGATACCCCTAATTGGTAGTTTGCAGTTTTAAAACTGCATTATATTTTTTATAAAAAAAGTTAACAGTAGTATTTTCCCAGAATTGCTCAGTATGTCACATAGAATATATATGCAAGTATATATAAAATCTATGTGTCAGTTTTGAAAAAAAATCCTCAAAAGGTTGTTGGAGTGAGAGCAAAGAAAGCAGCCTAAGGTTTTAAAGCTAGGGATGAAAGTGTGGTGCTAAATGTTATTTTGTATAGCTTGTGTGTTTTGCAAAAATACCTAACGTCTTAGACCGAGTACTTAAAAACAGTCATTGAAAATGGCTGGTTTTTTAACTGAATAAATATTGCAATGCATTGTTTTAAACCTGAATATTTCAGCATTGGTAGTTGAACATAAAAATTAGTAGAAACAAAATTAAAGTTGCTTTACTTTCTTCCCAGTAAGAAATGCAAAGCACAAGAAGATACCATAATGCCAAAAAATGCTTGAAGAAGCTTTTCTCAAGAGTCACTGCTTTTCAACCTATCATTCTTATTGTAAAGCTATTGTGCATACATTTTTTTCTCTGTACAAAACTTACTAATGTGAAGTGTAAATTGTATTTTTCCAAATTAGGCTTGTATTGCAAGGAATTGCTATCCTTCCCCTCTGAATTATTATAATTTCCCTAAGTCATGTTGTACATCAGTGAATGAAGTGATCTGTCATGGAATTCCTGACAGGAGGCCGTTGCAGGAGGGAGATATTGTTAACGGTAAGTGCCATGAAAATTAGCCTTCGACACTTCTACCTTATATCCAGTTAAACTACGCAGTAAAGTGACGTTTCACTAGCAGGCAACATGATTGGAATAGCTGCTGAAGAGAGGATTTTGTTCTTATTTACCAATTAACGTTTGCTCTTTACATATTTAACTTAATGAGTTTATTTAATAAAATAATTTCAAAAGTTTGTTCCACTTAAAAAGGTTTACAACTCTTCTACCCTGGTCTGTGCATTAGTATAGTGCCTGAGTATTCCACTTGTGGACTTGGTTCCAGTTGTTCCAGACTGTACAAATAGTGAATAAAATGTATATTGAATTATTCAACTGGATGAGTTCTATGCGAATTCTTAATTAGATGGCTCTAGATCCTTAAGATTTTGCTATGGACGTGACGATTATGATGACTGTAAGGGATAATAATGGTGAGGCTTTGTACAGCTGCATATTAAAAACCATACCTTTATTTGAGCATCTTGCAGCCTAACAGTACTAGCTCCTTTTGTTCATGGTACTCAGGTACTTACACCTTCTTGGGTGGTTAGAGATACTTTTACTTGACCTTTTTGTTTTCTTATTCATTTCTTCTTGGTTGTCAGTAAAAATGAGTGATGCTTGTACAAATATTTGCATCTTTGTTTATTGCATTGACTTGCTTTTCTTTTATCCATAAATTCATACCCAGCATATCCTGAGGTTTGGGCTACCTCTAGAAGCAGGTTGGAATAATTTTATATTGTCAGATATTTGGTATATATTAATATGCAATAGAGCTACTAAGTCTACACACAGCTCAGTGCTGTGGGTGCCAGCCTTTTCAGAACAAGCCTCACAATCGCTGCCCCTTTTTAGGTCAGGTTTGGTCTGGCTGATAGGTCTGAGCCGTAGCATACACGTAACTGTTTGGCCAAAGCTACGTTATCTTTTTTTTTTTTTTTTTTTTTTAAATTTCAGAGATGATGGCTTTGCACAGCTCTTGTTGCCAGCTTTTCTGGCATTGCTGAAGTCAAAACTAAGAAGCCCAGTTAAGCTTACTAGATTGGCTGCCTCTACACAGTGCCTTACCTCTGCACAATTTGCATGCCAAGGCTGTGCCTCAGCACTAGAAAACACCTTTTATAAGAGGGTCTAGTCATACCTTTATTCATGTCCCTGCCCTGACTGCACTTGCCCAAGCTTTGAGCCTTCTGCTTTGCTTTGAGGAAGAACTAGCTTACTCTTTTGTAGCTGAGTATATCTTGTTACAAAATGGTCCATTTTGTGGATTGATCATGCATTCCCCGTGGATTCAGAAGGCTTTCAAGTCTTGCAGGCTTCCTTTTGGTAAGGTAGTGGCTCAAAAGCCTCTTCAAAAGAAGGAAGAAAACGAGGTCCAAAGGAGGAGATAGAAAAAGTGCTTTGGAGGTAATGTGCCCAGTGAACAATAGAGGGAAGTGCCCATCTTTCTCTGTACTTAAAACTTTTTAGCCTGCTGGAAGCAAAAGGTGGCCATGTCAGAGTCCAAAACAGGTTTTTAGAATCACAGGAAAACGTCATCCAGAAGGTACTGGCAGATGATGTCTATAGTGCAACCCCTGGCTCTGAGCAGGGCATCATCGCATCTTGTTATCGTACTGTTCCCTGGGAGCAGGTTGTTAAACAAAGCTGGTCTCTGCAAAGTGAGTTCTGGCCAAGTCTGGCAGCATCGAGAGACAATCTTGTAATCACGTGGCCTGTCCAGATAGCTTCTTTGCAGCCAGTAGCCTGGACAGTGCGCTAAGGAGCTCTGATACACAGTTCACAAGAAACTTACCTGGATAAGTTGCCAGGGTTCTGGTTTCTCTACAGTCCTGCTGTTACGTTACTAGCCATGTACACTGGTCAAATGTTCCAGTGGTCCCACACAGTGATGTAGTGAGTACAGTGTGACCCCGATAGGTACGCGTGTGCAACAGGCAGTATTGTTTTCATGCTGTGTTAATTTCATTCATGAATGTATGCCAGCAGTACAGGTTTGCTGTTGACACCGATACTTTTTTTCCCCCCCATTTTCCTATGAAGGTTGTAAGCAGCTCATGTTCCACATAAGTGTGGTTGCTCAGTGCAGTTTCCTTCATGGCTATTTATCTGTGAGGGGGTGGGTCTGTGTGTGGATTTCTTCATAAATAGCAGTTCAACAGCTATGTATAATGGCAGGTTTTAATTTTTTACTTGTCTGCTATGAGAGACAGGGTACTGGAATAGATGACAGCTGTGTCTTAACTGGTAGGCCTGTTCCCACATTTTGTAAAAGGACTTATTTGCAAAAAGCTTTTTGTATGGATGTTCTTAATCCAAAAAAGCAAATCTTTCTTTTGGAATGAGTTAAACTAAAAAAAATTTTTTTTTTTTCATGTTAAAGCTACTTACGCTGCAATTATTCAATAAGTTATATCACTTTTAGTTTACAGCCAACTTTATACACAAAGTGAACAGGTTAGAGTTTTGCTGCAACATAATTCTAAACTCTTATTACACGTTCTTCTAAACCTTGGTTGTTTAAGCATGACCTTCTTATTCTTGCTGCTTGCCTGATACTGAATGTTTAACTCCTTTCATTTGAAAGAAAAAGGTTTTAAGTCATTTGGTGTATTTTTCTTAATCAGGAAAATTGCTATTGGAAAATTGCCATGTATTTAATGTTCAAGAAATTTTACCTTTTCGTCTGGAAGTGATGGGTTTTGGCGTTACAATTTCTTGAAAGGTGTAACTTATTCTAAACACGCATAGAAATTACTGAAGTTAAAGTGTGGGTTAAAACAAGATTACATAACCTTTTAAGTTTAATTTGTGCTGGAATTAATTGTAATAAAATATTTTAACCAGGTAGATCACCATGGAGCAAAGAGCTTCTCTTTCCTGTTTTTTATATTTACCTAGAAAATCAATCATAAACTTGCTGTGTCCGTGTTGTACTGGTGTGGGGTTTCTTACCTTTTTTTTTTTCCCAATTAAATCAAATCATTGACTAGTGGAAACACTGTTTTAATTAATTCTGTAGAATCTACAGGATAAACATGAGAGAATTGATTCTGCTGGAAGAGTTTACTTTGGAAGAATTCCAGATGTAATCTTCTAACTTCACAATTACAATACTACATTTTTACATGTGTGTGTTTGTCCTTTCACAAATCAAGAGACAAGAAGTGAGAAAAACAGTATGTCTGGTATTCTTTGCAGTGGATATTACTGTCTATCGTAATGGCTACCATGGAGATCTGAACGAGACATTTTTTGTTGGTGAAGTTGATGAGGGTGCAAGGAGGCTTGTCCAAACGACTTATGAGTGCCTGATGCAAGCCATCGATGCAGGTAAATCCTCTGGCTAGGGACTGAAGCATTATGGGTTTGGTTCTCGATCATGAGTGCTCTTATTTCCTACTACCTGAATGTGACTTCTGTTGTAGAACACAGAAAATCTCTCTTCATCCCTGCCAGACCTGTTGGTTATTTCATAAAGCTAATTATGGTTTTCGGCTGTGGGAGCATGCCAGAGAAGACAGGTCCGTATCCGTCAGTACCCACAGAACTTTTAATTGCGTTGCTTAGATCTAACTCAAGACAGCTTCACTGAGACATACAATGAAATGGTAGAAAGGTAGCTAGAGACTGTCATGTTCAACTTCATTCACAAAGGAATATAAATATACTAAGTTCTATTAGACAAACAGAGAAAACAAACAAAAAATCTCCCAAGCCCCTGGCAATATTTGTATTGTCTGTATCTTTTATCCCTGCAGCTTCTTAAAATTTCCAATAAAATTTACTCACTTCATGGCCTCTAGAGATTGAAGTTTAAGGTGCTATATACGAAGGCTTTAAACTTGCATTTAATCTAAAGTAAAGGGAAAAATATAACAAGCTTTATTTGGTTAACGATTTGGAGATAGCTAGCCAAGCTGAAAGGACAAAAATCCATATGAAAGATGTCTTGTGTATCTGTTGTGTGATCAAGAAAATACTGCAGAGTTGAGCTGCACAGAGTGTAAATTACCTTTTATGTGCGATTACTATTCTGAAACAACCACTGTGTTTTTCAGAGCTATATCAGAATAATGTTTATGTTTGATCCTGTACTTTATTGTTATAGCAAATGTTATATGTGTTGTCTTTTCATTTTCATATCCTGGCTTTGACGTATAAACTATGACAGAAATTCACCTTTACGTTCATTATATTGAGACTTAAATTCTCAATGTAACTTTTCTTTACCAAGTTTTTAGATGCTGTAACAGGTTTTAATGGGTTTTAGATGTCCCCTGCTAGTAGGAATTTTGGCAGCAACTGTCTCAGCTGTTAAAAAGGTTTGCCTCTCCCCTGTTTAAATCATCTTAATTTCTAGAGCTCTCTCTGATTAGGAGACTTGTATGTAGAGGGAGAAGCAAAGGGCTCCTTGCTGCATTGAGATGAGTTGCTTGGTGTCATCGGGCCTAAAGGAGATGGTACTGCTTCACAACTATTTAGCACAAGATCAACAAATTAACTTTTCCTCTCTTCCCCACCTTGTCTTTTTGTTGTTGTATTTTGGGGAAAGCATGCACATTCCAATAATCTAAATTTCCTGTTATTTCTGTAAATTCAGCTTACTAATTTGAGTTGCCATTGTTTACATTAGCAGAAAATGGAACTAACTGTCTTACTTCACATAAAATTTTAGCAATGTATGTGAACTCTGCTTAAGATGGCTCCATATAACCACACAACATCTGGCTCCTGCAGGAACAACATATGTTCAGGATGTTATGAATGATCTTAAAATAGCATTTACATTCTTACTTCTTTTTACTGGCTCAAGGTTGCTTTTGCTATGCATCTTCATTAGCTGATGGATGAGGCATTGTTTCTTTTATAGTAGTATTAGTCCCTTGTTCAAGTGCTCAAAGTGAGTTTTTCACACCAGTTTCATCTGTTTCAAACTTTTTAACTTTTAAGGCTTCCCAAAAGGATTGTCAAAAAAGTTAGTCCTGCATATGAATGTTCTTACTTGCTGTAGCATTGCCACTATAAATCTTGCCTAAGAGTAGAGATACCCATTTTGGTTTGTTTTGGTTTTGTTTTTTGGGTTTTTTTTTCCCCCCTTCTTGGTCCTTCACATGTAACCATTTTTTCCTCTCTATTTGTGAGCACTTTCACATAGTAGTAGAGTCGTAAGTGTATATTAAAATACAGTTCATACATTCATTGAAAGGAGTGCAGCCTGGGTATGAGAAGTTAACAAGTACTTTGAAAGTCTTTTGCTCTCTTTAATTTCAAACTTTGTCATCCTTTTAATATATGAGCACTTACATCCATAAAAGGAAGAAAGTAGTGTTCTTGTGAGGGGGGAGTTTTCTCCTTTCCCTCTCATTTTCTCTTTTACATGAGACTGTTTCCTCCCTCTCTCATGTTACTGCACTCACGTACATGCTTGGTGGATTAAGTGATCATAGAAAGCTGCATACTAGAACAGATGGCCGTACAAGCCATGAGTGCTGTAAGAGATACTAGTCTGAATGGTGTTTGATGGTAAATTGTGTGGAAAGAAAGCTCTGTAAATTTTCATCCGTATCTCTTTAATGTTGCAGTAAAACCTGGTGTTCGGTACAGAGAACTGGGAAACATTATTCAGAAACACGCTCAAGCAAATGGATTTTCAGTGGTTCGGAGCTACTGTGGGCATGGAATCCATAAACTTTTCCATACAGCCCCTAATGTGCCACACTATGCCAGTGAGTATTCATTCCCGTTGGCTTGTCCTATAGTCAAGTGGTTTGCAATAAATGCACCCAATTTACTTCTTGCCTATATTCTAATAAAGTAGCATGTTGCCTGACAGCCATCAAGTTAGCATTTTTGCACTTGTGAAGTAATTTTTTTCTAAACTCTGGACCATAACATGCTTTATGAACATAAATAAGGTGAATGTATTGCATACTGGGACATTCTGTGCCTACACTAATGGTTAGTGCTACTTCTCATCTGTACTGGCTAAGTGCTCAATGGTTTTACCTGAATTCTCAGCTCGTCCCTTAGACATCCTTGTCTGATGTGAACGGGCAAATGTTTCTATACATAGAAGTTTTAAGTAAAAATGTACTGCCATTTCCAGATGTAAATAAAAGGCTTTTTGAATGGTATAGTTGGGTGTTGTGCCTGAATCTGGGCTCTGTTATGTTTTACTGTTCTTCATTTGAGTGTTGAGATCTGGTGTTCCTGGAAACTTCTTTGTAGTGTGTGCTAGAGGAGGAACTACCTTTCCCCCAGCAGGTTCTCATGGAAATGTCCATGTCCCCATGACAATTTTTGCCAGCAGGACTGAGAAACAGCATCTGCAAAGGAGAGAAGGTTAAGCGCCAGTGGACAACTAAGGATAGAATCAATACTATAAAACAATGATAAACAGCTCACGTCCACTTCAGCTGCAAAGCTTCCCTGATAGGACATTTATTTCCTCAGACCTGACAGATGCCTTCATCTTCCCATCTCCTAAAGGTCTTTAACACAGGTTATAGTTTAAATCTAGCAATCCCCAGCTTTTCATGTTGTCATTTCCCTCAATTATTTTTTCAGAGAACAGAGAATCTTAATGACAGGGTAGAAGGGTATCAATTCCTGGTCTTTACTTTTTGTCATGTAAAATGAAGAAAATCTGGATTCTTTGGAGATAGAGGGCATTTTATACTAATTAAAATGCAATCCGAGAAAAAGGAAATTTCTGTCTTTCCTACCTGTTGGGAACTTTGAACGTCCTTTTTGGGCGAGCCAAAACGTGTTTCCAAAAAGGACGATGCTGGGGTTTTTTCTGGCATTTTAAAATACAAATTCACAGCAAAAGCAAAGTGGAAAGACCTCCTGGATGGGGAATCGGTATGTAAGAATTGATGCAAATTGTCTACAGCAGCAAAGTGACTTGGAGCTAACTTCCTGTGCAATACTGGAGTTTGATCCAGCTCCCACATGCTGGGCTGAGTCAGCAGCTGCACTGCTGCTCTAGGTGAAACAGAGCAGAGGAAAAGGGCTGAAGCCTTTCTTCAAATTACCAGAGACGTGCTGTGTGTCAGTTCATGTGCCTCCACATAAACAGTTTTGGTGTGTTTAACATCAAAAAGTTCCAGTGTTATTGTCCTGGATGCCTTGAAATTCTCTGCCTTTTTATGTTAGCTACAGAAATACAGCATTATCACCCTGACACTGCTGTGACCCCATTACCCAGAGTAATGAGGGGGACAGTGTTGTCTTTCATTAACAGAATCATGGGATTATGTACCTGCTATCATATTTTGACAATTTATTGGAGCTAACGGTTCAGTGGAAACAAGGTTTCAAGCCTTCTCTGAATATCTTAAGTGCTTCTTATTTTTATTGATTTTTTTTAAAATGATGTTTCTCATCATAGAGGTCTGCAGAAATTCCTGTATTACATTTGTTCAGTGTTTTTATAGAACTGGAGTGCTGGAGAGAAAGACAGCAATTAATTTTAAGCTCCCTGAGTAAATATTGCACTGTTGGAGGCAGGGGATAAGGAAAGAACTATAGGAAATCTTAATGTAGAATTAAAAATGGACAAATGAATGGGTCGTCTCTGAAGGGCTTTTCTGATGTTACAGTATTCCTGCTGTATCCTTCTAGACAAGGATTCAGTCATTTACTAAGATGAGATCGCTTTTCCTAACCTGAATATTTCTTTTATTGCAGAAAATAAGGCTGTCGGAGTCATGAAGCCAGGTCACGTATTTACAATTGAACCAATGATCTGTGAAGGTGAGCAACTCAGCAATGGAGTAGAACGGTTACTCTTGTTTACTGTTAAGTCGTGATGGAATAGGGTGCTGGTTCTATTCTGTATAGTCGGTAGATTTTTCATTTCTGTTTGGGGAACTGGTATCTGTTACTTAAATGATGACTTTCTGACTGTGTTTATGTTTTTAGGTGGTTGGCAAGATGAAACATGGCCTGATGGTTGGACTGCGGTAACAAGAGATGGAAAGCGATCTGCCCAGTTTGAACACACACTTCTGGTCACTGACACAGGCTGTGAGATCTTGACTAGGCGACTGGATAGTAGTCGTCCCCACTTCATGTCCCAGTGATAGTCTAGACTGAGCAGGTGGATCTGAACAAGATATATTTTTTGTCTCTGTACTATGCATTTTTTTAAGAGTACAGAATAGAGAGATTTCATTATTTACTTTGTTCTTCGTGGTTGTAGATAAGAGGAGTATCTTGAAGAACTTGACCCAGTATCTGGAAAAGCAGAAATTTACAATAATTGCCTGCTTTCCTCCTAGCTACACCACTTGCTGTATTTTTCTTTTTTCTTCAATTACCTCTTTAGCACCTTTCTTCCAGTTAGACCCACAATTGCTTCTGTTGCTGCCATGATATTAGCTAGAAAAGCGTGGGTAACCTTTCCCACTGGGACTTGGTATTTTGGGATCCAGGTTTTTTTCACCACTTCAGTGTGCCCTGTTGCTCTCGGTGAGTGGCACCTGAGATTTTAACCATTTCTAGTTCCAAAGGCTTGCTCCTGCTTCTGCAGATACTGTTCTACTGGGCTGGGCCTTGTTTGTTTATCAGTTAAGAAAGGGGCAGAAGGAGAAAGATATGCACGTTGCCAAGAATAGGCTACCCTTACCTTTGATTCTGTCTCCATCTCTCCGCTGACGGCCTGTGGTGATTGCGACTGTAGGTGACACACGGTGTTAATGGCAGGGCTTGTTTCTTCTGCTGGAGATTTGAGATTATGGGCTTCCTACAGGGAAAATTAATAAATTCCAGCTCCCTGGAATAAGCTGCTTCTCAGCAAAGCAGTATTTGGGGGCAGTGTCCTGCTCCGAAAGCTTGGCGAAGCTGATGTATCAGACTTCTCTAGGTAAAGGAATGAAACAAGAACCAAAAAGATCCCATGATTCATGGGATCCCTGCATGTGTTAACTGTGTGGCATTTTTTAAAGGTACATCCACAGTAGCTGTGGGGGATTGGATTTCCAAGACTTAACAGTGAAATTAGTATCTCAAACCAAGTCTGAGTATGAGAAAATGAAACACCTTCAAATGCTGTATTCATTTTCTTCTGGTAATTCTTAAACAGGTCATTTTTTTTTCCTCCTCAGTAAAATGAGTTTAATGCTTTTTGAAAATCTTAGAGGGGCAGCTATGAGAACTGATCTTTTTTCCTTAGAACTGGGTATAGAGTGGGCAATGTTAGTATAGATACCCTTTTATTTTCTGATAATGGATCACGTTGAGCTGGAAAATGTCATGCTATGGAGTGTGGATTGATTAAGCCTCTCTTCTCTCTACCCTTTCTTTTCCCATGCTCACTTCCTTTCCATCATCTTTAGTGTCTCTGAGGGAATTTTTTTTTCTTCTGAATTGTAATGAAAAAATTTTTCAGACCCCATTGCAGACTTAGTCTTATACCACTGTAATGCAAGAAACAGTTAAACCAATGCAGACATTAAGTCATACAATCATGGGCTTAAAATACACCTTTCACAAGGTGTCTGGTGAATTTGTGGCCACATTAGACCCAAGCATATGAGGTGCTATGTACCCGTGGCTCCCCTTGGCACTGCAGAATTTAGGTGGGGGAAAGGGCTTAGTGCTTCATGGAACTGGACTCACGTACTACCAAATACCACATTTGCCGGAAAACGTCTTCTCTGCCCTGAGTGCCTCAGACCTCTGTTGCTCTAAGAGTTATCATTGCAATGTTTTCATTACCTTTGTTATTATTTTTAATTATGCAGTAAAGTGACCTGAAATGATGCATATAGAGCGTGTGTGCGTGAGTGTGCGTGTTTAGATTTTAACAAAACAGACTGTAGTACTTGAGTGGAATTACCTGTGGTGAATGAGATGTAATGTATTGAGGAGATGACTGTCCTGGAGGTTTGCCCACCATATCATTCACTTGAATGGTTACAACGGTCTTGCCTTTTCTGTATGTGTGTGTATGATTGGGAGGGTCTTCATTTTTGGTCTATAAAATAAAAGTTGCAGCTGCTTTTAACAGAAATACCTTTTTTTTTTTGGTAATCCAAAGCTAGACATATCCAGGTTTGCTTGCATTAGTGCAAGCCCTACTGGTTGATGCACGCAACCAGTTAAAAAATCACCCTTAGACCTGCACCTATGCCACTTGAATACTTCTTTGTCATTGCACCAATAAAACCAAATTTAATTCTGCACAGTTTTAATATAGGTAATCTATGATGCTATGTATCTCTGCCTATAGATCGAAGTCACTGTTTATACTGATGTCATACTACTATAGTATCTTTAAACAACTGGAAAGCTTGGTCAGCATCCACACCAGTTCTTTCAACATGCGATAGCACATCAGCTTGGAAAACAAAACTTATTAAAAATAATGTGAAAGGCTCTTTTTCGCCTATCTAACTGTAACTTTGCTTGAACATGACATATTAGACTTGTGCTGACTGGATTTGGGAAATTATTTTTGATTCCTATAGAAGTTGCTGTCCACTTTAAACCCAACTAACCAACCAAAAAAACCAAACCAAAAAACAACTTAAATCTACTTTCTAATGAGATGTTTAGAAATTGCATATATTTTTGCCAAAACCACAATCCTGCAATTAGTTCTGAAATAATCTCTTAAAGTATTTTCCCTGTGTTATCATATAAGAGAGTGTGAAAACTTCATGTGTTTCTGCAAATTGACATGAATATTTAAGGAGAGATTTGATAGCTAATGTTGAATAGAAGTTAACAGCACGAGGAGGGTAGACAAGCTGCATCTTTTTTATGTCAGCCAGCAGAGTACACATAATTTCACATACAGTCATTTGGTGAAAACTTTTTGTCCACTGAAGTCTTTACAGTTGTCAAGATGGTATAATTCAATACAGTACCTTGATCACCACGAATGGGTTACAAGCTTTTGTATCTATGAGTCCCCGGGTTAGCTGAGCAACTTCAGAGAGACTACTTCAAACCCGCTCCATTCAATCAACTACTCTGCAGAACAAAGTAGTCTGAGAACGCTGCTAAGTGGCTAAGACATCGATTCTTCAGCCTGGGAAGAAGCTGTAAATCTTTGACCCAACCCCAGTATTACAAGACTAGCATTACAGTAATACTGTAATGATGCCAACATGATTGTACAGGCTTCACCTAGTCTGTGCAGCCTAGAGAAACAACTGTTACAGTGTAAATATTTAAAATCTGTAGATCAGCTGGGCAGTTTGGCTAATATGTTGGGCTAATATTCTATTGATACCATCTTGTTAGTTACAGAGTACTCTTGCTGGAATGGCTTGACGGGAAGTTTGCTGCTGAATTCGCTAATGTTCACCCAGCATTACTGGAGCTACGGGGTACTGAGAATCACTTCACTGCTGTGTTGGAGGGATCGCTTTCCTGGTACAAATTCACTTTTTATTTCTTCCAGATGCTCAAAATTGAATACTTATATTCACAGGAGTTAAATTTGTTGTGTCCTCTGTCTGAAATTAAGTTAGAAATGCAGCTACCTCATCTGTTTTCAGAATGCTCTAGGGATATCCTTCCAGTGACAAACGGAAGAGATGTAATTGTCCCAGTTGTATAGTAGTGTCTTGGGGTAAGGTAGTTGTTAGTGATGAGGGGGAATTTCTTCTAATAACTGTTTGCATTTGGAGTTCTCTGTAACAGTTGTTTTAACCAGAGTCCCCTAAAACATGAAATTTCTTATTTAATCAGTGTCCTTGGTTTACTGAAATGCATTGACTTTTTTTTATGCATGTAACTTTTCTTTAACTGTGTAGCCTTCCCGCCTCTGCTTTGCAGTCTGTTTTCTGCTGTTCCTCTGTGTTTTTTCTGGACCCATGGCACTGCTTCCAGGTTTCAATTCAAAGAAATTTTAGCTGGTCAGACCACTCAACTATAGTTACAAAAAAATCCCTGCAACTCCACAATTAAGACTTAATCCCTCCCCCTTCTACAAACAAACAAAAAATCCCACAAAACCCCAGAGCCTTCATCACACAATGCTCTTTACTGTTGTTCCCCATACCCCTCAAGAGCTGACTGTTGCTCTAACAGTAACATTCCCTGCTTCAGTGGCATGATCTGATTTCTGCCTAGCGGTAACAATCCCATGCTGTTCGAATTTGCAGTGTTGACTGCAAAGGCTGGTTCAATGGCCAGGAAGTTTAAGGAAAAGGTAAAACTGTGCTACTGAAATCTTGGAGGACACTACTAGGTCAAGTGACTAGAGTGGTCTATGCTATTACCTTTACAACAAGCCTGCCTACAGCTACTGTAATGATCCAAACAGGAAGTAGGCAGAATATGGACTCCCCAAGAGAACAGGGGTATACATCTGCCACACTACTTTACAGTTGGCTTCAAGGTAGAGCTGGATGCTGCATCCCTTGTAGGCCTAAAATAGCCTCAGAAGCTTGACACCCATGAGGAATTCTTGCCCCTCTCATAGTACAGTTACAGTGTATCAATGCTGCTTCTCAGCCAAGCCGTCCTTAACATACTGCCTAGTGTAATGAACCCCATGTAATTTGCTATTGACTCTGAAGGATGCATTTCTCTGTCATGTACACATACACTGTAAAATCACTACAGGAAAACAGTAAGACACAGCAATCATAATCAATAGTCTTAATGCTCAATAATTTCAACACTGTGCTTAGAAATAAGCTTTTATTAAGTAGATTGAGATAGGCACTATTGAATTTGAAGAACAACTACAGAACTAGAAGTTCTACAGCCAGTGGTAATTACATAATGCTATTCAGTGTTTCATTGTTTTGTTATTTCATATTCAGGATGATCACCCTAAAATACGTTGTCATCTTAGTCCCAGTGAGTTTTCATTTGCTTGATTTTAGCCTCTATCAGAAATTCCATTATAAAAGGACAGTAACCATATTGCTATCTGGAAGGTCCACGTTTGGCTCTAAAGCTTTAGGACAGTTCGAATGCTTAAAATGAAAAAGAAAAAGAAAGTTAGCAGTAAGTCCATTTTCTCCCCTTCTCTCCTCTCCCTTTCATTGCTGAGACATACTTTAACTTCTGTCTCTTATAAGAATGAATTTATGCTTAAGCCCATAATATTTATTAAAAATCCTTGTTGAAAATGGGTTAGTAATGCTTGTTATCTTTGGGTTTTTTTTTTAGTCTCTCCCCCAATAAGACATACTCAAAATGGAAGCTTTTTTCAAACTACATGAGTGTCAGTTTTCAGCAGCTACCCAAGAATATTGATCAGGAATATTAATATTTACAGACATTCCCACTTTTGGCTGCTTGGAGAATTTTAAGTAACTTTCATTATTAGTTTCATAGGACCTTCTCATGTAGGAATAAAGCTTTGAAATGATAATGAAGTTTGTAACTGGGAAAGGGGATCATCTGCTGGATGAAATTTGCATAGACGCAGTTTCCAATTGTAAAAGGTACAAGTGCAGTTACTGTTAACTGACTTACCCAAAATAGGAATGCACGAGATAAAGCAGATAAAGTTATTAATTTTGATAAAGTTATATACGTCACATCAGAATGGATTGAGATCAAATACAGAGACTACACTGGTTTCTTGAGATAATGCTGGTACCTATTTATCCATCTGCAGATGAACCTAAATATAGGTAAACAGACTTGCCTGCATTACTGCAAATATGCAGGAAAAGATTTTTTTTACCAGAACATCCCTTCAATTTTGACTCATGTCCACCTGCTGATTCTTCCCTTCATTCAAAACAGTCTTATAAATATGTAACCTAGTCTGCTAAATAAGCTGGCTTGTACTCTTAGAGGTGCTGGTAGCTGTCTTATGAAGAGTTTCTGAATTTCAAACAAATTACAAAGCATCTCATTAACACTCTGATTTAAAAGAGGCCTGCTTTTTAAAAAGACACAACAGGAAAAGCTTTAACACACCTCAGGCTTAAACTGTCTAATTCTTTCCCCTTCCCCATGTTAGATTTTAACTTGCAGATACAAGTTATGCCACAGTATCCCCATGCTGGTCCCAACTTCCCTCAAGCACATCCATGCCCGTATCTGTACAGGGCTTTACAAGGTTCACCCAGTATATCATAGCCTCTGAGAATAACGCCCAACTTTGCACTGCTTTTGCAGGTTGATCACTACTGGCCAAGTATGCTGCTGTAAGGGCAGCAAGGCTTATCACACATCTAGCGGGTGTTTTTTTGCCAGCAAGTAGGGTCACTTCAATATGCAGTGGCATTGGGCCTCACTAGGAAGTTTAATGCAGCTGTGGCCTAAGTCTGGAGTATGAATAGTCCAAACTGCCATTTATCTTAATAAAGGCAGAAACTGCTGTCTGTTAAGAAGTAAAACACCATCATATGAATGTTCTACTCCAGTTCAAACTAGAGAAAAGAAGTATTTTAAAATGTAGCATATTAAAAGATCATTCCAAATGATTGATTGTGCTGGTAATTATCCCAAATAGTTTGAAAATATACTGTTATCTACTATTTAATTAAAATAGACTAACAGCTTAATGATTTGTAAAAATGTATTAATGTGAACTCCCCTTCAGCCCCTTTATGTTTCTTTTTCTGAGGAAGAACGTTTTAGCCAAGTTGGAAGCCTAAGATGGACTTCTCCCCTTTATCAGCTTTACATACTTGTGTATTTCCCTTACGTGTTGTTGCTAGCTTTTTACTCTCTGCCTGTGTTTTGGCACATGCCTAGAAACTCAGGGAAAGTGTATTTGTTTATCTCAGAATGAGGATGTCAGCCTTTATCCTCCCTGTTTAAAACAAAGATAGTGGGGAGGGAACCTGTATTTTGAGCAACGTCTCATCAAGGAATGTCTTCTACACCTTTCAATATTATTTCCTTTCAATATTATTACCTCTTTCCAGTATGCATCAGCTCAAATGCCTCATTAATTTTGTCAAAAGGGAAGGTGTGAGTCACAAATTCATCAACCTTGATCTTTTTGGACATGTAGTCAGTCACCAGTTTCGGTACGTTGTCTATACTCTTCCAGCCTGGAAGACAGAAAGCATGCATGTGTTTTTCTCCTTTCCACCCACCTCAGAAAACAGAAATAAAGAAAAAATACAGCCCTTACACAGGCACTTGTGTGATAAATGAATGGAACAGAGATCAGTGACATATTTGTCCCTCCTGCTCAAGGCAGGCAGGAAGGAATCCATGAGGACACCTAGGTCTGGCAAGAGCACACATCCAAACACCCAAGCGCACTAACCTTTCTCTGGGTATTTCAGCATTCAGCGTAGCAGCATTCAAAATAACAGCAGTCCTCACCTAGGAAAGCATGCATAAGGCATCTCTATCATCCCCTTTACGTATCTTTATAACCCAGATAAGTTTTGTATTTCTTGGAAAGAGGGCATGTAATAGTAATATCAAGTTTGGATACTTGCATGAACTTCAGCAATTACTGAATCGCCAAGTTACCTGTAGCTGTTAAAGTCTCAGTGTGTTCTTGGTTTGACAGCAGTAAATGTGTGTCAAGCATTTCTTTTTATTTTAAAGCACTTTATAGCATATTCCCTTGTTAGCTCCACAATCTTCTTAGTGATTAAGCAACACAAACAAGTTTATGTGAGTTCTCATCTCCTCAAGGACTTAAGTCCTTTCACTGGACCAAACTGAAACAAACCTTCACTTCATGAGATAGAAATCCCTCCATAGCACCTCTCTAGTACTGAACATCATACAGTTATATTCTCTCTTCAACATATGTGAGATATCATACCAATGTGGTTTTTTTATAGCCTGTCTGTAGGAATATCAGATTTTAAAAGTCAACACAGCATTTATGACTATGCTGTCAGTAGCAATTTCTTGCACAATTAAAAGCAACATGGTGTGTTCTTCCCAGCTTTAAACCATAGTAAATTAATTTTACCCCCATATGAGAAGAGAGTTACCTCCAAACGCAGTCCCTTTCCATGTCCTCCCAGTTACTAGTTGGAATGGCCGTGTGGAGATCTCCTGACCAGCAGCAGCTACTCCGACTATCACACTGACTCCCCAGCCTTTGTGGCAGGCTTCCAAGGCAGCCCTCTTCACAGATGGACAGGACAAAGCAGAGTGTTTATTGCTAATGTTTATGCTGCCTAGACTGGCACAGGTCACACTTCTTTCATCCAGTTAATGAATCACCGCATTAGTATTTAAGGAACAATAAGTACACTGAAAATTACATTAAATTTTCCATTGGTTCAGACTCCTTATACTGCTAGAGATTCACTTTGCTCTTTTTATATGCCATCTGGCTTCCAGAGAAGACACTCTGAACTGCCAGTGGAAGTTCAGATAAACTGTACTTGGAGACAACGTAGACCATGTTACTGACAGTTAGGAATGCTGTTCTAATTCCTGAAAACCTAACCTGACGTGCAGTAATATTTGTGTATTTCCAAAGATTAAATTCATTATTTGAGGAATTGGGGAAATACTGAGTGGTCCTTGAGATTTCACTGTTCATTGTAAAATTTATTTTCTGTGGGTTTTGTTAATGTTTCAACTGTCAACATATGAAAAGAACTCCCATTAAGGAAAAAAGTTTAAATTCTAAGTACCATTTTCAACCTAAGAAGTAGCATCTGCTGTCATTACTTAATTAGGATTGGATGTAAATTGCCCTTTTTAGTCATAGCAGTTATCATTACTATTTTAAAAAAATAAATACATTAGCATGGCATGTTTTCTGTAACAAGAAAGCAGCTCATTCTGCTATTTAGCTGACCAGCTAAGTGGCAGCTAGCTATCCCCTTCCTCTACGTACTACCGTTATGCAAAACACTCACCATGACTCCAACGTTACCAATGCACTCAAATGAGTAGTCTACACCACCATCGGTCATCTCAACCAGCACTTCCTGTATGGGCTTCTTGAAGTCGTGGGGGCTAATGCACTCAGTCGCTCCAAACTCTTTGGCTTTGGCATACTTATCCTTGTTAATGTCGATGCCAATGATCCGGGATGCTCCTGCTATTTTACAGCCCATAATAACTGCCAGCCCAACTCCTCCTAAACCAAAGACAGCACATGTAGAACCAGGTTCCACCTAGGAGTAAGACAAGAGCCGTGAGCAACACAGAGAAAATTCATCTTTCCACTTGAGTGGGAAACTCAGGTTAAGAATTCTGTAATTAAGAAAACGCGGAAGCAAATACATATGGCTACAAGACTTTAGATAAAGGAAACTATACAGAAATTTCATCCAAAAGCTCTTTAGGTACTACGGTTTTCTTTCTGCCCAAAGACTTGATTCCCATAACCTGCCCTAGACTCATGCACACTTACCTACCAGCTCTGTCTTACCCTGAGCTTCAAACTACCAGAATGACTTGCAGCAAGAAAAAGCAGCTTGGAAAAGTAATTTACATATAGCTGGTATCAAAAGGCATGCAGAATCTTTTACCTGGATTTCCTCTAAAGGGCATCAGGTTCTTCAAACCTGAAATGGCCTTTATGGAAAAGTTAAAAATGCTTAGCTAAACTTTACCAGTTGAAGAGGAAATGTAAGTTTGGTCATCAGGGTTACATTCCTAAACTAGTCCCTAAGCTATCTGTGTACTTTGACTCAGATATTGTGACAGAGAAAAGCCAGAGGCAACCACAGCCTTTACCTTAGCAGTGTTAACAGCAGCCCCATAGCCAGTAGAGATGCCACAACCCAGCAGGCACACTTTATCGAGAGGTGCTGCAGCATCTATCTTGGCTACTGAGATATCAGCCACCACAGTATACTCGGAGAAGGTGCTTGTCCCCATGAAGTGGTAAATCTGCTTTCCTTTGCAGGTGAATCTGCTGGTACCATCAGGCATGAGTCCTTTCCCTTGAGTAATTCTACAGGCAAAGACAGCAAAAAGTACAGTCAGAGCCTTAAGCAGTAAATACTCTCACCAGACAGTATCTGTTAAGTAACACAGAGATGCAGTTGCATACTTGCACTGTTATTTTTTAATCACTCCAATAAACCCAGGAGTTCACAGAAATTAGACACTAAACTCCTAAAACTTCACACTGTTAATTCCTGCAAGGAAGCACTGAAAGAAATGGGAGTTTATCAACATGCTTGTTAGCTACCAATGCCAACTGCTTGTACTACGGTACCACACCCCTGTCTTCACCTTCCTCAGTAGGCTTCTGTTGAATAGCACCTGTCAATTATGTCGCTGGGGGTTTTGTTTGGGTTTGGGAGACTTTTTTTTCAGAACGGGAGGCGGGAAGGAGGTGATAAAAAGAAGAGCTTTCTGTATCATTCTGTACCACTTGACAGCTTTGGCATTAACTCCCAAGAGGCAAATTCCTTAAAGTGCTTCCCTTAAGTATGGATTAAATATGGAATTAAGAACATTTATGTTTTCAAAGCTGTTGACACAAGCTCCCAGTTTACACCTTCACAAAGACGAAAACAGAGAAACAGATTTATTTAAGGGCAAAAAAGAAGAGGAATTTTAAGAAAGAATGGAAAGATATGCATACCTGATTCCCTAAAACACATACTTTGCAAGTCATTAAATGATGCATCAGGAGATTTATTCTTTAAAGATAACTCCTGTCAATTACTTTTGATACCTAGAACAGGTATACATTGAACAAAATACTATACTGTGAGTCAAAATAAAAAGCCAACAGACCTTATCTTCTGGCACAGATTTGTTTTAGGATTCTTACAGAACTTGCACTCTCCACACTGGGGGATGTACAGAGGGATAACAGTGTCCCCTAAGAAAAAATAAAAAATACTTTAGTTATGAAGTCAAGCAAGGCATTATGAAAAAACCTGAAGTTAATTTTCACAGCTTTTATGTGAGCTTGTGTTCACTTAAAACTTTGTGTATTAAAATCTATTTATGGTATAGAGTAGCATTGTCTATAGAGAGGGCTGGATAAAACACTTTTCTCATGTCTGAGCAGACAGCCAACCAGAAGTCCATCATTCCATAACAAGTAGGAATGTTACTGTAAAACAAAACAACCCCAAATCAACACTGAACAACATGATTAAATATTTTTAAACCCTTTAATCAACAGGTAACAACTATCATTTGGGAAAAACCCTCTTCTAATAACATCGATCCAATTTCAAGTCAGAAATTGGTATGCTGGGCTCTTTCAAGCATTAAACCAAGAACACCTTGAACAGATTATTGTTGTACCTCACAGACAAGAGAAATCTACATAGGCATACACCCCAGAATGAGACATTAATTCCTGCAGTATAGCATTTCAGTGGCCCAGTTTGACAGTTGACCTTGTAGCAAAGTAACACTTTTAAGGAAGGCAGAAAACTGGTAAGATATTTTTTTACCTGGCTTTACTTTGGTTACTCCTTCCCCAATGCTCTCTACAATTCCTGCTCCTTCGTGACCCAAGATGACAGGGAAACATCCTTCAGGATCAGCACCGCTCAGAGTATAGGCATCAGTGTGACAGACAGCAGTGGCAACTATCTGTGAAGAAATACATGGTCTGAGGCACTGATATAAGTATTTTCCTTTGGTCAGAAATTCAGAACAATTGACAGGACAAATCTGCCAATCCTGGCAGCATTTGCAATACGGCCAACATACTTTCACTCCTCGCAAGGCACAGGAGTGCCAACGCAAGACACTTTTTCTTACTTTGAGAAAGTCAAGTCATGGTTGTACTTCTTATTTCTATCAACTAAATTCCAATGTTGATACAGGTAGATGATGACACCTGGTTTCCTAAAGCTAGAAATCAGTACTCCAAGTCATCTCAAGGCAGGTTTGTATCTCAGATTTGAAATAAGTCTCTCAAAGGTAAAATGACCAGAGAGACCTCACAGAACTATCAGAACTGCATGAATCCAGCTTAAGTCTAAGCACCATGCAGAGACCCCTCCCACAGAGATAAATTTCACCTTAATGTAAACTTTTTTGGCAGATATGGGCTATTGGAAAGTCCCAATCAAATCAGAAACTTGGATGTGGGGAATCCAAGAGACCAGTCACCTCAATAGCCTGTAACCTGTGGCCTGATAGAAGTAAAATCCAGCATGTTACACAGCTGCAACAGGTCACAAGCTGCTGCCCTTCAAAAGAAGATCAAAGGTGTTCCTAGCTCAGATGTTTTCTGGGAGCTTTGTAGCAACTGGAATTAATCCTCAAGACTAGCCATGATCTTTAGACCAGACTGTGAAGTGAGACCAGTAGAAATTAAAAGTTTTTTCTTTTCTTCTGTAGGTAAACAAACTGTTCAGCTTTAATAATTAACCTCCCAAAATACAATGCATTACAGCTAGCAATTGATTTAATTACCTTGATACGAACTTCATGAGCTTTTGGTGGAGCGACCTCTACTTCCTCAAGAGAGAGAGGTTTACCTGCCTCCCAGGCAACAGCAGCCTTGCATTTAATAACCTAAAAGGCAGCAACAACAAAAACCAGGACATCTGTTGTATGATTCATTTAAAATAATTCTTGTTCAGCCAAGTGAGAAAATGAGAGAAACGCTATTGGCTTCTGGAAAGAATCTCGGGTCTGAAATTCGTAATTTCAACACAAAGGTTTAATTGCCCTACGTTTGCTTTCAGGAAGCGAAATTAATGAGTAAACCAAGATCTGAAATGTGGATGTCATTCTCATATTGAGCAAAAATGACAATAAACCCAGGAGTGCTTAGGAGATACTCAAATACTGCAGTGAAATGAGCAATAGGAATGGAAACACTGCATAATAAAAATGGTCATTTAAAGTAAGAGGCTGGCGCTCATTTGAGATGTGTTCCTCAAGCACAGGGTGTGCAAAGTTAAAAAAAAATCAGAAAGCAAATTGAGGTCACATAATGGTCTGAGACCCACATCAGGAGAGAGTATCTTGTTCCTTGGCGAGGATGGCTTCTGAGTACCACTTTGGGAAGGAGATGGGTGTGCGTGTTGGTGACATGCAAAGCCCTCCAGTGATGCATAGGGACCATAGAGATTTTGTTATACGGTTACTGTCAGCGAGTTACTGCACACCAACACCCCTGCAGAGCCTGTGTGCTTTACTGTTCGCAAGTCTTCATTCACTGCGCTCAGCACCGTGACAGACCCTGCTCTGCAACCACACACACAAATCCCAGGAAGCTTTCCAAGCCAAATGGTGCCAGGCCAGGATGGAAGAGCAGGATTTGTGGATCTGTAAAGCCAATCTTGTCAATAGGTACCTATGCACAAACTGACTGAGGAAATTGGAGGCATTACAGCCTTAGATGTCAGTTTTACAGGGTCTGTCCTTCTGGACAAAGTGGATGGGGTATCATATACTCTGAATTTTGCTTTCTGACAAGACACAACACCTTTCAGCGAATGTGATATGCAATCTCTTCCTGCAGGACACACAGACGAGTTGTGAAATGAAATTCAAGACCTTATCTACATAAAACCTGACGAAGAATGCTGTCACAGACTAGACTGCTTTGGAACACATCCCATTGCAATCTACTCCAGGATAGCGTCCATGTATTTGGGAGCAATTGTTATACCAGAAGACTTGCAGTGATTTTCTTCCCTGCAAACAAGGTCTAAGCTATTGCTATGACAGTTGAAAAGATGAAGCACCTCACAGCATGCACTATAAACCGCTATAAGAAGATGACATTTTGTGCGTTCAAACTAGCTGTGGTGTTCCTGTGGAATCACTGAAAGGGCATTAATGCAAATTCCCAAGACCAGACATAGAGTCATCCAGCCTTTTCTGGAATTTCTCAGCCTGGAAGAAATAACAGCACCAAGACCGCTTGCTGACCATGCCAGGTCCGATTCATCACCTGCGTGTATAGGAGAAAATAATGGGTAGTTTGTGACTTTCTGTAGTATTTCTGTGGTACAATAAACAATAACGGACTTTGCCACAACCAGTTAACTGCAGACATGGTACCTTGGCTTAAACTTGCTAAAATAAATACTGCCAACCCTAAAAGGCCTGAAGCTTTTTAACAGAAAACAGGTACCCATTCCTACAGCTGGCAGGGGCCTAGATTGGACAGAAACGCCCTTAACCTAGAAACGTGAACTACCCTTGCTTTACTTTCTATTACCAGGGCAAATACAAAAATGCACCGAATGTGACACAGTAACAAACTGCGGAGTCACAGGCTGGGCATTTTGTCATAATCTCTAAATGTACCAAAGATTTTGCCAGAAAATCTAAATTCAAGACACAAAGGGCAAGAGGCGCCATCATTTGGTAAATCATTTACTGGTTTTCAATCTATCCCTCATCCTCCCCTCACGATGTCACTTGTTCTCACACAGGAGATAGCGTGTTCCTAAAACCTGAATTTCCACAAGCTTAGTTAAGCAGAGCATTAAAGAGGGGAGAAAGAAAATTCTCCTTACAGGATAAATTCTGATCTTCCTAAAACTAAGATTACACATCTGGAAGCATATTTTGAAATAATAACTTCTGGTTCAAAAACTTTTAAAGAAGCTGGCTTTCGAAACAGCAGTCAGCTCATATAGCCGTAAAGGCCCCTGGACTATTCAGAGTGGGTATCAGAAAAGCACCATCTTCTGACCTTTCGATACTCAAAGCTTTCCACTGTTGGTCTGCTGAAGATCTTGAGGCCAAGAACTGGAAAAAAACCAACTTTCAGCAGTTCTTCACTTTCTCTGTTAGCACAGGAACGCAACTCTTGAGGGGCTTGTAGCTACACACACCATCAGCTATCTCATTCAAGATGCCCTTGGGCTCCTGGCAGTAACTGAAGCTGCCCTACCTACTCTGAAGGCGCTCCTGGCCTGGACCAGCCTTCACCGCCTGGACAAGCGAGACCACCCAGCCCGCTCAGACCCAGGGCACAGACATTACAGCAGTATTAAGTGGGTTTGGACTATCGTGATGTTTTGAAAGTAAGCTTGCCAGGCAATGGCTCTGAGAGCAAGCAGTGTCCAGCAGCATTGAAAACAGCCTGGCACCACCGCTGGAGAGCGGCCTGGGGATCGCTCTCACTGCCAAAGTGGCACCTTCCCAAGCACGCACCCATTCTTTCTTCTCCTGGCCACTGAATGGGCTCTGAGAAGCCTACGCTTTCCCAGCCCCGCCTGCAAAGCCATGTTTTCCCCGTCCTTCAAGGCCAGGGGGAACCACGCAAGCTCCAGGTCTTCTGCTTGTTCTTCCATCCCCGTGACCAACAACAGGTCCGAGCGCGCGAGCGGCGCCCTCACCCCGCGACGACGCGCCCGCGGGCTGGTTATAACACACGGCGGGGGGGCAGCCCACGCGGTTTTGGTCCTCGTCCTGCAGGGACTCACAGCAGCAGCCCCCCCCACCCCCAAACAACGGCACCGAGTCCTGCCCGCGCGGCCTACGCGCAGAGGACGGCAGTCAGGAAACGCCCGCCCAACTCCCCCGCCGCGACGTTCGCTACCGCTCCAAGCTCGCAAGGCCACGTTCGGGCGGGAGCGAACGGATCAGCGAGGGCCCGCAACCCCGGGCTCCGGGAAGCCTCCCAGCACGACCGGTCACTAAGGCCGTGCCCACAGGGCGCCGAGGGAGGCTCGGCCGCCTCAGCCCCCTCTCCCCCGGCCCGGGGGCTGCACGCGCGCTGCAGGCACCGCGCGGGCCGCTCCGCGCGCCCCGAGCAAGATGACCGCGCCCGCCGCCTCCGCGGAACACAGACACGCGCGCGCCAACCACCTCACCCCGCTCGCCATCGCGCCCAGTTGCCGCGGCCCCGCGGAAGCGAAAAGGAGACCCGCCCCCCCGCCCCTCCGGCTCCGCTGTCACACGCATGCGCGGCTCCCTGAAGGCTGCCGCGCGTGCATGTAGGTGCATGCCCTCTGGCGGGGAGTCCCCCTCTTGCAGCCAGTCTGGAGACGCTCGGTGCCTGCTGTACCTCACCTGCACACGGGGGGAGCTGCTCCCGTGTCGGGCCTTCGCACCCTCCGCGGGCTAAACTGCAGTGGTTGAGGCTCTGCGGGGCAGCGGTGTCCTTGAAGCTGGGTGAAGGTAGGTAGCCCCTTGCCAGTGCGGGCCAAGCGATCCGCAGCGAGGCGGCAGTTTTGGCGGGTCCCCATCCGGTAGCCTTTGAAGCAAAGGGACTATTGCCACAAGGTGGCATCGTTAACCTGCTCACAGCGTTGTTTCTCTTCGTGAAGAACCTTCTATGTCCAGGCAGGATGGGAAAGGGCTGCTCCTGCCATCTGCAGACGTGGTTGTGTAAGATCAGGTGAACTGTTGGGGTTTGACGTGACAGCTGCTGGTGCTTGAGGAATTGCAGGCTGAAACCAAGTCCTGCTCAGTAAGAAAGGGAATCTTTCTTTTCCAGTGATGTGCTAACAACGCTCAGCAAGTACCACAGTTAGACAACAGCACCAGCTTGGGGAAAAATTAACAACACAAAATAAACAGCTGTAGCATTTAAAAAAATAACGTAAAAATAGCATAACATTTAATAACATAGCTAAAATGAAAGATTAAATCTGGAGGCTCAGGAAAGCTGAGACCTAGCTGGAAGGTCATTTGGGCAGTGGGAGTGCTATATTGGTTTCATGTATGGTGAAAAGTGTTGAGAAGGAATGAAAAAATGTCATCAGCCTGCCCGTCCCATGGCCACCTTGAGGCTTTCCACTAGTTGCTCTGGTTTGGGTTCTCTGGCTGCTACTAAAACCTTGTCGGTGTGACCAAAGCAGCCATGCCCATTTCCTTGGTTAAATTCAGTTCTGCCAACCACTCCTTTGAATTTCATGCTCTCAGTCACCCCTGGTTTGTCAGTGCTTCCAAAAAGCCTCCAAACATTTTATGTTTAGCTAAACTCCTCAGATGCTCTGCTTTTGTTAACATCTTTGACATTCTGGGAACTGCAGGTACTGATTCTGGTAGACAAATGCACAGCTACAGAAATCATAACCCCTTAGTGCTCACTGCCCAATTTCAGAGATGAAAGTGGTTGGGTTTTTTTCATTTTTCCTTTCTTTGCAGGATTGTAATGCTGCCTCCAGTGTTGCTGTGTACTACTGGAAGGCCCTGGACATGGTAAGTGGTTTTGCAACTAAGTTTCTATTCTCAGTCCCATGCAAGTAAATCAAGGTGGCGCACTGTCCTCTCGACTGAACTTTCTGTGCTTTGTCATGCATGTTTCAGGTTTATGTATATAAAGTTCTGTAGGTGAGGGTTCCCCAGCGCTACTGTGATTTTCACATTGGGTTGGTTTTGGTGGTGATTTAGCAGATGTTACATGCTAATCAGGAACGTCAGTTTGGACTGAGAAAAGAGGAGGGCTTGGAAGCACTGTGAGAGAGACGCCTGGCAATCATGTTTCTTCTTGGAGGATAATCTCTGTTCTGTGTGGCAAGTGGGGGGAAAAGGCCCAAACAATTAGGGATCTGCATGACTTTTTTTTTTACTTTTCTTTCTTTTAAATTATTTTTAAAATTGTTCTGTTGTGCCCATCCTGGAAGCATTAGTTTTTAGTGAGTGTTTTCTCTACCTTAGTTTGACTTTGAAGTACAAGAAGATGCAGGGCAAGAAGTCACTTGCAAGCTTGGCAGCCAGTATATGTGGAAAGAAGATGCAAATGATCTGCCAGGGTGCTCATCCTGGGGCAGTCGGGTGCCACCAGCAGAAGCTGGCTGTATGCAAGCGTCAGAACTAGGAGGTGATGGTTAGGCACTGTAACTGCTGGCTGCAACCTCACATACTGATGAAAGATTGACGAGGCTTACGCAAGATAGAGGGGACTGACATGGCAAAACTGAAATGCATTCACACACACATTGCCTGGTTTATTTCTCCCCAAACAGAAATGGTGCTAGATTTACCCAGAGGGAATTTTTCTTTCATTGATACAATTTCCCAAATAAAACCAATGTAATTTAAGTAGTTTTCATAGAGATATTTCATTACAACAACTCCATTAAACCTGGGATAACCTGTGCCCAGGTTATGGCTGTGGATGCTTGAGCGTAGCAGTCTTTTTGTGGAGCATTGCTCTCAAAAACATCCTTTGGATTCTGGTGTAAGTTTCCTACATTTTCCTTTGAAGTACTGGAGGATAATACTTGTGTAGCACTCAAAAAAAAAATTAGGAATTCTTGTCATTCTTCAAATCATAATCAATTAATTTTTGTAATGTACAAATACAGCTGGTTGAAAAATAAAAACTAAAATGTTCAAAGCTGGTTGATATTCCTTTGGATAATTCTCAGTTAATTAAAATATTCTGGTTTTTAAAATATGAATATAAATTTAAAATATTATCTACTATTTCAAGTAATGGTTGGTTCCAAAGAAAAAACTTTAGAGAAAAATTAGTGAAATTATTCCTTGTATTCATTAATTAATCCTGGTATAATACTGAAGTATGCTAAAGTAAAATAACTTTTCAAAATAAAGGCCCATGTTAATTAGATGTATTAGATGTTAATTAGATGTATTCATATTAGTAAGTATGAAAGTGACCATGGCAGTTTTGCAGTAGAGACACATAAGGCTGGGATACTGAAAGATTTTTAATGTTTTAGATATGGAATTAGTCATTTGGGGAGCTTTCTGATTAAATATTCTCAGGTATTTTCTTTCATTGAAAATCAAATAAAACACAAAAAGCTGATCTTTTATGTGCTGATTCTAATATGTTAATATTAAATTAACTATGCAAGGGAAATTTTAAAGATAAAGTGGGGGAAGGGTTATGCTGGCACCTCCTTGCTTGCACTTGGCATCATTTTCTTCCGGTATGTATAAATGTCTTTGCTAGTGTTTTAGACGTAATGAGAAAGCAGGAACAGGTAACCACGAGATGGCTCTGCTGTCATGACAGAACTCACCACCACTCAGCAGTGCTACCACAAGTTGTCAGGTAGCAACCGTTCAAAATAATTGGTGAAGTTACAAGTGACTTAAAAGAGAGTTATTTTATAGCAATCAAATTTTGTTTTATCTAGATTTAGATTTTTTTCACAAGGATTTTTTTCTTGTCCCAGTCCTGTACAAATCTAACATGTTTCTATTTATTACAGACTTACTTTTTTTGAGACTTGTCACTAGTTTAAAATAAAGGCTGTGCAGATGCATGTGCAGTATTAGGGAAACATACTCTTTATTGGGAGAAGCTTCTTGTAGTGTTTTCTTGGTAGGAAAGTGCTAGAACTCAAAACATTTAATTTTTTTGTGTGTGTGTCATCTCATTACCGGCAGCCTTATTATTTTATACTTTAAAAGTAGTTAAGAGAATTATCAGTAACTTTTATGGCTGGGCAAAGTAAGTTCTATGTGCAGAAGTTACTGTAAGTTGGCAGACAAGATGGAATTTGTTAACCTTTAATAACTCATTAGTGCTGTGTAATTGGTGATCGTGCTGAGGGGTTTCCAGAAGTTCAAAGGGCTATCGACTGGGATAAGAGTTGCTCAAAAGAGGTCAAAAGGCATTATGGTGTTATGGGTCCAATGATCAGCACCAAGAGAAGGGCCTGTTTAGCAGAATGACCTGCTCACAGTGGCAATCCTGTTCTCTGGGGAAGATTTTGCCCAGATGTGCTGTAATATCCTGTGGGACTTGGTGCTGGAAATATATTAAAAATACAATAACATTTGTAAAAATGAAACTACATCCATGTATGCATTTATAAAATGTTACATGATAATAAGAAAGTGTTATACTGCTTTATACAATATGCTTCAAATAATACAGTGCTAGCTACTGTCCCGTATTACCTTTCAATGCTAACCAGTCCTTATTTGTGTGAGCTGCACTTTCTTAGATACATATGAATTCTTAATACGTATTTGTTAAATATTAAACATTAAAGCAATTTGTTAAAAACAAGACCAGCCAAAAATAAGGCCTAAGTTCAAGCGAGATTCTTCAAAAATTTGAGATCAATCCTTAGAAAATGGAGGATAGTTCGATTGCTGCAACAAAGAAAATCAACAATGCAAAAGTTTGGTTTAAACTTAAGAAAAAAGCCTAGCCCACAAACACAAGACATTGGTGTATGGAACTTGGATATGTATCGTGTTCACTTACTGTCCTTAGATGTTCCTGTTCTGTCAGAGCTTTGGGCAATCCTATTGCTGTGGGCTGTTCGTCAGCCTAGTAGCAATGCTCTCCCTTGGCAGGCTGTGAAAGGGATAGTTTGATCGGTTGGCTCAGTAGCTTTTTTGTATTGTATCTCATGCTGAAGAGAAATTAGGGGAATTTTTTTCCCCTTGCTCTTTGCTAAATTGTCCTTGATGCTGATAAAGTCACACTAAAGGAGAGTACGACAAAAACATTGTGAAGACCAAGTATTTTCAAACACCTTTCATAAAGAGACCTCTGTGACCTGTTAAATGATTCTCCCACCCCATGCTTCTTGTGTCTACCTAAATATTTACATTATATAGGCTGAAAATTTTATTAGTCTGTCCTGTCAGTTCATGACGGTTATACGGTTCAGCAGTGAAACTTTTCCAGCAAGGTAGGAATTTGCTGAAAGTTACTGCAGTCAGCTGGGGTGTAGATGTACCAAGCCCTAGGTTCTGTAGGCTCCCTCCTCTTGAAACACTCTTACTGTGGCCTAAATGCCCAGACACATACTTCAGTTTGAAAATGGAATGTAGACTTCAGTTTGTGTTCGCTTTCTTCATAAAGACTCAGCACCAGGTACCTTAAGCTGTGGAAATACATAGTCTCATTGACTGCATGTTTATTTTCCTTCTTAGATATGACTTAGTGGCGGGAATGATGTTTTCTTGGAGCATTTGAAGACATGTCTTTTTTTTTTTTTCCTTTTAAAATGCATCCAAGATGATAGACTTGTAAGATAAGACAACAAACTATTCAACTTCCATGATTAAAATATGCCTTATGAACAGTATAAGGTAGATTTTATTTTTTTACAATTTACCTCTTTATTGCAATCACAAGGTCAAAAGCATCACTGATTTTTATCAAATGGCAATGTATGTGACACCAAGGCATGCAAATAAAAATTCTTTGCCATATAGTCAGACAGCAGCTTTCGTATACTCTCCACTCTCTTCCAACCTGCAATGAAATCCATAAAACCAAGTTCTGTTAACAGTGAACAGACTGAATTTAATTAATAAGCTAGGTTACAAGAAAAACAATTCGATACAAGATTAGACACTGCCTGATTCCCTTCTTTAATTTTCAAGGCAGTGGTTGCACTTTCTTTGCTGATGCTTTTCTTGCCTTATCAGCCACACACATATTTCACAAAAACTCTTTAAATCCAATTGATGAATGTTTCATGAGTACAGGAAATTCATTGAATATATAGTATCTCTCAAGTGCATAATCGCTGCTAAGTGTTCTGTATCAGTCCAGGTGAAATATAGCCACCACACGGAGCACTAAAATACTGATACAGTAATATTTATAACGTGAATACTCTGAATACTGTATAAAACAAACCCCAGCGATCCACCGGTTTTGAGGGATACCTGCTGAACAGAGGAAAAGCACTAGACCTGTGGCAGATCGGCACTGGTGGTGGTTTTTTGGTTGTCTTTGCTATGAATTTTGGTTAAAAACCAGTGTTTGGTCAGGATACCTTCATTGCTGTGTCAGCAGTCGAGTGTTACTCCACAAATTGCTGATTTGACAACTAGATTATAGTGCTTTGTTTATTTTTGATTTTAAGTATCACATAGTTTAGCTTTTGCTTGATGACAACCCAAATTACTTTAGTCATCATCATCATCATGGCTTGGCTTCGCGGATGAAGATTTGGGAAGGGCTTTAAAAGTGAGTACACTCTTCAAGCCTGCACGGTGGATTTTTTTAGGTGAGGCGCAGCGTGCGCGAGACTGGCCCCACCCTTTACACCTGAGGTTCATCTGCCAGGGCCTAGCGAGCTTGGACGGTGACAGCGAAGTCCTCAGGTCGTAGGTTTGGTTAGAGTATCCTTCTCTTAGATGGATGGCCTTACAGGGCTAAACGAGCTCCATCTGCCCGGGTTTGGAGTTAGAGTTGTCCTTCTCCTAGGATGGTTGCCCGAAGGCTAGTGAGCCCATCCTGCCCGTGGACACACTTTGTCTGACCCTTCAGTTGAGACCTGTCTGGCTTGGGAGACCCTACCGGAGGCATATGCCACCACCAGCATAGCTCTCAACTTCACAAGGGCACGCAAGCTCTTTCCCCACGGCAAGGGGGTGCCTGTATATCCCGGAAAGAGGATATTTAACACATTAAATGTTGTTACACATCCAGTTAGACCCTGAAAATTAAAAAACGTCTTTGTTGTATTCAGGTTTGTGAGTCCTAATAAACTGCAAGACTGAATGCTTTATTGCATCTTTTTTGTATCCAGTATTTTGAGAAACTGGAAGGCAAATGCGAGACCTGTGCAATGACTTTGTTCTGATTGTCACTTCCAGAAATTTCAAGCCTTTACTAAGTATACTAACTGTCCTGAAGGAATCTACATTTTAAATAGAATACATATCCTTTTTTGCATCCACTTTTTCTTTTGTATCTTTCAAAATTGTTTTTCTGTGTTTCTTTCTCCTGGATACCAAACATTATTTAGAATTCGATTTAGATTATTGAAGCATGCATCATTTTGTAACTCTTATTTGCTAGTAGAAGATTTGCAGGTTTTCTGAGTTGTAAGTTTAGCTATTCTGAGGTTTCTGGGAGAAAAAGTAAATCACTTTTGGAATGAATTATAGGAAAATCTTAAAATAATTAAAGTGAAGTCTCATTACACTGTATCACTCTACACAGAATATTAAATAAAAAACATCATTGGTAATGATCTATGTGGAATGTGCAGTCTAGTATCCATAAGTCACTGGGTATTATATACCATCTTGGTTCCCTTTACATATGCTCCTTTCCCAGGAACAGCCCTGCTAATATCCTCAAAGGCTATTTGCACAAAACTGTAACAGCTTCTAAGTTTTGAATGTCTGTGAACTGCAAGAGCAACCTTACGCAAATAATAAATGTGAGTGCTTATAATTAATAAATCTAAGGGAGAAAAAAACCCCACAACTAGTGATGCGAAGGCAATCTCTTACCACCTCCCACGAGGAGACTGATGTTCAGCCGGTCTCGGAGCAGCAGTCGCCTTGGAAAGACTACCTCCCCATTCTTAATTGCTGAGCATGACGTTACATGGCACAGAATATCCCTCTGGCCAATCCAGGTCGGCTGTCCTAGCAGTACTCCCTTCCAACCATTTGCCCACCCCAGCCTGCTTGCTGCAGGGAGCAGAATGAGACAGTTAACTCCATCCTAGCCAGACCCAGTACAACTCTGTAGGGCAGGGGATGCATTTCTGTTCTGTATTCAGAGAGCCTAGCATGGTGTGCTCTTGGTCTTGAGCAAGGACTGGCAGTTCCTCTGTAGGAGTACTGAGTGACTTTGCACTGGCAGAGAAATGCTTTGTCAGTCGGTGGAAGCGCCTGTGGAACTGGGGCAGTTCTGGCAAAAGTGCAAACCTGGGAATGGTCAGATCAAAACTGGAATAGAGTACACTGCAGTTACATGCCTGCTCTTCCAGCCTATCAGGGAATAAAGAGGGGTTTTGGATGTTGCTTTTGAATGCAAGTATGCAAGAACTCCATGTGTGTCCTGTTTCAGAGGAACTTAAGTCAGTTATAGTTTGTGGCAGTACTGTACCAAACAAAACATTTAGTCTAAACCACTCAGAAATGCAAAAGAAATGACAAAACAACCAAATTTCCAAAAATTGCTACTGCAGGCATTAGTATAATGCTGTAACTTGATTAAGTTCTATTGTGTTGTTGCTGAGTTATTATTATTAATTATTATTATTGTTATTATTTCCTTCAGAACAGAGAAAAGGCCATTTTTGCTGCAAGTTAGGTGCCAGTTACAGTTTTTTCCATTTGAACTGAGTTTCTCAGGAAGATTTCACCTGACAAATTCAGACTATGCCATTGTAACCCAGCTCTCTTTTATAACTTTTTTTTTTTTAAATAATTAGGGATTTATAAAAGTCTCCATAATTTTTTTAAGAATTAATGTAATTTTTGCAATCTCATATGTGGGCTCATTGCCCATACAAACTGTTTGCCATGACAGAGTAGTAAGTATTTTTCTGGGTTAATATATATCTCGCATAAATCTACTGGTGTTTTATGGATAATAATTTTAGACTGCTGAGTCTGCATTTATATTCTAGAAGAGATGGTCTTTTTGTTATTTCAGAGAAACGGAGCAGTAGAGCTGAATAAAATAGAACTGCAGCTGAAACAGATAAGCTAAATAATGGAAACCACTCCAAAGATCTATATGTCCTTCCCATTGGTACTCTGGAAAGAAATGCCACACATTAAAATAATTGAATGCAGTGGGTTGTTTGTGTAATTCGGCAACCAGCTAGAATCACTAGACTTATCATATGTTCAAGTTTAAGCTGCTGCCAAGGAGAGACTGATAAAAGGAACAGAAAATGATGGATGAACAGGTTGAAAGTTGAAATTATATAGTTAAATGCCAGTAAAGAGAATAGGTTTTTCCTAGTCACACGTGAACTTGACCCCCATGTGTCAGAAATGCCGTATATTGATTACAGCTTTGAAATCTTGTGTGTTCTTAGAAAAAGCAATGAGAGCGCTTTTCAACTAAAACTAAAAATCTTTGCTCAGGTGTCGTACCCTTCCTCTTTTTAGACCTGTGTTCTCTCCCTACCTCTCTGCTCGATGCTTCCCTTTCTTTACACCCCAGCACTGAAAGCCTGTTCATTGGGCCTGCTCTGTAAAAATTTATGTTGTCTGTAATAAAAGTAAGTTTCCATTGCCTAATTCAACCTTGAGGACCTTTATGATCCCACTAGCTCTAGTCCAGAAGGAAATGAAAGACTAAAAGAGGCCTGTCCACTGGAAAGGAATCCTCCTTCTGTGTGGCTGAAAGGGCATTTTTGTATAAGTAAGGAATGGGATAATTTCCTAGAAGACTATCAATAATGACCTGAAAACGCTTCTTGGATCAGGATCCATTTAGAATGCGACAGTGAGTGGAACTCAACTCTGTAGCTGTTGAACAAAATGATAGATATACTAATATTAATTTTTTTTAAAAGACATCTCTTAACTTCAGGATGCAAAAAGATTAGTCCTGATTGGAAAAAAAATGCAGCATTCCTGAATGAGGAAGGCATTACTCTGTAGACTCATGCTTAGGACACCCAGCTCTACAGCTGATTCACACGTCCTTCATGCCTGTTATCCTGTCAGTTGACTCATCAGATTTGGTGGAGCAAAGATGCGGTTCTTCTCCAGGATTAGTTGCTTTCATGTGCTTTGCAGACTTTGCTCCACTTTGAAAGTGGACTGATGTTTAAGCACTTAACTGAAAAGAAAAATATTCTTTAAGCTGTTCAGACAGACTCACTTTACATTGCTTCGGAGCCTTATTTTAGTTGCTTTTGATTACCATTCCGTTTTCCACATTGTGCACGAGTTGGAGAGCAATTTCAGAGGACAAATGCTGTGTGGCTGATACCCCATATGGTTGCTAGAGTTTGAAGTTTCAAACAACAAATTTTACAAATACCGTGACAGATAATGAAATCATTTAACTGCTTCCTAGATAACATTCCATACATAGGGCTTATGCTTTCGTTTCATGCATAGGGACAGAAATGTGAACAGTGGCACATGTACTGGTACTTCATGCCTCTTAGGACATGTACCAGTCTTTGCTGTTGAGCTTATAGCCTGCAAAATGGTTGTAAAAAGGTCTTTCAAATGTGTAATACTATTTTTCCTTAAAACGTCCATGTGATGCTCTCCTCCATCAATCCCACAAACCCAGCGTTGATGTGAAGACAACAGAGATTTCAGAAATACTGACTGCCCTGCTTGCAGTTGTGAAGCGCCATGGTAGCTGGCATCTCTGAAAAACGTTTGAAATGCATGTGAATTTGGGGGGGAGTTGATTCTAAGATCCTGTTGCTGTGCAGCTTTGTGTATACCTTAAGATAGGAGGATTTTTCTTTTTCTTGTCCAATTAACAGAGGGAAAATAAAATCAAACTTGTATGTCAGTAAGCATGGATTTAATGATTAACATTTTAACGACAGATACCGTGTATCTGTGTTCAACAATATTTCATGTCCTGGCCTGTTATATGTGTTCATATATCAGACACGTTTTAATAACTGCTCTGTTAGGTCAGATGTTTGTATAGATCGGCACAGGCCTCAAGGTCTTTGTCTTTATCTTGGTAGTCAGTGACCGGCCCCCTTTGCGTGTGATGTTGGTTTCCTGTCTGTATCAAAGTGGTGGGGAAATGGGAGAATATTTAACAGAAATGACTTTGTGAAATAGACTCTGAAAAGCGCTTATGAGGGCTAAGTACAAATCTTATCTTTCCCCCTGCCTGCAGGAGTTCAAACCCTTCAATAATTGTTAATTACAAGGCAAAGGCAGATACTAATGCCTTTATTAATGCCTCAGCGTTCAGTTCTTGTCTTCAGTGTAAGGGGGCACTAGTTTCAGAGACAATCTTTGCATTTCTACTATGAAGAACAAACTAGGTCACATCCTAGCAGGTATGGCTTTGCAGTTGTTAGCAAGATTGATAACTCACTGTTCTTTTAGGTGCCCCGTGGCTTTAATGTCCATTAAGACAAAAATTTTCTATACCTCATAAAAGATGGAAGGGGGAGAAGGCAAATGAGATGAGGAATGGGAGAGTTAGATCCACCCTGACTTATTATATATTGAAGAGATAGATAGAACAAAAACACGGTAAAGGTCTATTAAACATGCACAGTGGATTCTAGTCGCCCTAGTGGAGGAGAATGGCTGAGGGAAAAAAGTGTGTTAAACTAGACAACAGGAGTCTTGCCGCTACTGTTCATCTTGAGTCCATGCTGTCACAGAGTCACAGAATGCTAGAATGAGTGTCTCAAGTTGGAGGGGACGCGTGAGGATCATATCCTGGTATTTCCTTTTGTGCACAGAACAAATTTAGTTGCCAGACCGGTTGTGATGCTGGTGGCTCCTACAGAGTTGCACTCCTGCAGTGTAAGGAGGAATCTTGATTTTACTTCCTGAAAGTCTAGGTAGAGTACCTCTAGCACACACCTTTACGTACTGTGGGACATAAATGCACCTGTAATTTCTCTTCCAGATTCCACTCTGTAAACTCCTCTGAGGTTGTTATCAGGAACAGAACTAGATCATGAGAAAAGCCACCAGACTGAGCTCAGGAGGCCAGAAGATTCAAAGAGGAAAACTATGAATTGCCAGAGGGAAAATTAGGAGCAAATAGGACAAAGTAATGTGATAAGAAAACCTCACGTTTGACTGAAAGGTGCTGGGGTGACAGGTTTTACCTGAGGATAACCTCATGTAGCAAAACACACTGTGGTCCTGCGAGTGAGAGCAGAGCACAGCAGCAGCAGCTGTTGTTTTCCTGCACTACTTTGGCTGAGGCTGCAGCATTCACCCAGCTGAGATGGGGGCAGAGACCTGCAGGTGTAAGTGTGCAAGGCGGGTGAAGGTGGGATGCAGCAGCAGTGGAGGGGGCAGAGACAGTTGCTTTTTGCTAGGCAAGGGTTGCGGAGGAAGGGCCTGTGGTACGAGGAAGCACTCCTCCTGCCCCGTGGGACGTCTGTTGATTGAGAGCCCTGCATGGGACAAATTTGACTGAAACCGTTTATTGGTAAGAGCATTTTGTGGGGAGAAGCATCCTCTGGGTCTTGGCCGGGCAGGGGAGCACTGGCAGCAGCACCAGCATTGGCGAGTTCCTCGTTCTTGTCTCTTTGCGCCCCACAAAGTGAAGTGCTGGGCCAGAAGGGCCCGTGCCCAGAGAGTGCCTGCTGTGCTGGTCCCTCCGCTCGGCCTCCCATGGCTGTGTCCTTCAGAAGAGCAGGATGCTGCGAATACTGGAAAGTGGAGAGGAAGGCAGGAGTTACAGGTGCTGTGGTTCAGGAGCAGGCAACAGGGGAGGCAGGTGTGCCTGAGGACAGGCCACCTTCTTTCTCACCCAGCCTCTTCCTGACTTGTCTCCATGGGATGATGTACAGCAATGGGGCAGCCTTCAAGACCCTGCTGAAGGGAAGCCCTCGGGAGCTAAGGCACCCTGACCCTCCCCAAAGCTCTCATGCTGCTGCTGTAAGATGTGTTCTTCCTTCCTTTGGCTTTTGTGCTGTCGTTGCCAAGGATGCTCCTTACTCCTCATTCTCTGTCACCTGTCCTCTGCTTTCAAACAGTGCCATGAGATGTGGTGTCTGAGGGCCTGTGCTGGCTTCAGTGCAGTGCTGGGGACACAGGATCTCTGCTGAGCTGAACCACGAGCAGGAGGGTTCCCTGCGCTGAGCATGGGCTTCTCCCTCTGGGTTATGGCAGATCTTTGTGACATGTGTCTCTGGTCCCTGTTTCCTCAAAAGGCTTGGGTGCTTTTTGAGAAGATCAGTATTGCATGCTCTGCCTGCCGGATTGTTTGGGCTGTTTGAATTCTAGATGGAGGTGGTGGTTGCTGTACCTCGCTCCTGCTAGTCAGGGTCTCACCTTTTTCCTGCACGTAACAACTCAAATCCCTCGTTCACTTTCGTGATCGGCAGCGTGTGCGTGATCAGCAAGTCTGAGTTGAATTTCTTCTCCAAATAGCTGGAAACTAATTTGGGGACACAATCTCTCATCTTCCAACCTAGAAACAGGAGAAAGCACCTGCAGTGAATAATCGGAGAAATGCTGGTTTGGTAAGGTAATGTTTGTAGAATTTGCTGGTGCCAGCAGTGTAGTAGCTCTCCTCTGAGCAGAGTGTCAGGCCAACCAGGGGCTTGTCCAGGCTGTGCTGACCTGTAAAATATATCTGAGTCCGTGTCCTTGTACAACGTGGTAGCTACTTCTTGGAATGCATCAAAATTAACAGGATGAGTCTAAAAATGTGAGGGGTTCCTTTCTTTGAGCTGGGAGTATAGCTGGAGAGAGTGAGAAGACCCTTGAGGTGCACCAGCCCCTCCTCTGGCATAGGCCAGAAGCACTCACATTGCAGTGAAATGCAAGCTGAGATCAATTGCTGGGGCTCGAGGGGAGTGTGAGAGTGACCACCCCTGCAAGGCCAGGTAGTGGGTACCTGTGTGATGGAGGGGTGGGGATGAGAGAAGGCAAAAGTGTGGGAGAGGGAAGAAGAGTCTTGCAGTGGAAGGAGAGAGCAAGGTGCAACAGGAAGGTGTTAGTGGGGCAACCAGGAGTTGCTTTCATGGGACATTTATGATGCTCCTACACACCGAGCAACCAGTACTGGTGCCATGATCTCGTGAGAAATTTTCCTCTCCTTGGGAGAAGGGTGGTTTTGTCCTTGTTTTAGTCTCTGGATAGTGTAGACAGTTGTGTGTGTTGAACTGCATGAAATAGTCAGAGGTTTATTAGCACGTTTCATGCCCATCTATACAGTGGAAACGAAGCGCTCCTCCATAGTTGCAGGGTTTTTTCTGGAAGGCTCTCTCAAAGAGGCTTCCTGGGACATTGCCAAGCTTGAAATATTCTTGGTGACCAAGAGGGTAGTGAATAATGACTATGAGGGCAAGTACCTTTTGTCCTACAGCTGAGGACATTGCTCAGACGGGAAAACTCATTTTCGAGGGGAGAGTTAGTCATACGCGCTGAAGGGTACCCGTTTGACAGAGAGACAAACTGACATGGAGAAGGCTGAGGTACTCAACAAATTTTTTTGCTTCAGTTTTCAATGGTAATCTCTCGTCCCACGTCTCTCAATTGCGAAGGGACTGTGGGAACGAAGTCCCTCTCATCAGAAGTGAAGATCAGGTTCAAGACCACCTCAGGAACCTGAACCTACAAAAGTCCAAGGGACCCAGTGAGATGCATCCCACAGTCCTGAGGGATTTGTCTGATGTAGTTGCCATGCCACTCTCTGTCACATTTTAAAAGTTGTGGCAGTCAGGTAAAGCCTCCAGTGACTGGAGAAAGGGAAACATAACACCCGTTTTTAAAAAGGGTGAAAGAAGGACCCTGGCAACTCCTGACCAGTCAGCCTCACCTCTGTGCCTGATAAGATCATAACAAAAAAGCATTGCCAGCAGGTCAAAGGAGGGGATTCTTCCTTTCTGCTCCACTCTTGTAGAGACTCCACCTGGAGTGCCGCGTCCAGCTCGGGGGCCTCCAGCACAAGAAACACATGGACCTCTTAGAGTTGGTCTGGAGGAGGCCCACAAAAATGGACAAAGGGCTGACACGCCTCTAATGAAGAAAGGCTGAGAGAGCTGGGTTTGTTCTGCCTGGAGAAAATAAGGCTCTGGGGAGACCTTACTGCGGCCTTTCAGCACTTAAAGGGGGCCAACCAGAAAGATGAGGACAATCCTTTTAGCAGGGCCTGATGCGACAGGACAAGGGATAATGTCTTTTAAACTGAGGGAAGGTAGATTTGGTTTGGATATGAGGATGAAATTTTTTACAATGAGCGTGGAGAGGCACAGCAGCGGGTTTCCCAGAGAAGTTGTGGGTGTGCCATCATTGGAAATGTTCAAGGTCAGGTTGGATGAGGCTTTGAGCAACCTGGTCTAGTGCAAGATGTCCCTGTGCACAGGAGAAGGGCTGGACTAGATGATCATCAGAGGTCCCTTCCAACCCAAAGCATTCTGTGGTTCTGTGATTTGGAAACTACCATGAAAGGAAAAGATGGAAATGTCTAAAATGTTTTTCTAAGTTTCATACCTCCGAGCAGAGTCCCCTTCCATGTGCGCCCGGACAGCAGAAGCATAGGATCGATGGGAATCACTGAACCAGACGCCAGTTCGCCAACCATCACGCAGATGCCAGTGCTCATGTTGCAGGAAGCCAGGGCAGCAGTCTGATGGGAAAGGCAGGTGAGATAGAGAACGCACTGATGAGTTTGTCAGACAAGGGTTCTTTCTGTGCAGTCATCTGCCCCTCTCTGGTGATCTAAAAACACATACTCCCTTGTGGAGCAGCCATGGAGAGCTCAGTGCCTGTTTTGAAACTTGTACATGATTTTCTCCCAAAGCCAGCAGACTGCCTTCTGAGCAAAGACGTGCCCAGCAGTGCGGGCAGCAGGCAAGGAAGTGCCCGCTGGGCTGAATTTTGCCCTGACGGGAGCCTGTGTGTGAGCGGGGAGGGAGGACATGTGCTGAAATGCCACCTACCATGGTATCCGCATGCCCGATGACCTCAAAGGAGTAGTCCACGCCATAGCCGGTCATCTCAGTGAGCACATCCTGGATGGGCTTCTTGCAGTCTAGGGGACTGATGCAGTCAGTGGCTCCCAGCTCCTTGGCCTTGGCAAACTTCTCCTTGTTGATATCGACGGCAATGATGCGGGACGCTCCAGCCGCCTTGCAGCCCATGACAACAGAGAGGCCAACTCCTCCAAGGCCGAAAACAGCGCAGGTGGAGCCTGGTTTTACCTGCACAACATGGGACGACTGTGAGTCTCCAGCATGAAGAGGAGCTTTCTGTTGTGTGGGGTTGGTGAGGGTGCAAGGGCAGCCGTGGTGTGCTTGTGCTCAACACGCCTGAACACCAACCTTGGCGGTGTTGATGGCAGCCCCGTAGCCTGTGGAAAACCCACAGCTGAGCAAGCAGACTTTGTCCAGAGGTGCAGCAGCATCTATCTTGGCAACGGCATACTCTGGGATCACGGTGTATTCTGCAAAGCTGCTGACCCACAGGAAGTGGTGGATCTGCTTCCCTTTGCAAGTGAACCGGCTGGTCTTGTCAGGCAGCAGGTTTTGTGGTTCAGAGATGCTGTTGAGAGGCACAAGCATTTGTTTTTCATCAAGTAAAGCACCTGAGGTTGTGTCAGACTTGCTGAGAGACAGCTGACCCCATTTAGATGTAGGAGGAGGGAATGCAAACTCACTGGCACTTCAGGCAGTAGTTGGATTCAGGATTCAGGCAGAAGCTGCATTCTCCACAATGAGGAATGCAAAGTGGGATAACTTTGTCACCTGGAATAACGCACATTCCACGTTAGGTGCCTCTCTCCGGGCAGGCCCTGAAGGTGCTGCCTGTTGGAGTGCCTCTGCTGAGCTTTCTGATGGCAGCACCCTACCACCCTACCACTCTCCGCTTTCTCCATTAGGAGGAAATGCTCAGAGCCCCAGTTGTGCGTATGGGGGACACAACAGTGTCAGTCCAGTGACAGTCCAGCGCAATGAGTGTGCACTCGGTTTTGAGACACTGATGCGGGAGCAGGGGGGCAGATTCTGAGCTCTGGGCTGCCTCATCTGCTTTGAGAGCTGACTCCTGGGTGTGTGTCTGTGTGCGTCTCTTACCTGGTTTCACAGAGGTCACTCCTTCTCCAATGCTTTCCACAATCCCAGCTCCTTCGTGGCCTGGGATAACTGGGAAAACCACATTAGGAAAGACACCTTCCAAAACGTGTTCATCTGTGTGACAGATGCCCGTGGCCACAATCTGTGTGTAGAGGAAAGAGGAGATGATGATGAGCTTTAGAAATGAATGGTCTGGCCTCTGTTCACCTCAGTTTTTGGGAGGATTTTTCACAGGGCATCTCCGGTCAGTTAAGGGCTGTTGGCGGACACATATCCCTGACAGGTATATTCAAGGTATAACCATAAGAAGAGCAATTCCCACAAGGGAGGAAAAAACCCTACTGAAACGTGTTTTTACCTTGACACGGACTTCACCTGCCTTTGGAGGTGCAACCTCCACCTCCTCAACAGAGAGCGGTTTTCCTGTGGCCCAGGCAACAGCAGCTCTGCATCTGATAACCTGGAAGCAACAGAGAGGATTACGCTGCAGGGGCGTGTTTGCCGTTGGCGCACGAGGGGGATGGTCATCCTACAATCACCTCAAACAGAGGAGCAGAGACTCAGTAGTGCTCAGCTGTCTGGGAATCCAAGTGATGCTCAGTAAACGCTGGCCTGGTTTAAGGTCTGAGGAACCACCGTTTGTGCTTTGTTACACACAGAGTATGAGGTATACCCTTAGGAAATTATTAGGTTTTTAATGGCTTTTGTGGATTTTTTCATAATGTCGTCATATGCTAATGGACAGGTTGTGCTCTGATGGAGAGCGTGGACCCGACCTAGTGGAAAAGCCTGTTAAGAGCTTTGCTGTCGGTCTTGTAAGATATTGGGCCGAAGGTACTTAAGAGGGGTTAGGGAACGGTCCGCGTCTGGCTGTCAACTGGATAAAACCCCAAGCTGTTTTGATGTCAGCAAAATTGAGCTTGCAGCTTGAAGGGGGTTTTGCCATGGACAAGGTTGAATGCAGGAGATGCGTGGCTGTAGGATTGCACCTCTGAAGACAGGCTTCCCTGCTGAAGCAGGAGTGCAGAGCAAGACTGAGCAGGAGGGTGTTTTTCAACATGTGGCATGGTTTGGTATTTTCAGTCCCGAGCTGCTGAGCAGCACAGGAGAGGAATGCGCTACCTAACGCAGAGCCCGACACATGCAGTTGTCTGAAAGCAGAAGCTCACGTAATTCAAAGGAGTTTGGATGAGTTGGGGGAGTAAGGTCAGAGGAAAGAGGGCACACAGTAGAAGTGCACGGGCTGAGCGAGCCATTTGCAGAGTATTTCCCCAAGAGCAGGGCACCTTGGAAAGGATGATGGGAAATGCATTGTCCTTACTTTTCCACAAGTGTCCATGTTGTCTCAGCAGAGCTGTTACAGTTGCTGCAGCAGGCTGGAGGGAAGCTGCCGCCTCTCTGGCTGAAGACCCGTGTTGCAAAATGGCCCAGCCGTGGAGCCGGAGCACTGCTGGGCACCTGCTGGCTGCAGCTGAAGGGGGAGGCAGGGAGCGTGGAGGGAGTCCTGGTGTGGGACCGTTGCTGGAGAGTGGGCAGCTGTGGTTAATGTGTCCAGAGCTGGTCGCTGAGGAGCACAGCGAGTGTTGATTGGAGGAGATGGATAGTGACAGGGAGATGCTGATGGGCGGCAGTCATGCTCTGCGGGGATTGGGCAGAAGTCCTCTGGGAAGGCTTTTATTGGTGGCTCTGCCTTCGGGCCATGCCCTGCCCTCCCTGTCTGAAAGGCACAGGGAGCTCAGAGAGATTTTTCTTGTCTGGTTGCTTCCGGCAGGTGTGGAGAGAGGAGATTGGCGGCACCGATGGGGCATTACTCTGCAGACTCATGCTTAGGACACCCTGCTCTACAGCTGATTCACACGTCCTTCATGCCTGTTGTCCTGTCAGTTGACTCATCAGATTTGGTGGAGCAAAGATGCGGTTCTTCTCCAGGATTAGTTGCTTTCATGTGCTTTGCAGACTTTGCTCCACTTTGAAAGTGGACTGATGTTTAAGCACTTAACTGAAAAGAAAAATATTCTTTAAGCTGTTCAGACAGACTCACTTTACATTGCTTCGGAGCCTTATTTTAGTTGCTTTTGATTACCATTCCGTTTTCCACATTGTGCACGAGTTGGAGAGCAATTTCAGAGGACAAATGCTGTGTGGCTGATACCCCATATGGTTGCTAGAGTTTGAAGTTTCAAACAACAAATTTTACAAATACCGTGACAGATAATGAAATCATTTAACTGCTTCCTAGATAACATTCCATACATAGGGCTTATGCTTTCGTTTCATGCATAGGGACAGAAATGTGAACAGTGGCACATGTACTGGTACTTCATGCCTCTTAGGACATGTACCAGTCTTTGCTGTTGAGCTTATAGCCTGCAAAATGGTTGTAAAAAGGTCTTTCAAATGTGTAATACTATTTTTCCTTAAAACGTCCATGTGATGCTCTCCTCCATCAATCCCACAAACCCAGCGTTGATGTGAAGACAACAGAGATTTCAGAAATACTGACTGCCCTGCTTGCAGTTGTGAAGCGCCATGGTAGCTGGCATCTCTGAAAAACGTTTGAAATGCATGTGAATTTGGGGGGGAGTTGATTCTAAGATCCTGTTGCTGTGCAGCTTTGTGTATACCTTGAGATAGGAGGATTTTTCTTTTTCTTGTCCAATTAACAGAGGGAAAATAAAATCAAACTTGTATGTCAGTAAGCATGGATTTAATGATTAACATTTTAACGACAGATACCGTGTATCTGTGTTCAACAATATTTCATGTCCTGGCCTGTTATATGTGTTCATATATCAGACACGTTTTAATAACTGCTCTGTTAGGTCAGATGTTTGTATAGATCGGCACAGGCCTCAAGGTCTTTGTCTTTATCTTGGTAGTCAGTGACCGGCCCCCTTTGCGTGTGATGTTGGTTTCCTGTCTGTATCAAAGTGGTGGGGAAATGGGAGAATATTTAACAGAAATGACTTTGTGAAATAGACTTTGAAAAGCGCTTATGAGGGCTAAGTACAAATCTTATCTTTCCCCCTGCCTGCAGGAGTTCAAACCCTTCAATAATTGTTAATTACAAGGCAAAGGCAGATACTAATGCCTTTATTAATGCCTCAGCGTTCAGTTCTTGTCTTCAGTGTAAGGGGGCACTAGTTTCAGAGACAATCTTTGCATTTCTACTATGAAGAACAAACTAGGTCACATCCTAGCAGGTATGGCTTTGCAGTTGTTAGCAAGATTGATAACTCACTGTTCTTTTAGGTGCCCCGTGGCTTTAATGTCCATTAAGACAAAAATTTTCTATACCTCATAAAAGATGGAAGGGGGAGAAGGCAAATGAGATGAGGAATGGGAGAGTTAGATCCACCCTGACTTATTATATATTGAAGAGATAGATAGAACAAAAACACGGTAAAGGTCTATTAAACATGCACAGTGGATTCTAGTCGCCCTAGTGGAGGAGAATGGCTGAGGGAAAAAAGTGTGTTAAACTAGACAACAGGAGTCTTGCCGCTATTGTTCATCTTGAGTCCATGCTGTCACAGAGTCACAGAATGCTAGAATGAGTGTCTCAAGTTGGAGGGGACGCGTGAGGATCATATCCTGGTATTTCCTTTTGTGCACAGAACAAATTTAGTTGCCAGACCGGTTGTGATGCTGGTGGCTCCTACAGAGTTGCACTTCTGCAGTGTAAGGAGGAATCTTGATTTTACTTCCTGAAAGTCTAGGTAGAGTACCTCTAGCACACACCTTTACGTACTGTGGGACATAAATGCACCTGTAATTTCTCTTCCAGATTCCACTCTGTAAACTCCTCTGAGGTTGTTATCAGGAACAGAACTAGATCATGAGAAAAGCCACCAGACTGAGCTCAGGAGGCCAGAAGATTCAAAGAGGAAAACTATGAATTGCCAGAGGGAAAATTAGGAGCAAATAGGACAAAGTAATGTGATAAGAAAACCTCACGTTTGACTGAAAGGTGCTGGGGTGACAGGTTTTACCTGAGGATAACCTCATGTAGCAAAACACACTGTGGTCCTGCGAGTGAGAGCAGAGCACAGCAGCAGCAGCTGTTGTTTTCCTGCACTACTTTGGCTGAGGCTGCAGCATTCACCCAGCCGAGATGGGGGCAGAGACCTGCAGGTGTAAGTGTGCAAGGCGGGTGAAGGTGGGATGCAGCAGCAGTGGAGGGGGCAGAGACAGTTGCTTTTTGCTAGGCAAGGGTTGCGGAGGAAGGGCCTGTGGTACGAGGAAGCACTCCTCCTGCCCCGTGGGACGTCTGTTGATTGAGAGCCCTGCATGGGACAAATTTGACTGAAACCGTTTATTGGTAAGAGCATTTTGTGGGGAGAAGCATCCTCTGGGTCTTGGCCGGGCAGGGGAGCACTGGCAGCAGCACCAGCATTGGCGAGTTCCTCGTTCTTGTCTCTTTGCGCCCCACAAAGTGAAGTGCTGGGCCAGAAGGGCCCGTGCCCAGAGAGTGCCTGCTGTGCTGGTCCCTCCGCTCGGCCTCCCATGGCTGTGTCCTTCAGAAGAGCAGGACGCTGCGAACACTGGAAAGTGGAGAGGAAGGCAGGAGTTACAGGTGCTGTGGTTCAGGAGCAGGCAACAGGGGAGGCAGGTGTGCCTGAAGACAGGCCACCTTCTTTCTCACCCAGCCTCTTCCTGACTTGTCTCCATGGGATGATGTACAGCAATGGGGCAGCCTTCAAGACCCTGCTGAAGGGAAGCCCTCGGGAGCTAAGGCACCCTGACCCTCCCCAAAGCTCTCGTGCTGCTGCTGTAAGATGTGTTCTTCCTTCCTTTGGCTTTTGTGCTGTCATTGCCAAGGATGCCCCTTACTCCTCATTCTCTGTCACCTGTCCTCTGCTTTCAAACAGTGCCATGAGATGTGGTGTCTGAGGGCCTGTGCTGGCTTCAGTGCAGTGCTGGGGACACAGGATCTCTGCTGAGCTGAACCACGAGCAGGAGGGTTCCCTGCGCTGAGCATGGGCTTCTCCCTCTGGGTTATGGCAGATCTTTGTGACATGTGTCTCTGGTCCCTGTTTCCTCAAAAGGCTTGGGTGCTTTTTGAGAAGATCAGTATTGCATGCTCTGCCTGCCGGATTGTTTGGGCTGTTTGAATTCTAGATGGAGGTGGTGGTTGCTGTACCTCGCTCCTGCTAGTCAGGGTCTCACCTTTTTCCTGCACGTAACAACTCAAATCCCTCGTTCACTTTCGTGATCGGCAGCGTGTGCGTGATCAGCAAGTCTGAGTTGAATTTCTTCTCCAAATAGCTGGAAACTAATTTGGGGACACAATCTCTCATCTTCCAACCTAGAAACAGGAGAAAGCACCTGCAGTGAATAATCGGAGAAATGCTGGTTTGGTAAGGTAATGTTTGTAGAATTTGCTGGTGCCAGCAGTGTAGTAGCTCTCCTCTGAGCAGAGTGTCAGGCCAACCAGGGGCTTGTCCAGGCTGTGCTGACCTGTAAAATATATCTGAGTCCGTGTCCTTGTACAACGTGGTAGCTACTTCTTGGAATGCATCAAAATTAACAGGATGAGTCTAAAAATGTGAGGGGTTCCTTTCTTTGAGCTGGGAGTATAGCTGGAGAGAGTGAGAAGACCCTTGAGGTGCACCAGCCCCTCCTCTGGCATAGGCCAGAAGCACTCACATTGCAGTGAAATGCAAGCTGAGATCAATTGCTGGGGCTCGAGGGGAGTGTGAGAGTGACCACCCCTGCAAGGCCAGGTAGTGGGTACCTGTGTGATGGAGGGGTGGGGATGAGAGAAGGCAAAAGTGTGGGAGAGGGAAGAAGAGTCTTGCAGTGGAAGGAGAGAGCAAGGTGCAACAGGAAGGTGTTAGTGGGGCAACCAGGAGTTGCTTTCATGGGACATTTATGATGCTCCTACACACCGAGCAACCAGTACTGGTGCCATGATCTCGTGAGAAATTTTCCTCTCCTTGGGAGAAGGGTGGTTTTGTCCTTGTTTTAGTCTCTGGATAGTGTAGACAGTTGTGTGTGTTGAACTGCATGAAATAGTCAGAGGTTTATTAGCACGTTTCATGCCCATCTATACAGTGGAAACGAAGCGCTCCTCCATAGTTGCAGGGTTTTTTCTGGAAGGCTCTCTCAAAGAGGCTTCCTGGGACATTGCCAAGCTTGAAATATTCTTGGTGACCAAGAGGGTAGTGAATAATGACTATGAGGGCAAGTACCTTTTGTCCTACAGCTGAGGACATTGCTCAGACGGGAAAACTCATTTTCGAGGGGAGAGTTAGTCATACGCGCTGAAGGGTACCCGTTTGACAGAGAGACAAACTGACATGGAGAAGGCTGAGGTACTCAACAAATTTTTTTGCTTCAGTTTTCAATGGTAATCTCTCGTCCCACGTCTCTCAATTGCGAAGGGACTGTGGGAACGAAGTCCCTCTCATCAGAAGTGAAGATCAGGTTCAAGACCACCTCAGGAACCTGAACCTACAAAAGTCCAAGGGACCCAGTGAGATGCATCCCACAGTCCTGAGGGATTTGTCTGATGTAGTTGCCATGCCACTCTCTGTCACATTTTAAAAGTTGTGGCAGTCAGGTAAAGCCTCCAGTGACTGGAGAAAGGGAAACATAACACCCGTTTTTAAAAAGGGTGAAAGAAGGACCCTGGCAACTCCTGACCAGTCAGCCTCACCTCTGTGCCTGATAAGATCATAACAAAAAAGCATTGCCAGCAGGTCAAAGGAGGGGATTCTTCCTTTCTGCTCCACTCTTGTAGAGACTCCACCTGGAGTGCCGCGTCCAGCTCGGGGGCCTCCAGCACAAGAAACACATGGACCTCTTAGAGTTGGTCTGGAGGAGGCCCACAAAAATGGACAAAGGGCTGACACGCCTCTAATGAAGAAAGGCTGAGAGAGCTGGGTTTGTTCTGCCTGGAGAAAATAAGGCTCTGGGGAGACCTTACTGCGGCCTTTCAGCACTTAAAGGGGGCCAACCAGAAAGATGAGGACAATCCTTTTAGCAGGGCCTGATGCGACAGGACAAGGGATAATGTCTTTTAAACTGAGGGAAGGTAGATTTGGTTTGGATATGAGGATGAAATTTTTTACAATGAGCGTGGAGAGGCACAGCAGCGGGTTTCCCAGAGAAGTTGTGGGTGTGCCATCATTGGAAATGTTCAAGGTCAGGTTGGATGAGGCTTTGAGCAACCTGGTCTAGTGCAAGATGTCCCTGTGCACAGGAGAAGGGCTGGACTAGATGATCGTCAGAGGTCCCTTCCAACCCAAAGCATTCTGTGGTTCTGTGATTTGGAAACTACCATGAAAGGAAAAGATGGAAATGTCTAAAATGTTTTTCTAAGTTTCATACCTCCGAGCAGAGTCCCCTTCCATGTGCGCCCGGACAGCAGAAGCATAGGATCGATGGGAATCACTGAACCAGACGCCGGTACGCCAACCATCACGCAGATGCCAGTGCTCATGTTGCAGGAAGCCAGGGCAGCAGTCTGATGGGAAAGGCAGGTGAGATAGAGAACGCACTGATGAGTTTGTCAGACAAGGGTTCTTTCTGTGCAGTCATCTGCCCCTCTCTGGTGATCTAAAAACACATACTCCCTTGTGGAGCAGCCATGGAGAGCTCAGTGCCTGTTTTGAAACTTGTACATGATTTTCTCCCAAAGCCAGCAGACTGCCTTCTGAGCAAAGACGTGCCCAGCAGTGCGGGCAGCAGGCAAGGAAGTGCCCGCTGGGCTGAATTTTGCCCTGATGGGAGCCTGTGTGTGAGCAGGGAGGGAGGACATGTGCTGAAATGCCACCTACCATGGTATCCGCATGCCCGATGACCTCAAAGGAGTAGTCCACGCCATAGCCGGTCATCTCAGTGAGCACATCCTGGATGGGCTTCTTGCAGTCTAGGGGACTGATGCAGTCAGTGGCTCCCAGCTCCTTGGCCTTGGCAAACTTCTCCTTGTTGATATCGACGGCAATGATGCGGGACGCTCCAGCCGCCTTGCAGCCCATGACAACAGAGAGGCCAACTCCTCCAAGGCCGAAAACAGCGCAGGTGGAGCCTGGTTTTACCTGCACAACATGGGACGACTGTGAGTCTCCAGCATGAAGAGGAGCTTTCTGTTGTGTGGGGTTGGTGAGGGTGCAAGGGCAGCCGTGGTGTGCTTGTGCTCAACACGCCTGAACACCAACCTTGGCGGTGTTGATGGCAGCCCCGTAGCCTGTGGAAAACCCACAGCTGAGCAAGCAGACTTTGTCCAGAGGTGCAGCAGCATCTATCTTGGCAACGGCATACTCTGGGATCACGGTGTATTCTGCAAAGCTGCTGACCCACAGGAAGTGGTGGATCTGCTTCCCTTTGCAAGTGAACCGGCTGGTCTTGTCAGGCAGCAGGTTTTGTGGTTCAGAGATGCTGTTGAGAGGCACAAGCATTTGTTTTTCATCAAGTAAAGCACCTGAGGTTGTGTCAGACTTGCTGAGAGACAGCTGACCCCATTTAGATGTAGGAGGAGGGAACGCAAACTCACTGGCACTTCAGGCAGTAGTTGGATTCAGGATTCAGGCAGAAGCTGCATTCTCCACAATGAGGAATGCAAAGTGGGATAACTTTGTCACCTGGAATAATGCACATTCCACGTTAGGTGCTACCTGTTGGAGCACCTCTGCTGAGCTTTCTGATGGCAGCACCCTACCACCCTACCACTCTCTGCTTTCTCCGTTAGGAGGAAATGCTCAGAGCCCCAGTTGTGCGTATGGGGGACACAACAGTGTCAGTCCAGTGACAGTCCAGCGCAATGAGTGTGCACTCGGTTTTGAGACACTGATGCGGGAGCAGGGGGGCAGATTCTGAGCTCTGGGCTGCCTCATCTGCTTTGAGAGCTGACTCCTGGGTGTGTGTCTGTGTGCGTCTCTTACCTGGTTTCACAGAGGTCACTCCTTCTCCAATGCTTTCCACAATCCCAGCTCCTTCGTGGCCTGGGATAACTGGGAAAACCACATTAGGAAAGACACCTTCCAAAACGTGTTCATCTGTGTGACAGATGCCCGTGGCCACAATCTGTGTGTAGAGGAAAGAGGAGATGATGATGAGCTTTAGAAATGAATGGTCTGGCCTCTGTTCACCTCAGTTTTTGGGAGGATTTTTCACAGGGCATCTCCGGTCAGTTAAGGGCTGTTGGCGGACACATATCCCTGACAGGTATATTCAAGGTATAACCATAAGAAGAGCAATTCCCACAAGGGAGGAAAAAACCCTACTGAAACGTGTTTTTACCTTGACACGGACTTCACCTGCCTTTGGAGGTGCAACCTCCACCTCCTCAACAGAGAGCGGTTTTCCTGTGGCCCAGGCAACAGCAGCTCTGCATCTGATAACCTGGAAGCAACAGAGAGGATTACGCTGCAGGGGCGTGTTTGCCGTTGGCGCACGAGGGGGATGGTCATCCTACAATCACCTCAAACAGAGGAGCAGAGACTCAGTAGTGCTCAGCTGTCTGGGAATCCAAGTGATGCTCAGTAAACGCTGGCCTGGTTTAAGGTCTGAGGAACCACCGTTTGTGCTTTGTTACACACAGAGTATGAGGTATACCCTTAGGAAATTATTAGGTTTTTAATGGCTTTTGTGGATTTTTTCATAATGTCGTCATATGCTAATGGACAGGTTGTGCTCTGATGGAGAGCGTGGACCCGACCTAGTGGAAAAGCCTGTTAAGAGCTTTGCTGTCGGTCTTGTAAGATATTGGGCCGAAGGTACTTAAGAGGGGTTAGGGAACGGTCCGCGTCTGGCTGTCAACTGGATAAAACCCCAAGCTGTTTTGATGTCAGCAAAATTGAGCTTGCAGCTTGAAGGGGGTTTTGCCATGGACAAGGTTGAATGCAGGAGATGCGTGGCTGTAAGATTGCACCTCTGAAGACAGGCTTCCCTGCCGAAGCAGGAGTGCAGAGCAAGACTGAGCAGGAGGGTGTTTTTCAACATGTGGCATGGTTTGATATTTTCAGTCCTGAGCTGCTGAGCAGCACAGGAGAGGAATGCGCTACCTAACGCAGAGCCCGACACATGCAGTTGTCTGAAAGCAGAAGCTCACGTAATTCAAAGGAGTTTGGATGAGTTGGGGGAGTAAGGTCAGAGGAAAGAGGGCACACAGTAGAAGTGCACAGGCTGAGCGAGCCATTTGCAGAGTATTTCCCCAAGAGCAGGGCACCTTGGAAAGGATGATGGGAAATGCATTGTCCTTACTTTTCCACAAGTGTCCATGTTGTCTCAGCAGAGCTGTTGCAGTTGCTGCAGCAGGCTGCAGGGAAGCTGCCGCCTCTCTGGCTGAAGACCCGTGTTGCAAAATGGCCCAGCTGTGGAGCCGGAGCACTGCTGGGCACCTGCTGGCTGCAGCTGAAGGGGGAGGCAGGGAGCGTGGAGGGAGTCCTGGTGTGGGACCGTTGCTGGAGAGTGGGCAGCTGTGGTTAATGTGTCCAGAGCTGGTCGCTGAGGAGCACAGCGAGTGTTGATTGGAGGAGATGGATAGTGACAGGGAGATGCTGATGGGCGGCAGTCATGCTCTGCGGGGATTGGGCAGAAGTCCTCTGGGAAGGCTTTTATTGGTGGCTCTGCCTTCGGGCCATGTCCTGCCCTCCCTGTCTGAAAGGCACAGGGAGCTCGGAGAGATTTTTCTTGTCTGGTTGCTTCCGGCAGGTGTGGGGAGAGGAGATTGGCCACACCAATAGGGCTTCCCACCTCGGGGTCCCTTTGTTGCCAAGGGGTAGCGCTTGACCTGGCAGCAGTTCATGCCAAGGTATTTGAGAAGGGATTAAAAATTAAAAAAAAAAAAAAAAAAGGTCAGTGAAAGCAGTGTGGTGGACAAACACACATGCCCGTTTGGAGTGAAGCTTAACTGTCTGTGCTGATGCAGCTATTTGCATGTGATCCTTAACCCACCTGGAGTACCTCAGAGTCAGAGAGACATTATGCAGGTCTGTCAGAAACATGCTGCCTAGAGCTGCACAATCACACAAACAAACTTATCTGCAGCTGAGCATGGGTGGAGATCTGCAAGGAGAAATGCTCTAGGACGGTATGAACTATTTGTCGTTCCCCAGTCAGAAGCCACTTCATTTCTCCATGTGAAGACAGAACTAGATTGCTGCCTTATAACATGTCTCTAATAAGAATGGCTTCATGTGTTTACTGTTTCAGACCACAGTAACTACCCTAATAAATATACGAACAGCAGGTGATTCCTGTGCTTTGCAGATTACAGCAGAAATGGGCTTTGCATTACTCTGAAGGGAACAAGTGAGGACTTGTTGTACTTTATTCCCCAGCTCTCTCATTTTTTTCTTCTTCTTCTACTCTGAAGACTGCTCTTATATTCTCTACCCTTCATGCAATAGGGTATGCTTTAGAAGAAACATGTGTCTGGCATATGGAGGATCCTTTACCTCTCCATACTTCTTTCTGTCCTCACAAGCTAGGTTTAAACAGTCCTTCTTTGGCTTCTAAGTCATGAGTTAAACCTGCCTTAGCTGGTACAATAAACTAGCTTGGCCTCCACATTTTGAGAGAATACTTTGAGAACACTCTTGTTTCTGCTGAACTCAGGTTACTATAGATGAGATCAAGTAAGTGGAATTAAACCCCCTCTCCTTCTATTTTGAATAGTGATCCAGGTCACACTGTTTGTTCACACACAACCGCCTTGAAGATCAGAACTCTTCAGCTGAACTGCACCTGAAAATAGTTATTTTATGGTTCAGAAAAAACCTTCAGACCTGACTGCACAGGTAACACCACAGAAACAAATGACTGAAGTTTGGGTCTTAATTGCTGTGTAAACTGAGTTTATTATACACCCAAGTGTTTAAAGATCTTCTGTTAAAGTCTAATCTCTTGGTAAATTAATCATTAACCTATCTAGGCCGCTCAAGGACTCTTTCTGCTGAGACAAACAAGTCATCATTAGCATAGGGTTCCCTTACTTCACAGGCTCTTCCACCCAGCTACCATGCACACAAGTGCCCACAAGCTTTTATTAGTACTTTCAGTCAGTAAGTCAATGTTGCCAAGATAGAGTAGCCTCTGATCCTGTTTGCACATTACAAGTCACAGAATTGTGGAATCATTTTGGTTGGAAGAGACCTTTAAGATCATGGAGTCTGACCATTAACCCAGCACTGCCAGGTCACCACTAAACCGTGTCCCCCAGCACCACATCTACATATCTTTTAAATACCTCCAGGGATGGGGACTCCACCACTTCCCTGGGCAGCCTGTTCCAATGCTTCGCAACCCTTTCAGTGAAAGTGAAGATCTTTTCCCTAAGGTCCAACCTAAACTTCCCCTGGCGCAACTTGAGGCCATTTCCTCCCATCCTATCACTTGTTACTTGGGAGAACAGACTGACTCCCGCCTCACTACAACTTCCTTTCAGGTAGTTGTAGAGAGTGACAAGGTCTCCCCTCAGCCTCCTTTTTCCAGGCTAAACAACCCCAGTTCCCTCAGTTGCTCCTCACAGGATTTGTGCTCTAGACCCTTCACCACTTTGTTGCCCTTCTCTGGACACTCTCCAGCACCTCCATGTCCTTCTTGTAGTGAGGGGCCCAAAACTGAACACAGAATTTGAGGAATGGGCTCACCAGTGCTGAGGACAGGGGGACAATCACTTCCCTACTGCTGCTGGCCACACTATTGCTGATAGGAGCCAGGATGCTGTTGGCCTTCTTGGCCACCTGGGCACACTGCTGGCTCTTCTTCAGCCAGCTATCAGCCAATACCCCCAGGTGTTTCCTGATGGGCAGCTTTCCAGCCACTCTTCCCCAAGCCTATAGCGTTGCAGAGGGTTGTTGTAACCCAAGTGCAGGACTTGGCACTTGGCCTTGTTGGACCTCATACCACTGGCCTCAGCCCATTGATCCAGCCTGTCCAGGTCCCTAGGTAGAACCTCCCGACCTTCAAGCAGATCAACACAGCTGCCTAACTTGGTGTCATCTGGAAAATTACTGAGTGTGCACTCGATCCCCTCATCCAGTTCATTGATAAAGATGTTAAAGAGAACACGCCCCAATGCTGAGCCCTGGGGAACACCAACTGGATTTGACTACATTCACCACCACAATGCAGAAAGCAGTAAGATGCTTTAAGTTTGATTTCTTGCAGGCTGTTACCAGTCACCTGTTTCTTCCCATTTACTTTATATTCACACTTAAAGTTAAGAAACATCCTCTTTATTTAGTGGAAACAAATAACAATACTTGATGCACCTTCATATTACTTCACATTGTTTCCCAAGCATCAGATGCACTTGTATAAATTAGCCCAAGATCTAAAACCGTACTGATAGAACAACTAAAACATCCCTAAGAGAGAGGTGCACAGGTAAAAAGAAGCCAAACCACAACACAGAACCACACCACAAGTTTTACATAAAATGCTTGGAAGTGTTCATTTGGTAAAATATCCAATGGTGAGACATTCTCCAGTACCTAAGTCTACAGTTTAATTAAAGATGATTTACTGAAATTATTAGTTCAAACACATGGTCACCATCAATTTTAATCTCTGCAGTAATTTCCTTGCCTATCAGGTAATGGAATGCTAAAATCATTCAGGATGGATACATAGATCTGACCTAGAGTTTTACTGTGTCGAGCTGCGTGCACAGATCTGTTAACCTTGCAGTGTTATGAAGACCCAAAGAAAGAGTTTCCTTAATTTTTTGTTTATTAAAAGATTGCATGTTAAACACCATTTTAAAAAATCCAAAACTTTCGTAACACCTATGACAGCAGCAAGTCCTGTAATTCATAACTAGCTATTAAATCAAATTGCAGCACAATATAGAGGATTTAAAGCAAGAATCAGGAGAAAGAGGTAGGGGGAAAAAGATTCTTTATAAATGCTGTGCTCGAAGCCTGGAGTTTGAGCTTGATCCTTTTATTCTCAGGTGGTGGTGGTGGTAGACCTTTCAGAAATGGGTTGGGTTGTATTTCTTATCAGTTGTACTGGAGGGTAATGAAGTTGGTACTGGTACTGATCCATCTGCTGCTTAACTGTTGGGAATGCTAAAACACCAAGACACTGCGAATACTGCAATATAAAATGACAAGTCAGTGACCATAGAAAAGCCCCTGGGCTAACATCAGCAAAACACTGCTGTTTTCTCTGAAAATCTAGGCTATTGCTGTCAACCAGGGAACTCCCTCCATGCCCCTCCCCAGCTCCAGCTTGCAGCAAAATGACAGAGCAGATGTGCAAACCTTGCTGCAGATTCAGAGAAAAAATTCACGCAAGACAGCAAAGCCTTCACTCCTGGCAATTAATCGCCAAACAGAGCCTGAGAAGTCCTTGGGGGGGTGGGGCTTAGACACACCTTTCCAGGTACAAATGCTCTAAGGGTAACGTCTGAATGGTACAGCTTATTCTGGGCTGAAATACTGAAGTGTTTTACTTAGGAAAAATGGTCAGCTGCAACATGCATCTGTCTTCAGGATAACTGTTCGTATTAGAATCAGAACTATAGAAGCATTTTGGTTGGAAAAGACCTTTAAGTTCAAGTTCAACCGTTCACCCTGCACTTCCAGGTCACCACTAAACCATGTTCCTCAATACCAATCTACATGTCCTTTAAACACCTCCAGGGATGGGGACTCCACCACCTCACTGGGCAGCCTGTTCCAATGTTTCGCAACCCTTTCAGTGAAGGAATTTTTCCTAATACCCAGCCTAAACCTGCCCTCATGCAGTATGAGGCCATTTCCTTTCATCCTATCACTTGTTATTTGGCAGAAGAGACTGACCCCTGCCTTTCAGGTAGTTGTAGAGAGTGATAAGGTCTCCCCTCAGCCTCCTTTTCTCCAGGCTAAACAACTCCAGTTCCCTCAGCTGCTCCTCACAGGACTTGTTCTCCAAACCCTTCAACAGCTTCTTTGCCCTTCTCTGGATGCACTCCAGCACCTCCATGTCCTTCTTGTAGTGAGGGGCCCAAAACTGAACACAGGATTTGAGGTGTGACCTCACCAGTGCTGAGGACACAGGGACAATCACTTCCCTATTTTAGCAAAGCTGATGGCATCTCTGTCCTCACCACTTTCCCCCGTTTGTTACACTAAAATCTAAAACTAACATTGACAGCACATCTAAAATAAGCACAGTCAAAAAATGAAGTGCATGGCGCATAATGAGGATCTGAGAACAAACCTCAGGGGCTACGTTCTTCTTTTACATGCTTTTTATATTTAGAGAAACTACCACCTAAAATAACTGCTAGCAAATGACAGTGAAAAGAAAATGTGAATGTAATCCTCCAGACTGTAAGCTATAAACAGCTAAAACTTTCCAGAAGGATAGTCCCCACACGTACAAACACATACAAATGTAGTTCCCACTTCTGCCAAGGAGAATTTTCAATTATTCCCATGGTGAATCTTGTAAAATATCTCTGGCAAACAATATTTCCGATTTCCACAGCCTCTGAAAACAGAGTCTGAGCTGAACTCTCACACTATTTGAGGAATCCATGAGAGCTAAATTTGGAGTTTGCGATGTATATGTTTACCAGGTACTTCCCTTTTTGAAAAGCTCCGAGTTCAAGGTAAACTAGCCAGCGACTTGGGGACTAATTGTACTGGGGACTCCATTCCCTTACTCACAAGGGGAATGGTGAGTTGCTCTTCCAGTAAACACAGGCTGTTTCTGTGGTCCTGCTCCTCATCTTAAAATGTTTATTGGAATGTGATGTAGCTAACCCCTGGCATTCCACCGCTTGGCATTCCCAGGCTCCCTCAGTTGTGTGCTCTTTCCCAACGGGCAGTGGGCAAAGACATCCTCATTCGTGTGGTCTCTTCTCCCTCTGCCACCCAGAGTCTTTGCTCAAACTACAATCTGAAAGTTCCTCTGCAAGGAAGGACAGGGCCCACTGCACTTCAAAAGCTAAAGCTTTGATGACTGCAACTCATGGACCCTCACTGGGTGAGACTAAGGGGCATAGTGGGTTGCCTTCCCCATTCTCTGCTCTGGAGTCATACTCTGTGTTACCGTGCAGCTCCTTTAGGTTATTCATATGGAACCTTTACAATTAAATAACATTTACCTCTTCCCTGTCCTTAGCAGCTCAAATCCTTCATTGATTTTAATGAAAGGAAGTGTGTGGGTTATTAATGGATCCAGAACAAATTTTTTCTTCATGTAGTCAGCAACCAGTTTAGGAACTGAATCTTTACTCTTCCAGCCTGAAAAACCCAGGGACAATGGATAATGAAACAACAAATGCTTGTGAAAATAGATAAAACTTCTCTAACAATTTAAGCTGCCAGAAGTTTTCTGTAGCAGAATAGCGTGATGACATGTTGCAGCATGTCTTTACCTTTGGAACACAGATGCCAGCAGGAGACATGGGATGAAGTGAAGCTCTTCCACATATGACAAACCCAGGAAGTGCTTTACTCGTAGAAGAGCAGTAAAAATTTGAATCTTGACGGAATCCAAACTTCCCCCCCCCCCTAAATACTGATTCAACTTGTCTATTGATACATTGTCCACTAAAAGACACATCATACAAAAGCCACAGTGGGATGTCCATGTTGGAAACTGAAAACTTGATTGCCTGGTCAAAACTGAGGGGGCAGGAGGTAGATGTGTCTCTCTTTTCTTACAAGGAGTTCTAGATAAATCTGTCTCAAACAGAGGACGCCCTTCCAGAGGACACCAACTTATCTCTGCTATTTTATTCAATCGTCTATTGAATACACTGGAGGAACTGGTTGTGAGTGAGAAAACCTGTTGTTGGAAACAAACGTTCTGTGGCCTTCAGCTTTGTGTGGGATGATCTAGGGCTTGCTGAGTATGGGACTCTGCTGGGAGAGCTGAGCAAAGAGAAAGAATTGGAAGGGACTGATAGCAGCTGGCAAGGGGCTGAGTTGTGGTCTGACCGCCGATGTCCTTTAGGGTCTTGACTCTCCACCTATCCCACCCTCTCTTTTTCTTTCCCTCTCTTTCTGTCTTTCTATCCCTCTCATTCTTGGTTTTGCTCTTGCTCTTTTTCTCCCCCTTCCTCTCTCTTCTTCCCCCTTTAATTTTTTCCTCATTTTCTTTTTTTCTCCCTTTGTCCTTTTCCCTGGTCTTTCTCCGTTTCTTTCTCCTTTTTCTCTAATCTCTTTGTATCTCCTCTCCTCCCTCCCCTCGCCCTACTTTTATTTTTTCTTCTACCTTTCTCTTTCTCTCTCCCTTTCTTTTTTCTCATTTTTTTCCTCTTATTTTCTTTATCTTCTTTTCCCTCCTTCTTCTCTATTTTTTTGTCTTTTTAGCTCTTCCTTGCTCTTTCTCTGCCTCTTCTTCTCTAGAGCTTCTTTCCCCCTCCCTCCCTCCCTCCCTGTTTCTCTCTCTCTCTCTCATCACTAACTAACAGTTCCCATAATTAATTCCCTGTGCATCGTTGTCAGCAAAATAACTGTCAATGTCACTTCCAACAGTACACCCTAAGCAATGAATTTAGATATATCCTATTTCATTCAAGATGATTTACAAGTTTACCAAGCCAGCTAAATCACATATTTCCTGGCCCTTACCTCCAAAGACGGATCCTTTCCAGGTGCGACCAGTGAAGAGGAGCATGGGGTCAAAAGTGACCTTCTGCGCTGCGGGGGGCACTCCCACAATAATACTGACTCCACAGTCGTATTGACAACAGGCCAAGGCTGCAGTCTGAGGTTGAAACAGAGGGACAGGCCAGAGTCATGCACAATTTGCCACTGGAGCACAAAAGTTTTAATTCCTTCTCCTCCTTTCACGCTCAGCTTGCAAGTAATTTTTTGTAATTGAAACAACATCAAGCAATTTCCATTGTATTTGCTGTCATGGGTTAGGTATGTCCTAGCTTTGTCCTCCTTCCCCATTGTGTCTTAGTCATTAGTGATAAGCCACTGCTGGAAAGCAGACAGTGGGCTATGTGAAATTTAGCCACCCTGGTTAGATCAAGGGACCACCCTGAAGTTCCCTTCTCTAGGATTTTGAGCATGCTTCTATCCCTGCATCTCAGTGGCAGATAGCTGGACTTAACGGGTTTGAAGTTAGCTTGACACTTTGCCAGTGGCTCTCAGCTCCTCGCCCTTGGTGCTTGAAGGGTTAGTAAAGAGAGCTAACAAGCTAATGCCTCATTTGACCACATCTTCTAGTTGCATACCATGGTTTCAATACGGCCAATGACCTCAAAGGAGTAGTCCACGCCTTCGCCGGTCATTTCAATCAACACTTCATGAATAGGCTTCTTGAAATCTTTAGGGTTGATGCAGTCGGTGGCTCCCAGCTCTTTGGCCTTGGCAAACTTGTCGCTATTGATATCAACGGCAATGATGCGGGACGCTCCAGCCGCCTTGCAGCCCATGACAACAGAGAGGCCAACTCCTCCAAGGCCAAAGACGGCACAGGTGGAGCCTGGTTCCACCTATAATAACCATATAAATGTGGCATACAGTCTGGGTAAAGTACTATGCATTTTTGTATTACAAACGTGTTTTCACTTAAGCCACTGCTTGTAATTTAGAGGTTACCTGCTAAGAAGGAGTTTGCTCATGCATACCTGCTAGTGCAGTAGCCAGCTAGACTGTTACGGTCCTACATGTGACTAAGATAAATTGTCCCTAAGATACATTTCTGAGACCAGGTTTTCATTACCCATCTCAGCTGCAGGTTTAGAGACACATTTTTTTAATGATGCTTTATATTCCAGTGGCGTTAAGATCTGTAGCGTCACTCCACTGGAGACAGTACCAGCTGTGACAGTCACATTCATGTATTGCTACAAATGGTGAGCATTGCGTATAATGGCTTTCACGTATTCCTAGACTTAAGTTACAGTAAAACAGATCAGCTCTGTTGTAACATTTTTCTAGGGCTGATAAAGCTATAAGAAAAAAAAAATTAATAGATGGTAATAAATGTTTTTACTGGATTTTGAATTGAAGACTTCTAAGTACTTTAGAGATGGAAGACTGAAGTAGGCAAAGAACTAGTACCTTCTTTCCATCCTGAACTCAACAGAGTCTGTAACTCCTGGCTGCCATGCTGACAATCCACTCACAGGCCACCCAATCCTGAACAGACCCCATGAGGTACCAGAAACACCCACCAAGATCCTTACCTTGGCAGTCTGCACAGCAGCCCCATAACCAGTTGAAAACCCACAGCCAATGAGACAAACTTTTTCCAGAGGAGCAGCAGAATCAATTTTGGCTACAGCAGATTCATGCACTACTGTGTATTCAGTGAAGGTACTTGTACCAATAAAATGGTGAATTGCTTTTCCTTTACAGGTGAATCTAGTGGTGCCATCAGACATTAATCCAGCAGCTGAAACAATTCTGTTTGAAAGATGACCAGAAATAATGGCAAGTGAAATCTGTTGAATGGGATCAGTTTTGTATAAAAAAAAAATCAAATAATGGTTGTAGGTCACCCAGGAAAACTCACTTATTTTTACTGCACAGATTACTCTTGGTGCTTAAGCAACTTCTGCACTCCCCACACTGTGGAACAAAGAGTGGAATAACCTTGTCTCCTAGGAAGAAACCAAGAATTACAGAGGATTAAAAAAGGCAAACAAGAAGCATGCAAGTAAAAACATGAAGCGAGTGTATTTAATACCTAGGCAAATGTGAACTGGGAGTGCCATGCTGGTTTTATTTCCTTCTGTTGCCCTTGGAAGATAAACCATCTCCCTCTGTTATAACTGACATCATTAAGGCAAAATAGTGACAACTCATTTCAATGTGCAAAATTCCTGGTGTCTTTCACAGAACTGAGTCTGTGCTATGTCATAAAACTGTGTTAGCTACTGACATTCCCAAAACTCATTCAGCAGTTTATTGATCCTTCTTCTTAAAAGAAAAATAGTAATACACAGGTAAAGAAACTGAGATAAAAACTGACATCCACTAGGACCGCAGATAAGTACTGCACCAGTATAACAGGGCTGAAAACTGTGCATACAAAGAATGCGAAATTAATTTGCCAGCCCTCTTAAGTCTCTTCCCTATTTGCAGTACTACTGCTGTTGCATTAGAGTAAAGGTAGGTAAAGTATTTGTCGTAGGAGCTGTGGCACAAGCTAAGACAACATCTCTAGTTCTCTAGCACAATTATATGATGAACAAAGTAGCACAGTGCAATTTTTTTACTGCTATGCATTTTCACAGCAACAATATATGGTACATCCCTAATCATCTCTAAAAAGGTAACCCCTAATACAGATCAGTGATTTGGCAGTTCTAAAATGTGGCTAATACTTGACACGTTGAAAGTCAAGGGAAATCTTTGATTTCCACTAAAAAATGGAAAATGCCCACAAGCATGAAATGCCATCACTACCCTGACCCTCATTAGGACTGTGACATGTTTAGTAATCATTCTGCTAAAGAAACGTAGCACATCTTGGAGGTTTTTTTTAGAATTTGAAGGTGTAAATTAAGCCACATCTAAGAAACATGTTGGTTTTTTTTTTTTGGGGGGGTGGTTGTGTGTGTATGTGTGTGTTCAAGTCTGCTGTTTCAGCTCACCTGTTAACACATGGAAGCTAGAATTAGAGAACAGAGTTATTTATGAACCCAGACGGCAGAGAAAAAGCAGTTAGAGATAGCACTGAAATATGCAATATAGACATTTGTTTGGAATTAAAGCAGAAGTCTCTAATAAAACCTTTTCTTATCATGCATACCAACCTGCTTTGGACAGACTTCACACTTGTTGCCAGTACAACAAAGACACTGGGAGTACGGAGGTGTTAAAAGTGAACTACTTATGCATCGTAACAATTGCCTGGAAAAACTGAGCACTTCTATGCACATTTTGTTCACTGCATATTTTGTCTTAATAATTTAGCCCTTGTTAGCAGTTGTTCGGTCCCGTAAAAGTGTATAGAAATCTTGTAATCTCATCTTGCAGCAGATGAGGAAAATTAGCGTCTATCAAAGAAGACTACATGTCAAAGAACATGCTTTGACACATTGCTTTGCTTTGCCTTATTCTTGAGAGAGATTAGCTGTGTGAACTGTTTAAAGAACCTGCAGCTAATACCTGATTACCTGTGACCAACAGCAAAGAACCTATGTTCTCGATCCCATGACAGGAGAAGTGCTCTGTGCGTGGAAAACAAGCTGCAGATGGTTTTGCCAAAACCAAAAGAAATTGAATATAAAATCTGAAAATAAATCAAGACTGGGAACACACAAAGATGTAAACGTTCCTTTAACGTATCCTTGAAAAAAAACCAAGGCTGGAATATTTTCCTCTGCAATACAGGTGCTCAAGCATGTGTCATTTTTGACTTAAACAGGGGTCTGGAAACAGCACAGGGTTTGTGTTCACTGCTGTTTCATACCTGGTTTGACCGAAGTTACTCCCTGCCCAACGCTCTCCACAACACCAGCTGCTTCATGCCCAAGAATTATTGGAAAAGGCATAACCATTCCACCAGTTACCACATGGTCATCAGTGCGACAGATCCCTGTAGCCACGATCTGATTCAGAGGAAAGATGGGAATATTTTCAGCATTTAACTATGTCATATGCAGAAGTGAAATGACATCACGTGTTTGGAGAAGTCACTTGCTTCCCTCCAAAATGACACATGCACACAGTAAATCTACAGGTAAAACACTTCTGGGTGTGTGATTCATGATCTTCATGGTTGGTATCAGTCTTTAATCCACAAAGCACGGCTCCTTTGTGAATGTTTGCTGTGCACTGTTGAGCTCTACAGGGAGTCTCCTTGATCTCCTGGCAGAACCAATGTTCTAGCCATACAATTACATACAAACAACAGAATAAAATTCATTATTCCTAATGTTTATATATAAATACATAAATAGAAAAAGGTTGTAATATTGTAGAAATATTATAAAATTATGTAAATATAAATTAACTATAATGGATTATTTTTAAACATAGAATTCTATCTAATTTATATTCCTTAGATATCATTACAATAGATCATATAATAGATATGTTATATAAAACATGTATTATACAACAATGTATTTGATATAATTACCTTATAATTATTCTGTATTATTTATATATTTAAAATATATAGTTACATATACAACACTTTAGGCTACACCTAGTATTTTGTATCACATTTTGCCCTTTCTTGCAGGTAGCACAGCAGTATTTCTTTTGAAACATTCAGATACATCTTTACAACTTCTATTCTGACAAATGGAGTTGTCACCCCCCTGAGAGGGTTCTCCTCACTTGTGTAACACTTGAAACTGCTCTAAAATGAAAACAGCTGCTAAATTCCACTGAGAAAGTTCCTGAAATGTAACAGATGCTCAATACCCCATTAAAAAAGGAAGCCCCCAGCCCTACTGAGCTGTTTCCTAGCACAAACAAAGTAAAAGGGAATTTCTTGCTCTGTGCAATAGGAGTTTCAGATTTTTGCCTTGTACTGTAATTTTTTCAGCCTGGTAGAAGCACAAGTGTCTTAGTAAACAAAACCCCCAACCCTGAAAACCTTTTTTTTTTTTCTGAAGAACCTCATTATCATATTTAAAAGTTGAAGCATGTTCCACAGCCGATCACTGAATAGTAACTACTCATCTAGTGAATGTTTTCTGACCGGATCCTAAAAATCTATAGAAATAATTCTGATAATCAGCAAGATTGAATGCATGTCATAATAGTTGTTTTACATTTTATTTCAGTACCTTTATGCGAACTTCATGTGCTTTTGGTGGGGCAACTTCCACTTCCTCAATAGAAAACGGTTTATTGGCTTCCCACATTACTGCTGCTTTGCATTTAATAACCTGCAAACAGAGCAAAGAAAAAGGGAATGGCACTTGCATTTGCCAGTCACCACACAGAGACAATCTTGTCTTTCTGCATCTGAAACTCCTGCTCACATTTGGAGGAGGAGAGGGAAAACGACAGGGAAAAAAACCCAAACCCAAAGCACAACAAAAAAGCCAACACGAAGCACAGTGTAAGCCTGTTTTTTCTCCACCAAGATCCTATCTGACACTGTTCATAGTTCTGTCATACGCAGTTTTCAGCAACATGTATAGTAGTCTCCTAGGATACCTTATCCATCCTCGCTGCTCCTTCTCCGTTTCTAACTTCCTTGGAGGATTATTTTTGCTGTGTTGGGTTACTGGTGTATATTTGTGTCTTCTTGGAGATGGCACAACAAATGGTGAGATGTATCAGGTTGGGATAAAGTCTGTATTGCCTAGAACTGCTTATGTTGGGAAATGGCAAAATTGATAAAAATGTGAAATGATGTAGCACTACGCAGAAGTAACCTTGAAGAAGCAACAGTCCCTTTAGCGCAAGATTATCCGTGCTAAGGTACCTTTCTTCTCAAAATGGTTATTTAACTCAGGTGGAGTTACTTCCAACATCCAAGACTGCTTTTTTGTCTGTTAGGATAAAGTTTGTCCAGTTAGCTTTGCCGACTTTGTCAGAGTGCTGACAGGCCTCTGAGCTCCTCTCATCATCTGCTACTCAGACTAAAACACACTCAGAAGAGAGAGGAGCATTGTCCACCGCTCATCCCAGGCTCTCATACAGAAGGTAGGCCCAGTTTCCACCCTGCAAGCTCACTCCTAGTGTATTCAAAGGTGGTGGAGCTTCTCTGTCCCCATATTAATGCCTGTCCTTCCTTGGTGGTCTCTGCTCACCCCAGAGCTTTTAATGACTCCAGGCCCTGAAATATGATTTTCCACGTCATCCTATGGGTGACACTCTGTTAGGTCCTCAGTCACGCAGTCACTCTATTAAGTCTGCCAATGTTCAGGTGGCATTATCTTGAGATGGAAATGGAGGCGAACCGAGTCTATGATGCAAGAAGTTTAGCGCATGCATGTACCCTGTGTGACTGGGACCCTGGGACTTGGTCAGCTTAGCACCAGAGTGCTGCAGAGTTCTCAGGGGAAAGAAAAAGAAAGCAACTTTTTAGTATCAAAGCTTTTGAGGTAGAAGTAGAAATAATGTCAAATTATCAACAAATTGTAAACTGGTAACAAAGAAAATAATTACTAGGAAATACTAAACATATGAAATAGAATAGCATGCTTTCAGCAGCCAGACCCAGAGTGGGAAGGAGCAAATGCTTTAAAAAAGACAGACTTAAGAGAAGTTTGCACAAAATATAATGTTTCATGCGTCAGATGCAAGTGTTACTAGTAAAAAATTCCTAAGTGAGGCCAAAGATCACATTTTAAAGGGCCACATTTTCTAGGAAACATAAAAAGAAAAGGGCTTATGTATTTATACTGTATCCCACATTGCACAATAATGATTTCACAACTTGCGCATGCAAAGCACGTGGTGTTTGTAAGAGCAAAGGTAGCAAAGAACTGTGGATTACTGAGAACAAACAAATCTCTTCCGCAATTACAGATTGGTTAACTATGTATTGTTCTGATGGTTGAGTCTCTGTGAACTTTTACTGACTATAACAAGATCCCACCCATTTAATCTACCAAGGCAAGCACTACCTGGAGTCACAAGGTTTCTTCTTGCTCATATGTTCTACCAGCCTTCCAGGTTACTGCAGCAGGGGGAGGGCAGGGGTAGAAACACACCCTTTTACATAAGGATTATGCTGCTTGGTCACATGTACTGCATGGCAACTCATGTATTACTCCAAGATAAACACAGTGAAAACAGGGCAGTTTAGTTACAATGCTCCAGTTACCATGCTCAGTCCAAGGCTGGGTGGAGGACTGAACTTGTTGAATTTACCTACACATGGACAACAATTAATTTTGCACTTGCAGTATCTCAGAGTTAAAAGAGCATTTTTTTTCCTCTTGTTTTGTTTGGTTTTAGAATAGTGAAGACAGCTGACAGTAATGGCAAACGATCCTGGTACTTTCTTAAGGCACTGTGCAGGAATGCCTTCAATCATTTTCAATCTCTGGGTTCCTGTCCATCGACCTCTGTTGCATGTCTCTGGGTGTATGGAGCAGAATATTTTGAGGGCCATCATGCAGCACATACAGGATAACCAGGCGATTGTGCTCAGTCAGCATGGGTTGATGAAATGTGGGTCCTGCTTGACAGACCTGATCTCCTTCTACGACAAGGTGACCTGCTTAGTGGATGAGGGAAGGGCTGTGGCATTTAGGGACACGGTTTAGTGGTAGACTTGGCAGTGCTGGGTTAACGGTTGGACTTGATGATCTTAAAGGTCTTTTCCAACTGAAATGATTCTGTGATACCATCTCTCAGGTAATGCAAGAAACGTCATAGTGGGCTTCACCAGTGGTATTAACCTCGATCTCTCTTGGCACTTACTTTCTAGCAAAGATGTAAGTTCTCATTTCATTCCCTCATTTCATCATGTTGCATGTGATACTTACTTCTGGTCTTCATTAACTTAAGCTCCAGACTTGTTATACAAATATTCAAATTTAATGACTCTGCTAACATCGCCACGATTACACCCTGTAATTTAACACAATATTAACTATGTCTTTTATTTAGAAAACAAACCAACATAAATTACAAAGAAGCTAAAAATAGTTTACACCACTGGGGATCTCAGAATGGGAAGTGATATTGATCTGAACACTTACTACATTGTATCATATTTCAAACTGTCCAGTCAGAGACTGAAAATAGTTTGCTAACCCTGAAGGGAGGTTATGCTTATTCTGGTGCTGTCACCTTATGTTGCCTCAGTGTTTCAAAATAATAAATAAATAATTGCCTTGAAGAGGATAACAACCATTTCCTAGGAGAGTACAGTGGCCTGCAAGTAAAGGCAGTGCTCCTGTACCACATCCTCCTGAACTCTCATCTGTGCTGTATCACGAGGACTTAACGGTGTCCCTGCACAGAAACTGCATTTTAAAATGCATTACTCAGCTGCAGCAAAGAAACTTCTAATAAAAACTTTTGCTTACTTTGCCCGCTGTGCTCATGTTGACCGGTCTGCCTGTTCCGAATCTTGCCACCACCGATTTCTTGCACCAGGTATTCTGTCCGCTGCAAAGCAGTCAGGTTGATGATACCACAAGTCCTGTCCAATACACTGGAGGCTAGTCTTGTAAAGTGCTCCTGCAAGTGCACTGCTCTGATCTTTTAGCCAAGCCTTCCATCTCAAAGTCCCACCCCTTAATCAGCCAAAGAGCTAGGATGAAAATAAACCACCCATCGGTTGAAACCTTACTCTTTACAGCACTTCTGTCTTCCTGATTCCTTTGTCACACTCTTCCCCACCCTTTTTGCCTCTCACCTACGTTGGCCCTCAACATCACAGGAAGGCAGCAAAACCCCTGTCTGGAAGCCATCCCCCTCCTCGGGAGGCTGCCCTCCAAACCCCCTGCTCTCAGTGGCACTGCAGGTGCAACGAGAAAAGGGGAGAGTGGCTCTTGAATTCACAGCAGTAGGGACACAGTGAGAACATGAAGGCTTCGCTGAATTACTTTGGTGACACTCATAAGAGCCCAACTAATATATAAAAACAGGCCATTGTGCAAACTGCTTAAGAAACAGACACTGCCTGGCTGCAGCTGTACCTGCTCCTGATCCCATCGTTTTACAGTCTGGCTACTCATTAATTCGTGGGAATCGTTTCCAGCAAACAGTGACCAAGGACAATGTGTCAATTGCACTGATGGGAAAACAAAAATCAGTACATCAGCAAGAAGAGTGCTGCAAGAGAATGCATGTTTCCTACCACATGCAACACCCTGCTCGATTTGTGAGTGATTGCTCCATCAACACCCGCAAGTGCAGGCCACACCGCTGCTCACGCACCCACATACTTGGCATCTCCTGGTGCAATGCCCTGGTGCAGCGGATTGAGTGGAGGTCATCACTGCATGCCTTTGCTGTGGATTTCAATCCTCATCTATTTTCAAATTAGGCCCAGCATTCTGAAATCAAGGTTTTTCCTTCAGAAAAAAAGCGAAAAAAAGAAAAAAAAAGATAAAATACTGCATGTAACCTGACTATCAGTGAGTAAGTACAGCACTCTCACTCCCTCTGTTTCACCTGTATGGCTGTAATTAATTTAAGAAGGGGTGCAGAAAGAGGAAGCAGGGAGAAATGCGATAGATATATGTAAACTCAGGCAGGTACTTCAGGGACAGCGGGGCATTCTAATGGCCTCAGAGATGCAACTCCAACCTGCTGATGACGTGAGCTGCATTTGGTGAAGGCTAGAAGCCCACAGGTCAGAGCCCTTGCTAAACAATTTCCAAGATCCACAGAGCAAAGAGAGTCTGGCCTGAGGCTTCCTATGGAAAAAGGCTGAGAGAGTCCACAGCTGGTGACTTGAATCCCATCTGGGGAATGGCAGGCCTCAGGGTATTCATCCATACAGTCTGCTCTGCTCTTTGAAGCTAAGCATCCCTTCCCATCCCCCCAAGACTTTTCAGAGAATCATTTAGGTTGGAAGAGACCTTTAAGATCTCAATTGAGTCCAACCACTGACCCAGCACTGCCAAGTCCAGCACTAACCATGTAATGAAGCACCACATCTATGAGGCTTTTAAATACCTCCAAGTACGGTGACTCAACCACTTTCCTGGGCAGCCTGTTCCAATGCTTGACATCCCTTTCAGCAAAGAAATTTTTCCTGATGTCAAATCTCTACCTCCCTGTTGTGAAAAGAGGGGAAATAAAACCGGTCTTAAGGCTGACACTGAATATGCGAGACACGCAAAATCGGGGAGGGCACGAATAATGACGGTTTATTTACAAGAGCAACATTTACAGGTTCTTTTGGTATTGCCTTTGATAAACGAACTGCAGAGCTATGGCTTATTTACCAGAGAGACCGTACAGGTCTGATACCGAAAGCTCACAACCTGTCTGTTGTAGCCTGGCTACGTGGTACAATAAGCCCGCTAATGCACGAACAGTGCACTAAGAGTAAGTAAAATTGCGACTATAACCACCCAAAATACAAAATACACCTGGGGTCAACAGTATCCCTCAGCGTAGGCTGAGGTAAAGAGTCTTACCCACAAGGCGTCCCCAGTGGGGGAGTGGAGAGAGGCGCGAACTTGTCAATCCGTCCGTCGGTATGGGTCCAAATCTTCTCCTGTCCCGATTTGGGGTCAAAATTGGGGCCATATTTATACCCAGGTTTTTTTACATGACATCATTGGTGTAGACGTGTGTGTGTGTGGATGACTGTAGACAAACTTATTGCTTACGTTAATGGCACAAAGTCTGTTGATTTACACCTGCATGGGTGGAGGTAACAGCTCGTTTTGTCCAGGGCGGGGAAAAAGGGAAGAATGAGACCGCCGGACCTCCACCCAGCTTCACACTCCTCCAGGACATTCAGATAACTCCTAACACCAGATATGGATCTAGTGGTAGTTGTAGCTCTGATCATCATATCACCCAGCGATGAATTTTATCGACAAAGAGCTCGCAGGCATCCAGCTGCAGACATGTACATGTGTTACCTGACTTGGACTTTGTGCTGGGAGTGTCCTCTCTACACATATCTTGAAAAATGTTTATATTGGGGAGGCTGGAGTGATTTTTCATTTTTATCTTTGGAGCTGATTCCTTTCCATTTCACTTTCTTGTGCTTGACTTTTTTTATTACAACTTTCTTTTTGAAATTTTATTTCATAAATGGAGTTGTTTTGGTTTATGTTTATTGACATTTTGGTTTTTACGTTTTACCAGTGGCTACAATTTCCTGTTTACTGATTACAATTACTGACTTTAAAAAAAAAAAAAAAGTAGTCTTTTGCCATCTTCAAGAACAACGTTGTTAAAACTCTGGGAATGAGCTTTAATTATCACACTGAGCTCCATCTCTTGGACTGACTTGTGACAATGCAATGTAAACATTGTATATAGCCAGTGGGCCAAAGCCATTTATTCAAACAACAGGCTAAGCTCTGGAGGACTGTTTGTTTATAGTAGGGACACAAAAAGGAGAACTTTGCCCAGCATGTGCTTTAGGGTTTTAGTTAGTACAGCTTCTGTTCATTCAGTATGTGATCCAGCCAAGCGGAAGTGTGTGCTTTGGGAAGCACTGAGCATCCCTACATGTCAGAGGAAGTTCTTAATCCCCTTGTAAGATTTCTTTCTTAGAGGTGGTTTTTCAGCACTCTTAAAATAATTAGTATGGAACAAAACTGTGATCTTGAACTCTTACAGTAATGGTGTAACTTCTGCTCACTTCTGGTCTTGTTTTCTTTCCTTTAAACATGTGCAGCTCTACCATTGTTCATAGGTTCCTGATAAAAGCAACAATGGAAGAGAGAATGCAGACTATGCTGAAAACTGTAGAGAGAAGGTATGTGTGGAATATTTTTAAAACATCATTATTGCACTGAAAATGAAAAGGTGGTTCTCAACCATGCTTTTATTACAGTTAGGTATGCATATCTTGCATAGAAATTTCAACTGTTCTCCTTTACATTGTTTAGATTGACAAAAATTTTTAGGACTTGTAAAATTTTACCTGGTTCCAGTAACTTGAAGCTTAAGGTATTTTAAATTCACTGGAGAAAATTTTGGTTATATTTTGTGTGTTTTATTTCCTAAAAGTCCAATTAATAAATGATTTGTTACGATTTCTCTTTTCAGTTTACCTATATTCATTAGTAGAAAAGCATTGCAATTAATGGAGTAAGACTAACTCTGCCACTGGAGTAACAGCATACGTGATAAGGTCTGATATAGAGCGTTAATTCTTTCTTTCACTGTTTTTAAATTCTACAAACCTAGTCTCAGTGCTGTGACACGCTGGTTGGTTTTGCAGTCAGTGCATGAGTTGTCCAGATGCTAGCTCAAAAGTCAGTCAGGTGTGCAGACTCAGAACTGGAGGTGGAACAAAAATAGTGTGTACATTTTTTGTGCAGAAAATAGGAGGTTCGTACCTCTTTAACTATATTGTATACACATAATCAAAGGCCTTCTCCTAGATTCGATAAAAAAAAAATTAGTTATTTTTCCAGTTCTTTGACTGTTGAAAATTATGAGACTAAAAATTTGCATGCGTATCTTTGGCCGCAGTCACGAAAGATTTCAGCTTTAGCTTTGAAAAAATTATTTAATCAGTTTCCCTATCTGCAAAGTAGCACTCCTTTTGCATATAAAATTCAGATGAATATGCGGTGGGTGAATGATCCAATGAGGCCTGATGTTGTGGACGTAGTATCCAACCTTATGCTTGGAAGCTGAGGCCAATCCCTTAAACGTAAAGAGGGCAAAGCGGATTATCCCACGTTCTGCTGCCTCCACAGCGTTTGGCATTGACCGCTCTTGGGGAAAGTAGATGCACTTTGTATCTTACTCACAAGGTGCAAGAGAAGGAGCTGATCGGTGTGTGGGGTTTTCCTTGAGCTTCAAAGCTCAACAGTTACTGGACTCTGAACCATGGGATCTGTCTTCAGTGCCTACAGCTTGTTTTTTAAGTTGATTCCTTCTCTGATGTCTGCACTCAACTTTTTCCCACAGCCCCACGAGCTCTTCCATGGAACAGGCAGAAGCCTCGGTTCTGGCAGTGGCAGATTTGGCTGACCTTTTTACAGAGGAAACTGAAGAACTTGAGTAAAACATTGGTTTGGCCTGTTGAAATCAGAAAGGACCGAACCTAATAAGCACCGGTATATAATCCACTTGATCTGTCATTCCTGTAACCATCATCTAACATTGCATGTTACAGAGCTATTGAAAACCGAAAAGTCTTCATTGTTCCTGTTTTATTCTGTGGTGAAGTTCTTCACAGCACACACTTCAGGTAGCACTGGAGAAAACTTGCCCTTTGCACAGGATATAAAAACATCTTCCCAAAGAGCGTTTGAGCTGGGTGCTAAAGCTGAGACCTTGGACCCTTGGTGAAGAGGATTTTGACCATCCGGTTTGACTGGCTGGTAGCTCAGTCTGAGAGTAAAACTGTATGGGTGGTTGGGTGGGAAAGGGAAGCAGAAAAACACAAATCTAAATTTTTTTACTGTACAAAGAATTGTTAGAAAGAATAACTGTAAATTTGTGGTTGTGACATCCCAGGCGGTTTGTGACGTGACAGATGTTTTGTGAGGTCCCAGGCAGGTTTTTGTGAGGTCCCAGGTGGGTTTTCTGGTGTCACTGGTGGTGTTTGTGACGTGAGAGGTGTTCTGTTACATCACAGGTCTTGTGTGACGTCCCAGGCTTTCGTTGTGAGGTCATAGGTGCGATTTGTGAGGTCACAGGTGTTTTGTAATATCCCAGGTCTTATGTGACATCCCAGGCAGTTTGTGATGTCCCGAGTCTTTGGTGACATCACAGGTCTTTTTTTAGGTCGCAGGCGGTTCTTGTGGCGTCGCGGGTTTTTGTTGTGAGGTCATAGGCAGGTTTTTGTGATGTCACATGTCTTTTGTGACATCAGAGGTCTTGTGTGACATCCCAGGCAGGTTTTAACATCACAGGTCTTTTCTTACAACCCAGGCGGTTTGTGACGTCCCAGGTGGTTTTTGTTATGTCCCAGGCAGTTTGTTACATGACAGATATTTTGTGATGTCACGGGTGTTTTTTGTGAGGTCACAGGAAGGTTTTTGTGATGTCACATGTCTTTTGTGACATCAGAGGTGTATGTATACAGACATAGCTGTATAGGTTGTTTAAGGCACCATCTGACTCTCTGATTTGAGAGGGGTAGCATAAGCAATTGTACTAGCCCAAGCACTCGCATGGCTAATTCCATCCTGTTAAATTGTCAAGAAATTGCTTGAAATAAAAAGGTGTTTCTCTGCCTGACTGAAAAATTTGGAAAACATTTGTGTTTTGTCTTGGTAGATGCTGCGAGGAATAATGCAAATAACCCACACTTTTATGTAAACACCTTGTCAAAAAGAAAAACCATCACTTTTAAGGGACCAGGTCTTTCACTGGTCCCAGCTTATATAGTGCCATAGATTCTAATGTACCAGCTCAGAATCCTACCCGAGAGAAAATCACGGAACAAAAAGTGCTTTTGAAAATAAAAAAACCCCAAACCCTAAGACTAATAACAACAGGCTGAATGCCATTCTCAAAAATCAATAGGAATTTGAACTCAGCAGAACCTGGATAAAGGCATAAAGTAAAATGTGGCTCTAGGTTTTGAGATGAAAAATGTGTCATTAACTGTCCAGTGTTGCTTTCAGTTACACACATACAGTTCCACTTCACAATCCTGGGGTAGCAAGGACGAAAACGGAGCTCAATTTGGATTCCAAAGATTCAAAGTATTAAATTTGTATCTGAACATCCCAAACTGAGGTTCTCTTTCTGTCCAGTGGCCTTCTCTCTGAGTATCAGAGATGGGTTAATTCTCTTCTTTTGTTACCTTGACGTTCTTGCTGTGATCTTTCATCCCAATACTGCAGTACCACATTGCATTGATCTTCGAACATTTTTTACCATTCTCGGAGCTGGTCACACATCAGGCATATCTGTGCAAGTTCTTCTAGTTATCACACTTATTCTTCTTCCTGGTTTCATACGCATTTGTGACAGCTTCCACTCAGCTTTTTTACAAAATACCTCGATTCTTAACAATTCTATTTTGTTTGATTCCTCACTCTCTTCTCGCATTCTTCTGGCTTAAGTGTCATCTTTTATTACCATTTAACAAATACTGCGGCTCTATATATCAGTGAGGAAATTTTGGCCAGTCTGACAGGCACAAGGACATAGGACTGATTTTAGTTCTCTTTCACTCTTCTCCTGCAAAGCTACTCACACTATATCCCTCACACAGATGCCTGTACTGAACCAGGTTAGGAGGGAATTTCTTGTCATGTTTACTTCTGGATTATTTTAACTAATTTTAGGTTATGCAATAAAAAGCCTTTTCGAGTAAGATCAGCAGACTGTTTCTGATGCTTCTGCTCCCAGAGGTCTTACCTCTAAATTCTACCCTTGGCTGAAGAATTCTCTTTTCTTTGTCTTTTAAATCCTCTCTCAAAACCTCTTACTTTTCTTCCTTGGCATTTTGTTTCTAATGATTTCACACCCTTGTTTCTACTCTTGTTTTTATTTGCTGTGTTAGGCTGTATCAAAGAAGACATGTTGCCAGAGAAAACGAAGAACGATAGATTTGAAGAGTATCTTTCTTTATAGCTAGTCTTCAAATTAACCTAATGGATAGGAACGAAACTTAAAAATTTCTTGAGACTTCAAGCGGCAACTTCTAGAAGGCATTGGCAATTCCAAAAGCAAGCCCCAACACATCAGTTGGACACACCAAAATCACAGTTATGAAGGTACCCATTCATATAAATGCTCCATGTGATAAATCAGTATACTCCACACATGGAAGGACTAGAGATGGTTTTCCATTATCCTCCTCAGGGTCAGAGGAAAAGAATTAGTCTAATTTAGTATAACCTCTAGCCCAACTTGGAACACAATTCAAAGCTCCTGGACTGTGTTACGGTGCAAAGGGACCATCATGCTGGAGCTCATTTCAGTTGAGATTTCCTCCAAAAGGCTCCCTTTGCCAGGGCATGGAGGGGGCCTGGCGTCCAGCCAGGGAGGTTGTCCCTGTGCCAGGGAGACATTCCTTTACAAAACAGAACTTCTCAACAGTCCTAGAAAGGCAATTTTAATTTCATTTTACACCATTCAATGACACAAGAGGATATTAATAGACTAAGACTCGATCATCTCTTTTTACAAATGACAGGGACTGGTTTCTCTTTTCCAAGTTTGAACTTGCTTTGATCTAAAAGTCATCACATCAGTAGTGTTTCTTTTAAATTTCCTTTGGTCTCTGTTTCAATGGCCCGCGGGTCAGGGTCCCGCCGGTCGCCGTGCCGATGAGCCGCGGGTCAGCGTCCCGCCTGTTGCCGGCTCGATGAGCCGCCGGTCAGCGTCCCGCCGGCTGCCATGTCGATGACCCACGGGTCAGTGTCCCGCCAGTCGCCGTGTCGATAACCCGCAGGTCAGCATCGCTTCGGTTGCTGGGTCGATGACATGCGGGTCAGCATCCCGCCGGTCGCCGTGTCGATGATCCGTGGGTCGGCATCCCGCTGGTCGCCGTTTCGATGACCCGTGGCTCAGCATCTTGCTGGGCGCTGGTTCTAGGTTCTAGTGCCTTTCTGTGTGCAATGTGTAGCTTCAGTATTTTGCTTGAAAGGTGCATGTGGCACATAATAAAGTAACTTTCATCAGTGTCCTTTCTGGGAATAATCCTGCCTGTGTGTAGATATGGGCTTCAATGAACACCTTTTGGAATTCTTCCACTTTCTTGGAGGTCATCATGGTTTTGCTTCTGGCTTGTCTTATAGGGCAATGGGATTTTTCTTAGAAATCCATTAACTTGAACTCTAGGTGTAATGTTGTCTAAATAAACATCACTGCACCTGTGTCTTATTTGGTAGGTTTTTATCAGTGCTGTATCATCAAGGAAGCATTGAGATTCTGTATACACTTTTTAAAATTTTTTTTTTCAGTGTCTGGAGACGTAGGGAGAAAACATTTAAATGAAAGGTGGTAGGGCTTCCTGTGTATTCCCTGGAATAATATTTAATAGCTCAATTTATTTTCATTATTACAGAGGGCCTACAGCTACACTGTCTCTTAAGAAAAGTGATATATTTGCTTTATGTAATTTTATGTGCAATGTTAAAATTACATTTAATACATAATATGATGGGAAGACTGTGTGAATTGAAAGTGACAACTGTCGGATTACATTTTTTGTTGCTGTTTTGAATTGTCGTAAAAGTCCACTCTCAAACTAGTGTTGAAGCAAATAGTATTTCCTGAACTCTTGCCCAACCTAATTATTTTATTATGGTCACTCGCTAGAAAGTCTTTTTTTTTTTTTGTAAAGTTCAGAAATATTCTCCAAAACTTAACTGATTATCTAATATCTTATGAAGTCTTTTAATTCTGATTTTGTTTCCTAAGCTTCTCTGTGTACCTTCTGTGCAGATTGCATGCACTTGGCAGAGCAGAAACTATTCTGATATCTCCTGCAGTAGTGCTGCACCCTCTGAAATAGTATTCTGTGTTTGCAATCAGTCATACTAAAAGGGCTTTTCTTGGACTTCCTTAGAGGGAGGTTTCTTAGGGTAACTTCTGGGAAGTTACAAAGCTTGTGGTTGTTCGCAGGCTGTTCTTGTGTGACTAACTTTTTGTTTGTTTGTTTTACTGTACCTAACTCTTCAATGCTTTCAATTTAAAACAAAGTAAGCCCTGGCTGTATATACTAATCTTGAACTACAGCTTTTCATATTTGCTTGTGGCTACTGAGTTTTCACTCTAAATCGCATCTGATTAGTCTGGATATTACTATTAAACCATCACTTAGAACTATTGGGTGTAAAGATACTTTCCAGGGAAGCTACGGGATAAGTGATCAAGAGCAGGCAGAATAAGAGAGGAAAGACTGGGAAAAAATCTGTAATAGACAAAGAAGTGGAAGCAAGGAAGTGTTCATGCTTGTTGGTTGGACAATCTGCAAGCTCTGAATGGCAATTCTTCCTCCAGTCGGGGCATTTACGATCTTGAGTGTGCACGTTTTCAGTAGAATGCGGCTTCTTCTGCAATTTGTGCTTTCAGGTTGCCAGAGGATGTTGCTTCTCTGCTTGGCCATTTCTTTTCCTGCAGCTTCTTGGTACTGTTACCTTTTGGGGGAGAGGAGAAGGAAAAAAAGCTGTGTGTGTGGGAGTGTGACAATGCATGCCTTGCATCCTTACAAACTGTGTTTCGTTTTTACAAAAAAGGTGAGTGCGCGAGTCTGTGTGTTTGTGAAATAGTGGTGGGAGAGGCTGTAAAGCACCTCAGAAGTAATGCCTAGAGGCTTTTAACTGCTGTGGGAAAAGCAGAAGTGGTAGGTGAGCTGCAGAGGACATATAGTCCTGAGACTTAATTCTTGGCTTGTGTCATTTGCAGCCTTACACCTCTTTGACTTAATGCTTTGGCTAGTTTATCATGGCTTCTTAGAGTCAATTTCTTTCTCCTTAATCTTTAACCTTATGATCCATTCTGAAGTTAATCCTCTTAAAGAACAGCTTGTATGACAATTTTATTGACTTAATTTCAGGGCAATTATATTTCTAAATAAAAGATCTTGAAAGACCTCATTGTAATGAATAAATGGCGTTTTGCTTGAACGGTTGAGGTTTCTGTAAACGTTGACTGGCATTTACTACTTAAGTGAAGCATTTAATAATCAGGAAAGTGATGACTCCTTGCAGCTGGTCAAAAGTAACACCTTGGGGAGGACTTTCAGAAATGGGTTATCAACACAAAAGCTTAGTAAATGCAGTTGAATTAATCCTGACCATTGCTTTTGGGATTCACTACAATCACTAGGCTGGAAAGATTGTTCTAATTAACTCAGCCATAAATGGCTAGTTTTAAAGCTGTTTTCAGTCATGCTTACACTGGCAGAATTCTCTTACAAATTTATTAAACATGTAGAATAGATAGAAATACTCCTTTTATCTTTAACCCTGTATGAAGTATAACACAGCCAAACTTGATATTTGTGTGTGCAACATACATAAATTTTCTTGGTTGGTTTGGGTTTTTTTTTGTTTATTTTGTCCTTTTTCTTCCCTTCCCCTCTGTCTACTATGTAGAGAAGCTGCAGGCAGTTTTGCAAATTTCCAAGCCACAAATGGAGGTCTATAATGACAGTACTAACCTGGCATGCCGCAATGGACATCTCCAGTCAGGTTTGGCTCTACCAGCGCCTATTCAGGGGATGTCTCTCGGTTTCTGGTGTATTACAGGGAAAAATATGCAATGCTATGTTCTGGCCCCACCAACTTTAAAAAAAATTGGTTTATGTTTTTGTTTTTGAAGGCTTTATCTAAAATACACTCCATCCTTTCTGTGACTTTGACAAGTCTTTTATTTGGAAGTATTCAGTATTCTTTCTTACAATGACCATCCTAGAATCCATAACTACTCACTAAGACAATGCTTTTGAAAATATTTCACATATTATGTTCTTAAAGGGATTAAATTAAACCTGTTTTAGAAAGTGGCAAAGTCAATGTAGGATATGTAGATTATATATTGTGCCAACATAAGTACTTCTTCCTTTATGATACTGTGAATGTACATTGCATTAAGCTGCTTTAAATTTAAGAGTTTTTTGTTTTGAGAAAGTGATACATGATCAAAATGAGGGGGGATAAAACAGCTCTTGCTTTTTGTTAAAGAAGGTTGTTTTTATCCTTTCCCAAAAGACTGCACCAGGTATACTAAAATACCAGAAGTATTGTTTGTCCATACACAAGGAGTAAAGTTACTGTGAGGTTTGTGAATCGTCTTCAGGAAAAGTTTTAAGCCAGCAGTAAGCTGTTGTCACAACTGTGATCTCAAATGATAATTTATACAATAGACTATAATGAGGTTAAATAAAAGAGCTAACAAGCAATTTATAAAGCTCGTCTGAACTAAGAGCAGAATTCAGTTTTAAAAGTAACTAAACTTGAAACTTGGTGTAAACCATATGCTTTTTTTAGCTCCATTTTTAGTTCTGAAGTCATCTTACTGTTTAGTTTTATTCTTTCTAATCTATGAGAAGTTAAAGCCGTGGAACTATGTCATGTTAGGCACCTTTAGATTACTGTATGTGTGCTGTTACTGTTAAATGCATTTTTCAAAAAGGTGTAGTTAAAACGGCTCTTCAGTATAAGTTCCTTTATAGACTGAGCTTGAGAACTCTTTACCTTAAATGATTCGGTACAACTCCTGTCTTTTTACCCGTTTGGCTAGGGATTGAATGAACAAATACATACATATACACACAAAAGCTGATAACGTGCTCCACCTGATTTGATATGAACAGCTTTTTCTTTAAACTCTTTGCTTTATATGGTTTCTTTTACCTTTTTCTCAACATATCTCAGAATTGGATGCTGCAGGAGAAGATTAGATTGCACTTTCACTCTTAAAATTGGTAATTTACTTATTCAAATCTGTTAGTAACAAAGCATAAAATATCCATTGGTGTCTACTGGAAATGAGGAAACATTTTGCCAATTCTGTGGCAGGTATTTTTATTTACAGAAACTGTAGCAGGAGGTGGTCACTGTTGGGAAACTTGTGGAAATGGTTATTAGTCAATGTAGCTGTTTGAAGTCATATTCCTTGTGACTTAAAGAAAGAGGATGATCAAACCACTTCTGGAAAATTGCAGAGGAAAGGGTAATGAAACAACTACAAAGGACCGTGATCTTCTGGGGATGCTTTTTTTCTGAGAAAGTGCCTTCCAACTTTCTGAAAAGGAATTCAGGCTAACAGAGAAACCTTCATTTACCAGGCTTAGTGGCATCTGAGAAGAGACAGAAGGACTAAAGAGCAGGTCATAAACAAGACTTGAGTATCAGGCATCTACTAATTACTTTGAACAAGATTTCAAGAGGCTTGTTCTATTTATATTTACATTGCCAAAGGTAAACTTGAGATTAAGAACTTGTGAAAGTTAGAGGCTTATCCAAAGTACTGAACTTCTCCTGCAGCTGTGGGATCCATGATAGTCCCAGGAAAGTCAGCCTATTAACAGTCATCTGAACTTCTTAACTGGCTGGTGCCTATGCTCGTATGCTCTCACTCTCCCTCTGTCTCTTTTTTGGGGGTGTGTGGGGAGGACTGCTGGTACTGAGCTGCAGGGCTCTGACGTAAGCTTCATTCTTCTATCTACAGAAAGTATGACCTGTGTGGTAGCCTTTTCAGGCTGGGCTTGTTGAAAGTTCAGCATTTTATGAAGCATGAAGCATGGTCATTCATAGTTTTAACATCAAGAAAGTGCCTTTTTGACAGTTTTTTGATCAAAAGGTGCTTTGCTTTCTTTCATTTGCCTTTAAAGGCCAAAGTCTTTAGAGATTTTTTGTTTCTTAATTCTGTTTGATATTCTATTCTCACAGGTGTACTGCACATCTTCTATATTTCCAGAATGTTACTGATTTGAGATTCTTCCTTCTTCCAAGATACTGTGTCAGCCTTTCAGACTGATTTACTTGAATCTAGCACAAATGACTACCTATCCCTGTCTTCCTCATAGTTTCTTAACTAACCTGAATAGCTAGAGATTTTTCTTGAAAATTTATCTGATAGATTTATGAGATTTTATAAGACCTCATTAAAGCAGTATCACCTTTACTTCAGTTGTGGAAAGCTATGCAGTAACTTAAGAGTGAAAACTAGTAGCCTTATCCCAAAACTTTCTTTTGAAATACATATTTATTGTTTAATTTCCATCACTCTTGTTCTTACAGCGAAACAATTCAGCTGTTGTTTTTTTCCTCAGACATGCAAGTTTTCCTTTGCATTGTGGGCTGTTATTTTCTGTATTTAAAACAGTTTGTGAAGGAAATTATGCCAGTCTTGCCAAAGGCAGCATTTGTGAGTTTTATGAAGTTATTTACTGGGTGTACAATACTGGTAGTATTACAGTAATTCCAGTGTACCATTCTGCATTTAATGTGTAAACATGAGCATGATATATGATCAGAGAAAGCATTAAATTTCTCTTTCTTACAGCAACGTGAGCACTGTGCAAGTAGCTAGTATTTTATCTTAGTTTTCACTTGGAAGGATTTGCTGGCATGTCTTTAACACTAGGCATATACTGGCAATGTTTTTCTAGTTGCAAAAATTCTACTTTTAATACTGAAGTTTTTTAAGGAGTTTCTCAAGTAGAAGAACAAGTAGTAATAAGTTAGTTTTTAACTTCATAATTTAGCAACAGTAGATCTTTGGCACAGCTCTGTCAGTTCAGAAGGAGAACAACTATGTCCCTCATCTGTCTAGCTGTAGTGCTGTGCTGTTAGTTGTTGAAGCTTTCTGTTAGGTAATTTTTATTACTTGAATGTACCTATTTGAAAAATCTGAATTTAATCCTTGAAGGAATTTATTTTGGGGCCTATTGTGAACATCAATCCCAAATAACTATCAGTCTAGCAATTGCTGCATGTATTTTTACTATGCAAAGTTTGCAGAAAATGTGTAGCTAAGCAGTACAGCTTACAGTAGATTTGGATGACAGATTAAAATTGCAGGGATGCTTTCAGGACCAGATGGTTATTATTTCTGTATGATATAGTGGCGTTAGCTTGGAGTTTTGAAATACATTGTTTCATCCAGTCAAGAATTAGAGAGTAAAATCAAAATTATCAAGCCTCTATTACTATCCTGTAAGTATATATGAAGTAGACAGATTGTTAAGTGTTTCAAAGACAATTAAAAACATCATGGTCTTTGATTAGAATATATTTTAGGCACTTCCTTTCTGTTCTATATGGAACTGTGAAACATTTGGCAAAAGGCTGCGGGAGATAATACAACGGTTTTAAGGACACTTGCAGCATATTTTCTGTCTTTCAGCAGATGACAAATACAAATGAATAAGAAATGTTTTGTGGGATTTGCATTTGTTACAGCAAAATGTATATTTTACATAGTGAAATAATAGGGGCTATCTGTCTGACAAGATAATGTATATGTGTGTTCTTACACACTTCACACTTAGAAATAGGTAAACTTTTCAGAATTCCAGTTTATCTAAAATTTTATTACATTTTTATTTGCTTCTTCCATGAAAATTCATATATAAACCACAGTTTCCCTCTGGAGTTGTCACTGAACAGCTGTGCTCGAGAGTAGCTCATCAGTGCTTCTTTCCGTGCTTCCCATCAGAACTGACCTCAGAATGTATGTAAACTTGATTCCTGAAGGTGTACAACTAGAGCAGCTTCCTGAAATACTCCTTACCTGTGCAATGTCATGATACTCAAAATTGCAGCGTGTGTGTGTTTTTTCTCAATAGATGGGGGAAAGTGTGATAACTGAGCCACGTGTTAGGGCAAAGGAGATGGAGAAAAACTACTTCAGCTTTTCAAAGCCTTCTCATGTTGACTTTAAGCCAGCTGTGCAAATGAAGCTGAAGGGAAAAAGAAACCAAACCGGAATGCCACGTTTTGATTAAATTGGACAAAGTGTTGAGCAGCTATGTTTTTACACAGATTTATATAATGCTTTTTTGAACTTGAAAGTTACTAAGAATGCCTAATTTTGAAGATTTCTTGACTGAAAATTCCTGTGCAGGAACGACTAAGTAAATTTAACCAGCTCTGGATCTGTATGTGATTTAGTCAGTAGCGAGTTTTGGGTTTATTTGTTTTTACAAGAAGTATCTTACAGTAAATGTATTTAATGATATTCTTCAAGTTCCCTTGTTTTTTTGCATATTTATACACCTGCGTTGTTTATGATGACCCCTGCAGAGTTTCTGTAACTCTTAAAAGGGGTTAATCTGTGACCAAAGAAAGGCTTTAGAAGTTTGTTAACCAAGTAGTTCAACACGCAGATAACTGCAGGCTGTGTAAAGGTACTTGGACCTGGTAGTATGCAAGACTTCAAAGAGACTGAGAACATGGTAGTAATTAATCGATTCCTCCATGATACTGTTTCACTGAGGTGTTCTTTTGAATTTTCTTAACATAATTTAACACTCAAAATTACGAGGCTTTCTACTTAAAGTATTTTTCACTGAACTGGAATATTATAAATCAAAAATTCTTCACAGAGTCATTAACTTCCTTAAAAGTCAGAGTTCTTTGGCCCGTTGCCTAAGTCTAACAAGTCAAACTGCACTGCAGAATTCTAAAATCTTAGTGAAGAAACTTGTAGCTGAAACTCGTCCTGAGCTTCCTTATCTCCGACACCTTATTTCTCTTACCTAATCAAAAGGCTCCTTAATGCTTTTAAAAGGATGTAAAATAAGGCAGTATGTACAGTTTCCATCACAGACAACGGTACTGTACTAGACAGCTTCCAGTACAGTATTCCCACCACAAAACCCCCTGATCTGATGCCGTGTTCTAATCAGAACCAGCTTGACCAAACCACGTGCTTGCTATAGCACATTCTTACCTCTTTGTCTCTGTTTTGCTGTACTACACTTGCCATTTCTGTGCCAAGGAACCTTATTTTGTTGTGTATCTCATATGGAGAATGGAGAAATCAAGTGCTGTTTCACTTATTCTGGACCAAAATGGCCTGTTGTAGTTTAATTACCAGTGACCAATATATTATCTGTCACCTAATTTGCGACCTTCGTGCTCCTTCATGGAGGCGAATCAGAATAAACGTGAATGGAATGTAAAGTGGTGTTTTAATTCAGTGGTATAATACATTTCAAGACTTACTTTTAAATGTAGGAAGGTAGGATGCTTCAGAGCTGTCCATTCAGAATTTACTTACACCTTGAGATTCTGTGAGTGAAACAAAGCTCTTAGAATACAACCTGGTAGTTACTTCCATGTGTAGCTATTTTAATTTTCCCAAATTGAAGTGCCTTGGTGAAACTTGTGTGTGGAAGGTGCTAGATAGTGTTAGCTAGTGTCTAAAGTAACTCGTGTGCTAACATCACTGAAGGAGTGAATGCTCTGAATCTAATGGCTTGAAATTTCAGGATTATCTTAATGATTATTTTCAGGAGTTCTTGGGAAGGAAAGATCTTCTGGCTGGTGTTCTGTCTTAAGGAATAAATGGTGTTCTTCTGTTGTTACAGCTTTTTTAAGATGGTGAATTAGTGTTCATTTTTGAGAGCTTCAAAAAATTCAAAACTTTACCTTTAGGAGAAAGCTACAGTCAATATTCCCTTAAAAGTACTAAACCTCTTTAAAAACTTGTATTATTCTCCTATAATACTGTATAATATGTGTCAACAATACTATCTTCAAGTTAGAACTGATGGTGGAAGTATGACTGCTGAAAATGTTCTCATGACGTTGGTTTTCTTTATAGAAAGTGGAGCAGTTCCAAAAAAGGAGGATCCCTTAACACACACGAGTAATTCCCTTCCTCATTCAAAAACTGTTGCAAAAACTGGATCCACAGGCCTTTCAGGGCACCATAGGACACCAAGCTGTAGTGGGATATCAGCTTCTTCTGTGCCTAGACCAGCACCTAATCCTGCAGCTTCAACTCATAAGGTATGGTAAGGATCAATATAGCAGCATACAGTTGGAAAGTCAATGTAGATTCCAGAACAAACTTTAGGTTTATTGCCTTTATTGCAGTATTGTAGTAGCAGAAAGGTTTTTTGGGAAAAAAACCCCAAACCCTGAACCTCTATATTTTTGGTCAATTCTCTTGAACTAGGCTGCAGAGTGGATTTTAGAAATTGGGAGACAATGAGTGGCTGCATGGGCAAATGGATTTTAATTATGATCACAATTATGGGAAACTAAGGGTAGCTTATCTAGGAGGAGAAAAAAATGTTACTCCCGTTATGTAAAAGATGGAGGAAAAAATCCCTCTTACTCCAGAACTACAGATTTTTTCCCCCCGCATGTTCCTTCTCTTTCAAAGCACGTATGCACAGGGTGTATAGCAACCACATTGAAAAGAATTATGGTTAGACTGTGAGTGAAATACAAAAGTGAGTCCTAAGCTAATAAGACATAAAAATGCTGCATTTGTTTGGACTCATCTTTTTCCATTCCATCCTTATCTCCTCTCTGCTACTCCCACAATAATGTAGAATAAGGAGCAGAATGGATAGAACGTAAATGGATAAACATTATTGTTGCTATAATGTGAAGGCTTTTAAGTGGCCCGTTAGCAAAGTGTGACAGCAGAAGATATTTTTGCTTATAGGTTTTGAGAATCTGAAACAGTTCATGATACTCTATTTCTAGAGTATGCTGGGGGGAAATACCATAGTTAAATATAATGAGTTATCTTTAAAGAAGAAAAATTAAGCAAATCTCCAAACCAAGATCAGACGAAAAAAACCCTCTTCACTAGAGCCTAATACGTTCTACCTGTGGCTGAATGTCATGGTATGATTTGTAGCAAAATACAGCATCAGAATATCTGATATGTGTTAAGGTATTAGGTTTTACTGGAGCATATAAAATGTAAAAGTAATTATGTTAACAGTATGCTTTATCAAGTTGGGTTTTTTCCTGCCCCCCACTCCAGGCTGCTCCTGAAAATAGCAGAATAAATAAGCCTTCTACTCCTACCACTGCTCCTTGAAAAAAGAAAGACCTGAAGAGATTTAGAAATGTGGACAGTAATCTTGCTAATCTTATCCTGAATGAAATTGTTGATAGGTAAGTCTGAAGAAAAGTAGGCTTTCCAATGTAGAAAGCCAGATTTCTGTTCAATACAGTCTTAGTGTACTTGGAATAAAAATTAATACATTTTGTTTGATGTGGATTTTTTGGGGGTTGATTTGGGGTTGGAGTTTTTTGTTGTTACTTTGGCAAAAGAATGAAAATTCAAATCAGAAATGCTTATCTTTTTAAATATAGCAATATAAATTGTAGATTTCCTTTAAAAAGGTTCTGTATAAATAGTCACATGCATTAAATTAGTCAGCTGCAGCTGAAAAAGAGTATCTCACTGTTAGACTAATTAGTATTCCATTTCTTTGTTAGTGGGCCAGCTGTCAAATCTGATGATATTGCAGGGCAGGAGCTGGCTAAACGAGCTTTGCAAGAAATTGTTATCCTTCCTTCTCTTAGACCTGAGGTAAGCAGCTGGGTTTTCTTGTCACTCTATCACAGAATCAAAGAAATGTATAGTGTTCCACACGTTATTTGGTGATTCTTGAATCCTGTCTTTACTGATTGTGATTGCAATTGATAGCTGTGTAGTGATAGGCATCTTGGAAAAGGAGTATGAAGAATTTATGTATTAAAGTTCACTACTATGAAATTCCTCGTCTTCTTATTAGTCAATGTGGGAGAAAGTGACTGAGGCAACAATTTAAACAACAAAACAACCAAACCAAAACCAACCAACCAAACTCCAGCAAACCACAAACCCTTAAAGAACCAAACAAAAAACAAAAACCCCAAAACACTGTTCTGAAACTATGTGAGGCTGACTGTTCCAGGTAGCTGTAACTGAGTGTCCAGCCCTATATGGAGGTGCAAAGGACAAAGCCCATAACTGGAAGAGTGAAACAGATGAGATTTGTATATGTAAATGAAGTCACGACACTATCAGATTTGAAACATAACAAATTGGCATTGTTGTCATGTTCCCTGTGTGGATGCTGTTTAGACATTCTGAATAGTCCGTTCACAGCAGGACAGGATGCAAAGAAGTGTGGTAGTGAACAACTTATATACTGAGGTGTATAACTTGAGGTCAGATTTCCTCTTTGCTTTGCTGAGGGGAAATTGATCATTTAGGCTTTTATTTATTATAGGTGGTACCTCAACTACTGTGACTGCTTAGATTCAGGTCTGGTCTATATACTATTCAGCTACTTTTAAAAAAGAATTAAATTGGACATTTTCTAAAGATGGATTTGCTAAAAGTTGCTGGACTCTTGGAGAAATTGCCTACGATGATTTACTGCAGTGCTTATTATTCAAGCAAATTTGCTTGTTTGTTCTTTGTTTGCTTCTGGGTCTCATGTCACATTGTTAGTGACTGGAGTTGCTCTGTGGTCTTCCTCTTTCTTATAATGCAGTTTCTGATTTTGAAGCATTGCAGGGAGGAAACACAAAGCCTGCCACAGCACCACAGGAATACTAGCCCTGAGGCAAAAAAAGCTTTGGCATCAAACATGCATGCTCTGGTGTTCTTACACAGAAGGAAAATGTCATTGTACCATCTCTGTTATTACAGTGCTTTATGAAATTTGGTGTTCAATAACACTAATGCAGTGAGCTGGGTGGGAAGGACTTTGAGATGTGAGGCTTGGAATAGTTACGACTGTCTTCTGATAACAATTGGTATTTTCAATAAGGTTGTAGCTAGCAATGGGCCTGACCTTGGTGTGGGTTGAGATATAACAAGACAGAGAATCTTGCAAATTTTTAAACTTTTCTTAGAAGCAGAGAGATTGTTTTTATTCCTTGTAAATGAACATGGTAGATGTAGCAACTATAGGGGAATATTCCATCGTTAAATACTACTTTCGTTTAACCTTAATGAAGTTTTGAAATCAAATTAATAGTTAATATTTAAACAAGCCATTTAATGATATTTTTGTAGGAGAGCAGGAGTTGAGGTGAGCAGACAAAACACTGACTAGAGACATGACTGCAACAATTTCAGCAGTAAGATGCTAATAAAACAGTAGCAATTAGTTCAGACCATGTTTAGTGTGATTAGTCTATTAATAAAAACTTTAAAAGCTTAGTGTGTCTTGGTTGCAGCTGAGCTGTGTAGGTGATCAAGGTGAGGGAGAGTTGTAGATTTGGTCTGAACTATCTTTAAAATGAGGAAACTCCTACAGAATGGTTCCAAACGAAATCAGGCAGGAGATGCCCATGGTGGTGTGCAGCATGGAAAGCAGAAGCAGTTGAGAAAGTAGTTAAACCGGTTAAAATGCTGCAACACGTTTGTAATGTAGGTGGTACGTATTAGCAAATAGGATCATGCTGAATAATTATTTTTAGTGATCAAGTGAAATCAAGCACAAGTAAAATGCTGTGAATGATGAAATAATAGAGAAAAATGCATGTTAGTCGATAATCTTAGAAAGCCGATGGTGATAATGAAGCCATTTGTTGTCATAGATGTAATGGACAGAAGCACCTGCCAACAATGGTGCTTAGGCATGGTGCGTACGTCTAAGAGACTCCCTACTATTTCTTTCGGTTCTTGGTTGGAATTATTGGAAGCTGGAATGGAGGGTGAGTGTGAGGCCAAAAAAAGGAAATCTGAAACTGTTAAGGAAAGTGGTAAAGACAAAGCACTGGGGAAACCAGGCTACAGGAATAACCAAAAGATGTGTATTTTGTGAGAATTCATAGATGTGCTTGCTGTGATGCTATGTATGGTGGGTGCAATTTTATAGCGTAGGAAAGATAAGTCCAATGCAAAGTGAGAGGAAGATTATTATCAGTAGCATTTAGAGAAAGTAGATGGTTGTTAAGTAATATTTTAAATAGTTTCAGTCAGAGCTTGTCTTCTCAAGTTTAATTTAATTAAAAGAGAAAGATGAAGGGGGTGTTCTTCCATATGGAGTTAGTAGGAACAGTGCTTTAACTCTCTCACTACACACCTGTATTCCCTCCCTTTTTAAATGCAACTGGTGCTTTAAACTTGTTAGGCTGGTCCGTCTTGTGGAATATGTTACTGCCTTTCATCCTCTTTTCACAGTGCCTCTATGCACAGAATGATCATGATGTAATTAAATGGTTGTGGTGGGTGACTGGAGTTGTATGACAAGTGTGAAATAATAGTGACGTGCATTGGGTCAAGTTAGTAATAGAATGTAGTTCTCTACAAACCTGTACCGTTGTAACAGAGCTACTGTTGCTACCAGTGCTAGCCAGTGAGCCATTCCTCAGACTTAGACCTTTTTCTGACCAAGGTGAATCAACATTTTCTTTAAGTCTTTGAAGGTAACTTGTGATGATGTATTTTTCAGTTATTTACAGGACTTAGAACTCCTGCACGTGGTTTATTGCTGTTTGGCCCACCAGGAAATGGGAAGACGATGTTGGTGAGAAAATTACTTTATACATGAGTTGGTGGGCTTAAAATGTAACCATGAGGGTTGCCTTTCAGTTCGGGTGTTGTAGTAATAAACTTTATATTCTTCTTGGATACGTGCTAAGGTGCCAATTTAATACAGAAATGCAAAACTTTTCTGAACTGTAGATTTTACAGGGGAGGGAGTTGTGAAGTTCTCTTTAATATTTTTCAATATTGCAAGTAATATTTTGAAACTTAAACCAGCAAGTCCAAGTTGCATTTTCAGGGAGACTAAAAGTAACGAGGTTAATTGTTCATGTACAGCAGTGATTAATCACAAATGGTCTGCTCTCCACTAAAACCTGCTAGAAGCGCATTTTGGAAATGGGGAAGGAGCGCAGTAGCAAGAAAGGCGGTTGTCTTATTTCCACACTGCCATGCAAGGAGTGTAAGTGCTGTGGAACTGTCTGGTTGCTGCTTGTTTTCTCAGCCTGATGTTCTGCGTTCAGAGAACTGGAGTGAAATGGTTGTGCATCAGCCTGGGAGCAGCGTGTGTCCTGATGCAGCTGAGCTGGGCAAGTGGTCCCACATCACACGGAGTGGCTGCAGCTGCACACTCCTTTGCTGATACTGAAGCTGGACCAGCTCTGAAGTGTGGGAGTGTGAATGCCGAGCTGCTCACTTTGCCTCATCTATGATGTTTTACATACTGGAAGATAATTGCTAATCACGAAAATTAGACAATATAAGCAGGGAATCATGATTTCTTGAATATGGTGAAACCATTAAAGAAGAGGGTACTCTGTGTGAGTGTTCTGACTGAACTGATTCTTTTTACTAGCTTTCCTCTGAAACAGTTTTTGTATAGATAGGGTACAGAGGGAAAAAAAAACCCCTACATATAAATCTTAACGTGATTTGATCCAAATGTTATCCTAAATTAATTAAAACCATTTCAGATGTCTACTCAGGATACTTTGAAATACTTTGAATACTTTGTATTCTTTAGTAAGGAAGTGATGAGATGATGCTATTAGCCAAGTCTAAGAGAGCCTGTAAATTTCTTCAGTGGTTCAACCACTTAACCGTTGCTATTTGTAAGTGGCTTGTACAGAAGTTTTCTGTAGCATGTACAAGGTGTTCCCTTTGAAGGAATAGGGCTTTTCAAAATCTTCAATCAAGACATGAGTGCTAGCCACAGAAGCAGAGAGGTATCTTCAATATGATGTTTTTAAAAGTACTTTTTTTCCTCCCGCTCTCCTAGGTCAAAGCAGTTGCTGCAGAATCAAATGCTACTTTCTTTAATATAAGTGCAGCGAGCCTAACTTCAAAATACGTAAGTAACAGCTGTAAATTGTATTGATCTCAAAACACACATGCTGTAATTGGGACTTAAGAAGGCCAGAGAATTCTGATGAGTTCTTGGTGAACTATTAACCTATAGCGAACATAACGTTTTAAAAGTCACTTTTGAAATAAAAAAATTTGGGTTTTGCTTGCTTTGACTCAATGTCAAAAGCTTTTGCAGTTCAGGATGACCCTGGCTGTCATATAGATGACTGGCTGTGGGCATTTTCTTCTTCAAAAAGTAAATGAAGTGGCGAGCATATCCTTTGCACTCTGATACAATTTAGGCACCAAAATCTCTCGACAACTCAGTTGTGATCATAAGTGAATTTGTAATGGTTCTTTTAAAACAAAAACAATACTGTCCTATGTAATATTTAACTAGTGATAATCTGAGTGTGCACAAATGGACTGAGTGTGGTTGGTTATCATCAAGATTTTCTGTAGGTCCTTACGTTAGCTCTCATGTAATAAACACTTTCTAAACCTTCTCCAAAAGAAGTTTATTGTTGTTTTAGGTGGGCGAAGGGGAGAAATTGGTGCGTGCTCTATTTGCAGTAGCCAGAGAACTTCAGCCTTCTATTATATTTATTGGTAAGATGTTAAAAGTTGTTGACTTCATGTATTTTTTTAAATATTTTTACTTATTAAATAGGAATCTTCAAGTAAATGTCTTTGGGTAATTCTGCAGAGCAAGTGTCTCAGAGCCTGCTGGCTAATCAGTAGTTCCGTATACAGCATATTAGATTACTGTTGTTATTTAATTGGTGTTAATAGTGGGAAGAAATGTCCTCAAAACCACAAATGCTGTACTACCTTTACAGAGTAAGTCCAATTATTTATTAAACTTCAAACATCAAAATGGATTTTGCTTGTCTTAGTTGCAGTTTATTATCAGCAGGATTTTTTTTCTCTTATCTGTTGCTGGTGTTACATACTCAAAGGACATGTTATACAAGCTTTTAAACTGTAGGAAGATCTGTCTGTCTCTAAAGGAATAAAGATCTGATCTCTCTTGTTAGAGGCCTGTATTAGCAAAAGAACTTAGGCAAATATGAAGGCTTTAATGTATGCTTCATTAAGATGGTTTTCTTTGATTTGTAGATGAAGTTGATAGCCTTTTGTGTGAAAGACGAGAAGGTGAACATGATGCTAGTAGACGTCTGAAAACAGAATTTTTAATAGAATTTGATGGTGTAAGTATTTAGTCCTGGTTATTGTTTGATTTAGCTGCATTGGCTAATGTAGTGGGTGCCAGTACAAGCTACAGATGGCACACAAAGGATTTGGCTGCTGGGCCTTACATCTGTCCCCCTCCACCCCCACCTTGGTTGGCAAACAGCTTTTTTCCTGTTGCTGTTAATTTTTCACCTGCTTCCTGTAGTATTCCAGAAAATTCAGTCTGGGTTGACAGGCAGTAATCTGGAGATGAGAAATAATGGGTTGAGAGACTGTGGACAGGGAGGAAAGGATAGATAACAAATGGCAATCATAAAGGAGCTGTGAATCAGGACAAATAACGCAATGTGACAATGATACGCAGAAATTATTACACGCACACACAGAGTTTTATCTTAAAATGAAAAGGGGAAAAAAACGTAATTAGTAAGTAAGCAAACTTTGGATCAAGGTTTAACTATATTATGAAATATTTTTGTGGAACTTTTTGGAGGCAGAAGGCAGCAGTGAACTTAAGTCTATGAAGGGTTGGACGCTAGGTGAATAACAACATATCTCTCAAGTCTGGCAGCTGTAAGCCTCCATATTCTTGGGTATAAAATCAAGTCTTGCAATTAAGCAAACTGGGGAGAAAACTACTGTGTTTAAGTATTGTTGAATAGCTTCTCATTTTGATTACAAGCTTCTTGCAAGACCCATATTAGATGATACTCTGATCTCATTTAGTGATTCAGGCTTTACCTTAGTCTCAAGTTTTGATTCTCTCTTTCTCTGTAAGCTTCAAAACAACGTTTGATGTTTAAAACCCATAATAGCAAAAAGTCTCCAGCTTTTTAAACCTGATTATCTCTGGATGACTAAACTTGGAGTGCTTTTTGTAGCCTCAGTTTTCTCCAGCACTGTAATGTGCAATTCCACAGCAACATTTGTGCTCTTGAAAGACTCTCTCAAGCAACATAACTTAGGCATAGTGTCCTGTGTTTACGTTCCTTCTTTCTTGTTTTACTTTTTCCCAGTTTGTCTTTACAGGTATCTAAAGAACATTTTAAAACTAAATGCATGTAAAAAAAAAAGCATATACACTAAGATCCTATCAGTGTGCTGAATACGTGGCAAGTCTCTCACTGGTTTTATTGTAATACTATTTGATGTAAACTGAAAGCTGTCATGCCTTCCTGTGATATATAGGTGCAGTCTTCTGGAGAAGACAGAATACTTGTGATGGGAGCAAGAAACAGGCCGTAGGAGCTTGATGATGCTGTTCTCAGGTATCAAAATGCCTCTTGCTTTGTTAGAATACAATAATAATGATGTTCGTTTTGAAGAGCAGGTTTTGCTACTTAGCATTTTGGTTGTTTTAAGTTTTGGAATAAAAGAGGCACCTCAAAGAGGAGCCTGTCTCTTTTGGGGTACATCTGCACAAGCATGATGGCCTTGGAATTGTCTAAACCAGCAGTACCTGTTGAGAGCGAGTCAGCATTTTATAACCCTTTTGCATCTTAAGAGTTACTTTTTTATTATTTGGATCTTAATGACAGGATGAAGGAAGAAATTTGACTGGTGATACCCAGTATTTCTGTGAATATTGGACTTCTGATGTCCCATGCAATTACAGATCTTGCTGTAGATTTGCCTTAGGACTTTTTGCTACAAGTTCTCCTACTTTCTTAGCTTTTAATTTTTGATTGAGGCAAATAGGCATGTCAGCACTGTCTGAACAAATAAAACACATCTGTAATGATTCCAAAGACTTTCTGCGTACAACAAAGAGGTGCTTCATTTTGTTGCTGGTAGTCAATAGTGTTTCTACATGTAGAGTATTTCCTCTTTGGAAGGAGTCTCATAACTTCAAATAAGAGTAAGGTGATAGCAGTGGCTCGTGCATATTGTTTGTTTGGTGGTGGTTTTTTGTTGGTTTTTTCATCTGTAATTCTGCTTCCTAGAATGTGATGATGTTAGTGAAATTTTGTCATTTGTCAAACCAAATGTTAGATCTGTGAGTGCAAAAAAGTTCTAGAAGTGTGCATGTATAAATGTACATATTTTTTTTTCTAGGCGATTCACCAAACGGGTATATGTGTCTTTACCAAATGAGGAAGTAAGTATTGTTTTCCATGCATTTTCTTCATTTTACGATAAATTTTACTTAAAAAGAGTGTAAAATATATTTCATAGGCTATTCTTATCTTGCCTCAGTGGATGATGACAATTATGTGAATTAACTTGTGGCCCAGCTTGGCCACATATGCTGTACTTTAATTCTGGTGACTATTTTAAGTTTTTTTCTTTTTTTTTTTATATGTGCTAGTAGCCAATGTGGTAGTAGCTACTCAGCATCTCTTGGCTAGGGAGGTGTTGCTTACCTACTGGCAGGCACAGGCAAGTCTGACGTAGGCCTTGCAGGAGCACGTTTGGCTGGAGAAGAGCGTTTATCGTGAAAGGTGAAAGTATCTTTCTTAAAGTAATGTTTTTCAGCTCAGCAGCATATTAGGGCTTTTGATGGGGATTCTAATGTATTATTCTTGAACTAGTTTGGCCCTTGATCTCATAGCCCCATATCGGCTAGTTTGAAGAAGAAAATTGACTCCATCCCAGACAAAACCAGCCCAGTACCAAATCCCTGTCTCTTCCCCTGAAGAGACAGTAGTGTACAGTCTTACCACAAAAGCACTGTAGGCAAGTTTAAGCTAGTGAAGCACAAAAGTAAGCCTGCCAAACAAGTTAGTTTGTTGTGGGAATAGAATTTTAAGTGTACCATGAAACTGAGTTTTACATCTGTTAAATGTATATTCTTTTCAGACAAGATTGATTTTGCTGAAAACTCTTCTAAGCAAGCAAGGAAGTCCATTGACCCAAAAAGAGTTGGCACAACTGGCTAGGTAAGTATTTTGTAACTGTACTAAATAAAGGTACTCATCCACTGCATTCATTCAGATTGTTTTGCTCATTTCAAATGTAACTACTGTAAATCATCAGATAGTGATAACACTTGCTGAGAATGAATTGCATGCATTTTGGGAAGGTGGCCTCCTGTTAGGCTGTATGAAAGTGTTTTGATATGTGCTTATATATCTGTGCTGGCTGGGTTTCCATTGTTGAAACATGCTCATCAGTGCTTTACTTTCCGAGGTGGAGGGAGAGGAGCTCTTCTCTCCACCTGTCCTCCAGGCAGTCCAGCTTTCCTCTCTGATGCAGGGAAGCAGTACTGGTTTTGTATTTGGCATGCATTTCAAATGAAAAGCAAATTTTCTTTGCTTGTCCATTGCTAGGTTTGTTGAAGGTATTGCCAACATAGCAGAGCAAGCACTAAAGAATTTTAGATTCTTTTCAATTTCATATTTGATTAGGAAAACGTGGCTTAAATGCCCTTTCTGTTATGAAGTTGTTTTTATGTTTTTCATCTTTGAAATTGATACAGTACTGCTGTTTGTTACCCTCAGAAATCAAATGTAATGGGTGTGAAGGAAATTAAACTAAAAGGTAGGAAAAGCACCTAGGGCAGGAAGGAGTGAAAACCAAGTGTGAGATCTCAAAAATATTCTAGTGGATGTGCCGTGGTCTCTATTTGTGGTAGTACACAAGAGGTGAGTACACTCCCGGATGTAGCATTTTTCAGCCTCTTAGTAACATTACAAAAACTTGATGTATAATCCAACTGAATAAATTCTCTCTGAACTTTCAGGATGCTAGCTCAGGCCATATTTAGGCTGCAATAACAGCTAATGGGAGGAAAAAAACAGTATCTTGGATTCTAACTGCAAATTTATGAACCAAATTAAAAATGCAACCTTAAGTACACGTTTTCTTTTTAAACGGTTTACATTTTGGGTAAAAGCTGAGGATCCTGCCTGTTTCATCTACCATCTTTTTTTGTTTTAAAAGAGATGGGTATTTAACCTCCTTCATGACTTAGGGTTCCTTTGCTCCTCCGCAACTTTTTCTATAAACCGTAACGGAATTAATTAACTCCAGAAGACTGAGCTATGAAGCTTTTGTTACAGCCAGTCACTGCTGTACAAGCTGGGTGGATTTTGTTTGTTTGTTTCATGTTCTTCCCTTACTACTTCTGTTCACTTGTGTTGGCAACATGTATTGGTGGCTTCCTGGTTCAGTGGAGGCCTTTAGTTCTCAAAGTATGTCATTAGTTAACTTGGAAATTAAGTCTAACTCTGGGAAAGCTCTCACAGCGATTGGGTCCTTGGTTTGATTTTCCACCCTCCTTCTGAGGATGTGGATGACCATTGAGTTTTTGGTTTTATATTAACCTATGACAAGTGATGACAAACTAGTGGTAGGGTATTTTTGTAAGAGAAATAGTAAAAGTGCTTGAGTTTAGGTTTAATCTACAAATTCTAGCTGACTTATATCTTCTTGCTTTTCCTAGCATGTTATTTGGGACTTGGATATCTATATTTAAATTTAATCTGGAAAAGACTTAAATATAGACCACTTAGGATGAATGCATTTCTGATTTACTAAACTTGCAAATGAACATCAAAACAGTACTTCTGATTAAGTAACATTTTAATAATCTGACGTTTAAAATGAGATTGTTTGAAACAGGTTTGTTTTTTTTTTCTTCCTTCTCTCCCTGTCTTTTTTCTTTGTCAAAGAATGACAGGTGGATACTCTGGAAGCGATTTAACTGCATTAGCAAAGGATGCAGCGCTGGGCCCTATTCGAGGTAAGCTGCATAGCTTTTTATTTAGGTTTCGAAAAAACTCACTGCTCTTGATATTAGAGATGTCACATTTTTCTACATCTTTATAACTGTAAAACCTCTGAAATTAAGCTTTTTAGATAGGTCTGTTCCTCATAATAGCATCCTTATAATATTTACCTTATACAAAAACCTTCAGTAGCTCACCACATGAAACAGACAATTTTTGTGGGAAGAGTTCTTCATAGATTTATGGGATTTTTAACTAGTGCATCTTTCCCAGGGTAGTATGAGTTCTGTTGTGTCTAAATTACTACTGGAGTAGCAATCTCTGACTGCATTACTTTTCTTACAAAGTGGGCAGATCTCTCAAGTCTAAAGGAAGGAAATACCGAAACAGAAGCAATTTTGTGTTTTGGGGCTTTTTAAGATAAGGTTTGAATGGCATAGATTTTTTTTTTTATTTCTAAACCTTCTTAATGTTGAATTGTGATCCAGATGACAATTGTGACTCAAGTAGAGTTTTACTTATATTTATTCTTCCCCTGACATTTCCAACTTTGAAAAAATAAAATTTTAATGCAAATACTTTTTTTCAAAAAAAAACCCTAAAAACTGCCCAACCTTAACACCTCCTCCTCTCCCCTTCTGTTTTACTAGCTAGTTACTATGTGTCCAATAGCCACATCTGAAGGGGATGATTTTGTTTAGTGGAGATCAGTAGTGGGAATTTATGACAAAAATATTTCGAAGATATGATGTTAGTTTTCTGTTTGCTGATACATTCTCCTACCTGACAGAAAGGCACTAAAGGCAGTCACAGCAGAAGTGTTCTGTAGTATCAGCCTATTATGTGTAAAAAAACAAACAAAAAAAGTTGTTGCAACTCTCTTAAATGATTTATGGGGTGGAGAGGTCTATGCATGTTTTGTGCGTGTGTTTGTTTTATTGTGGGGTTTTTTAAGTTAGTCAAAAATACTATAGCATGCTGTTTTGCCAGTGCAATATCTCTTTGAAAGCAGCTGCTGGAAAGGAATGCTTTTTTGCCCACTTACTTATTTGGTATTGTAAGGCACATCTTCCAAAATCCTGCATAATAACTGGGAAACAGAACTGCATTAAATAGATCTCACAAGAGACATCAGTCTCCTAAGGCTTTGAGTATATTTATTTAGAGGGGTTGAATTAATAATGTATACATTTGGGTATGCAGGCTTAACTTTGCTCACACATCACTTCACATGCAAGCCCATTTTGAGAAGAGACCTATTTCTTCCACCTGCTCCTGGCTTCCATATAAAACAATTTAAAAAAAACATTTTAAAAAACAATGTCAACCTTGCCAGTCCTGCCTGGATTCTTTTTCTTGCACCCTCAGAGCAAAAGGTTTGCTGTAATATGTTGGTACCGTAACAGAATAGCAAGTTTAAAAAAATGTAAAATGGTGATGAATGTGGGAATTAGATCCCACCAGTACTGTGTGGGCAAGAAGTGCTCCTGTGTGCCCTGCCTTCTTTTATTTCCATATTCCTGGCTGATGGTACCTTTCTGCTTCCTGAAAGTTGTGTATGTTTGAGGCGTAGGGGAGTTGTAGGTACCAGGAATAATACGGAGGAAGACAGTTCTGTTACGCTGGTGGGCTGTTCCCCGTGCTTTAGGAAGAAGGAAGCAGTTCTGCTGCCACTTTGTACTGTATCTGCAGTGATTGAGTGTTGGAGCAGCCTGGTTGAGCAGCTGATAAATGGAGAAGGAGGTAAAAAACACCATATACCTTTCTGTACAGGAGATGTTGTTGAAGCGGAGAAGTATAATTTTTAGCTGTGGGTTTTTTCAGAATAAAAGTGCTTTTTACACACTTTAGTTGTCAGAAGCAGTGAAAGTTTTCTTATGAAACTCACTAATCTTCCCTTATTGTTACAGAATTAAAACCAGAACAGGTGAAGAACATGTCTGCCAGTGAGGGATGCTGTTTTAGCAGTTGTATTTTCCTCTTTGAATAGAACGCACGCTCACCAGAAACTTTTAAGGTCCCTTTATTCACGCATAGTATAGTACAAATTAACTAGCATAAATTTTTATGGGTGTTACCCTTTTTGATTACATCTTGATTGAAGAAGGTTCTTTACAAATAGTGATTGAGAAGAAAATCTGTCCTCAGATATCTGAGGTGCTTTGTGTAGTTTGTTGAACAGGCTTAAGAGCACCTCTTTTTTTCCAGTAATAATTCTCTGCCGTCTTTGATTTTAGCTGACTGTCCTTTTGTTCGCACTAAGTGCAACTTGATCTGTTACCTATCAGACGATGCTAGAGGCCTGGCTTTTATTTTCTCACAGTTACTCCCCCCCAAACATTCCCAGAAGTATTATTTCAAGTGATTTATTTCCACCCCCCCTTCCCTGTCTTTACATAAAGCAGGTTTTAGGGAGAACCTCTGATGGATTTTAAAAGAGGTTTGTCTATAAGTATAATACTTTCCTTCATTCACATGGACCATCCTAAAGCCAAAACAAAAAAGTTAGTTCTTCACCACAAGTTGCATTTGAAAACATCAAAAGAAAAGGAAGAGGTTGGTTCTGCATATAAAAGTTTCTGTTCAAATGTGTGTGCCTGTCACAGTTAGGCAGGGGAAAGAGAGCAAAACTTAATTTCCCTTGTCACTTTCTGTGTTTAGCCTTAGGTCATTGCTAAGGCTATGACAAGCTGAAAAGATTTGTCACAGGAAGATGAGAACATCTGTGAATGCAAGTTCACCTCAATAGCCCATAAACTCTAGCCCCAAAGAAGCATGGGGAATCTCCAGTTGTAATGTTACTACTGCTTTTATAATGAGACTGCTTGTTCCGCACACTTTGGTTATCTCACATCGTGTCTGGGCATTTCTCTATATGGGAAATATCTGCTTGTAATCATGTCCTCAGCAGACAGATGAAAGGCATGCATTGAATCAGAGGGGTCAAGTCATCAGGATTACTTGGCTGACAGCACGCCATGGTCTGAATACAGTCGTGGTAAGGGTGGGAACTTTCAGTGCCTTACTCTTTTGGTATGTAGAGGTATACCATTACTCAGTCCTGTGCCCTCATGCAGAAGCTTGCACCACCTAGTGAAACTGTAAGTAGTAACACCATCTCATGGGCTATTAAATAACAAGGCAGACATTATGATTACCAAATGTTAGTTTATTAAACACGGTAAATACTGATAGTCTGAAATTACATGACTCTTGCATCAGGTCATAGAACAGCCCAGGTTGGAAGGGACCTTGAAAGATCATCTGGTCCAACCTTTTGTGGGAAAGAGAGCCTCAGTGAGATTATCTAGCAGCCTGCCCAATCGCATCTTGAAAACCTCCATTGATGGGGTCTCTGCCACATCACTGGGGAGGTTGTTCCAGTGAATGACCCTTCTCACTGTAAAAAAAAAAAAAGGAAAAAAGTGAGAACATCTATATCAAGATAAAGCACCTGTAGAATATGCTTTGTTAAAAGTGAATACTGAATGACTGCTTGAATAAACTGAAGTACATAAACCACTTGTGATCCTGATGTCTTTTGCTTTTTGTTTAGATGAGAAATATAAAACTATCAGATTTCACGGAGTCTTTGAAGAAGATAAAGCGCAGTTTGAGCCCTCAGACCCTGGAAGCATATATTCGCTGGAACAAGGACTTTGGAGATACCACAGTGTGAAACACTACTTGAAGTGAAACAAAGTGCTGCTTAAGGAGCAATTGGTAGAGACTACTGGAAAGCAGCCAGAGTTTACAGGACTTTACAGATCTTTAAGTATCTGCCATAAACTTGAGATTAAGAAAAAATTATACAATGTGAAATGTGTTCATCAAAGCCTCCTTGCCATTTAGTGAGGATTTACACCCTCTAAGTAAGAGCACAAGAGGACTTGAGATAAGATTCCTAGCAATCCGGTTATGGTTTGAACAATAATACATGTATTATTGTAGAAGACTCTGATGATATTGATCATTGGAAAACCTTTTCCCTATGTTGTTTGTGGGTTTTGTTTGTTTGTTTTCTTTCTGTTTTTTATTTTGCCATGGCATTGATATCTGGCTTTCTTCCTTAAAACCACTAATGTATAATTGGATGTTTGTAAACTTTGGTTCCGTTTTTGACTTTTTTATCCATAATGTGCCAAATTAAAGAATTTCCCTATGCAGAGAGAAAGAACAGCATTGGGGAATTATGACTATTAAAATGTAAAAAGCAGCTGGTCTGTTATTATTTGTCTTTTTGTTTAGTTGTAATGTGACTGTATTGTTCACAGAACAGTTTTAAAGAAGACCTTTGATAGCAGAACAGCAAAAACCCCCAACCCTATAAAACCAATTTAAACCGTCATTTTAAAAAATAAATTACTAAATTAAAAAATAGACTAAGACATTCATTTACTGGCAGTATTTTCTTTTAATGCATTTGTAACACTTCCATTGGTAGAATGCTAGCTTATGCTTATGGTGTACAACTTGAAACCGAGCTGATGTTTGACAGAGTAAGTGATGTTAATTGTCAAGTTTCAGAAATAACGTGTTTCTACTCTGTATTTTGGTTTGTTTATGATAATTGAAAGTAAAATTTTCCATTGTGGTAAATTTTTTTTAATCTACACTTGTAAGCATAAAAATATGAGGCTACATGTTTAATACATGGCACACATTAATGTTTTTATAGCTTTCATATGTTTTGCTTTATATATTAAAGTATGAAACACTCAACTGATCTTTTTTAAAAAGAAAACTGCATCTTTGTACAAATACTTGGTTTATTATATAAATGACAAGCTAGTAAAAAACCCACCTAAGTGATAGCCTTTAAGTTCTGTAATAAAGGAAAACGTCTTTGCCTTTCCTTCTAAAGGCCTGACATCTTGTTTACAAATTCTACATGGATTAAACACAGATGTTTGCAAGGCAGAACACTAGTTCCATGTTACAGCAGGTTTATGGGGTTTTGGGGGGTTGGGTTTTTTTTTTTTTTTAAGACAACTCTCCCAACTTAGTGATATTACAGAAACGCATGTTGTTTACAGCTCCTTCAACTAAATGAGTTGCAAGCTTTGCTTTTGGTCTTATCAGAAAATTTTGTTCTTAAGTTTTCATTTAACTTATTTTTTATTGGTATGAGTAAGTAAAGTATTTCTGGGACTACTCACCTGAAAGTTGACTATAAATAATACATTTTATGTATAGATACCAAAAAACCCCCTAGCTGATAAATGCAGAATAAGTATAGCAATACCCAGTGAGGATTCTGTGCTCACTGTGTAGTATTGGCTATTAAATAGCAGAAACTGTGTCAAACATTTGACACCCACAGAACGCAGTATGTTTGGGATTCCGATTTTTTGAACCGGAGATGCTTTTAGCTGATCTTAAGATTAAAATCAATTAAGAGAAGATTGTGTTACACTAGCATGCCTTTTGAAATAGTCTACCAAACCACTTCTAGCCTTCTAAGCGTGTGACCTCTGTTGCCCTGATTCACTTTCCCAGAGAAGTGAGAAATGCTAAAAGATTTCAGTTTCTTAAATCTTATGCATTGCTTGCTTTGCCTTTGTTCTGCCTTCGTACACCATCCTTATTGTTGGAGATTCCTGGCTGACTTGATCCATATTTGTTACAGACTTCACAGTTGCTAAGCATGTATGTCACTGTTTTAGTAGCATTTTCAGAGAGCTAAACAGCTAAGAAAGGCCCTTGGTCTTCCTATTCATAAAGCTCGTAAACTTTCCTTGAGATCCTTTGCAAATGAGAACTTTGATAGTAAAAGTAATGGTTTTGAATGTTCCTAAATATTTATCAAACTGTTTTCCCCCACTTAATTTTGAGAAATAGATTTATTTCAAATACATACCTCTTGGCCTGTGATAGGTTCCTGAAATGTAGAGGTAGAAGTTCTCATCTGCTGAAACACCACCAGTATGCAGCACAAAGGGTCAGAAGTCTAAGCTGCTACTTCAGAAATAAAAGGGACTAACCCTTTCACTTGCTCATACAGCCAGTTCTGGTCAAAAGAACGTGTGCATCTGGTACCACTGCTTTTCATGATCTATTCTGCCCTGATTGCTTTCTGCATAATGGATGTATTACAATTCTCTAAATTATTTCTAAAACACAGTAATAAGGACTTAGTTTTTTTCTGCAACATGGGTTTGCCCCACAGCTGCTGGATTTTTAGCCCATGACCAAGTACCATTTCGTTCATAAAGCACTGTTAAATGTCTTCATATGCTATTTTCTAAATAGTCTTTTAATCACTTAATCACAGAATGGTGCGGGTTGGAAGGGACCTCTGGAGAGCATCTGGTCCAACCCCCCTGACAAAGCAGGTTCACCTAGAGCAGGTTGCACAGGATCGCATGCAGGTGGGGTTTGAATGTCTGCAGGGAAGGAGACTCCACAACCCCTCTGGGCAGCCTGTTCCAGTGCTCTGTCACTCTCAAAGAAGTTTTTCCGTATGCTCAGATGGGACTGCCTGTGTTCCGGTTTGTGCCCGTTGCCCCTTGTCCTGTGTCAGCGGTTCGGCTGAGGCAGGGCCCAACCACCGGACAAATGCTCTCTCCAGTCATCCCCTTGTCGGTTCCCGGAGGAGAGGGTTAGCAGAGAGATCAAAGGGGACGATAAAGAGTGGGCGAGGCCTCAGCCGAGTCCTGGAAACTAAAACTGTTTCAATAACAACAAAAACGATGTTTTACACAACAAACAATAACAGGGGATTAACAAATACGTTCAAGGTTTGGGGGTCTGGTGAGGCGAGGGACGAACCGCGGTCAAACTACCAGGCAGTGGCCGCCGGGCAGGGACCGGAGCCGGGGCCGGCTTCCGCGGGGCCGGGCGGCAGCAGCCACGCTGGAGCCAACAGTCACGGCAGGCGGTCACAGCGTGATACACCCCCGGGGCAAAGCGGCAGGAGGGATTTGTGGCAGGCAGCAGCAACAGGCGATATCTTTGACCCCTGAGCTCTCGTCGAGCAGCCGACAGCGACAGCCAGCCGGATCCTGCCGTCCCCTCAGAGAGGCCCTCACAGCCCTCAGGGCAGGCAAAATGGCTGCCAGCGCAGCAGCTGCTGCCGCTGCAACCGCGTCTGCAGCAGGGCCAGGGCGGCAAAGGGCCAGGGCAGGAGCTCTGTCACTCTCTGTACGCAGCTCCTTACAGCCACATCGTCCCGCCAAGGAGCTCCACAGCCGGTGAGGGGCAGGGACGTGCGGGGGAGGAGCGCCTGAAGTGGTTTGTTTCGTACTCAGTCAGACGGGTTTTATATTAAACCAGGACATCCTGTCACTGGGCACCACTGTACAGAGTCTGGCCCCATCCTCCTGACACCCGCCCACTAGATATTTACAATCGCTGATAAGATCCCTTCTCAGTCTTCTCTTCTCCAGGCTAAACAGACGCAGGTCTCTCAGCCTTTCCTCCTAAGAGAGGTGCCCCAGTCCCCTCATCATCTTCATAGCCCTTTGCTGGACTCTCTCCAGTAGTTCCCTGTCTCTCTTGAACTGGGCAGCCCACAACTGGACAAAAGAATAATTAAAAATAAAGAATTAAGGAATTAAGTATAATTCTGTTCCACTTAAGGCATTCTCTCTCATCTTCTGGTTTCTTGTCTTACACACACTAAGTCCCAGCTCAGTAATTTTCATCTGTGTAATCACCACCGCACCAAAAAACCTCCCAAAACCTCTATTTCCCAAATCTATGCTATTTTTTATATAACTTTGTGTGAGAAACGAGCAAAAACCTTGCAAAAGAGACTCAGGTCAGACCCCACAATGAAGCACGTAATTTTATTACGTTCTTGCAAGACCGGGTGTCTAACTAGTAGGCACACCTGGTTAGAGAAATACCTGATGTTTTATACCCTATTCCCGGCCGCGAAATCCCTACCTTGTTTCCCCATTGGCTGGGTACTCCAAAGTTTACAGACTAACCCAACACGCCTTCTACATGTTATGGTACATATAAGTTCATACGTCGCATGTCTCATTATCTCAAGATTATGCCTCCCCTGGGAGGAGAAGTTAATATTCAATACCCTATTAAGCAAGCGCAGTACTGCTTCAAAAGACCCCACCTATGTCAAACAACCCTGGCTGACAGATTTAAGGTTTTATAATCTCCTGTCTAGCACTTCCCTCCTTTAATTGCTCTCTGGTTTCTTTTCTTGTCCTGCCAGACAGCCTCCCGCTTGCCTTATCAGGTTCTTATCATGCAAGGACAACATTCTTTGTCTCACACTTTGCAACTGTATTTAACATAAAATCAGATTTTGTTCTAATATAGTGTCTTGAATTAGGATAGGATAGGCAGGACAGCAACTTGGGTGCTTTTAACCTTTGCAAAGATCAGTATCACATTAGCTCTCTAAACTGCCTTTTTCTTCCCCCCCCCCCCCCCCCCCCCCCCCGAATCTGGCCACTGCTAATGAGTGAATTACTTGCCTCACTTTTTTGAGATGATTAGGAAGCAGCTTGTCTGGCCCTCTGCAAGTCTTTTTACTGACTTAAAAGTGCAGCAGTTACTGGAGGGAGTAAAATCCTCCACGCCCCCCGTTATTTTAACAACCTTCTTCATACATCTTTGCCTCATTTAAGCAGGAAACACACCTTTTCTCTTTCTGCGTGTTGGAAGAACAGTATCTTCTCAGGCAGCTTTTGGTGGTGTAACAGGAGGGAAAAGCTCAAGCACCGTGTGATGCTCCTAAAAAGGAGACTTTCATGTGTTATGATGTTCCCTTTTCTAATGCTGACTTTTCCATAGAGCACTCCAAACCTGTACAGGTTCTCTGCTTGTGGCTAAGACAAAATGAACACTGAATAGTAAAGATTAGCCTTAAACTAGGGTATTTATGCACACTTCAGTTTCTCTGTCCTGTTAGTTTCTTACACCTTACAGAGTTCAGTGTATTAGAAATAGGCATTCTGCCCCTGAGACATTGGACTCTGGTTTTGTTGAGTATGTCCCTGCCACTTACTTTATGTAGATAATATATGATAATAACAGAGTAAAATGGGAGAGGAATGGGATCTCTGGTCTGAGAAGGAATTTGTTGTCATTGCTCTAATTTAGACGGGTTGGTGACCGGTAGGTCAACAAAATGGCAGCTGGTGGGTTGGTGACCAGTGGGTGAAGAAAACTGCGACCAGCGGCTTGTCGACTGGTGGGTCGACAGGTCAGTGGCCAGCAGGTCAAAGAAATGGGGACTGGCAGGTTGACGGGTTGGGGAACAGCAGGTGTACGAAAAGGTGACCAGCAGGTTGGTGACGGGTGGGTCGAGGGGTCGGTGACCGGCAGGACAATGAAATGGCAACGGGCGGGTTGATGGGTCGGTGAAGAGCGGCTCTCCTCTGGACCCACTCCAACAGGTCCCTGTCTTTCTTGCGCTGGTGTCCCAGAGCTGGATGCAGTGCTCCAGGTGGAGCGGAGCTGAGGGAGAGCATCTCCTCCCTGGACCCGCTGGCTGTGCTGCTTCCCACGGTGCCCAGGGCACAGTTGTGGAGAGCGAATGCCCCTTTGCACCGCCACCATGTTTTGGAGAGAGAGAAAACCACCCCTAGCAGCCATTGCTGGTCACTGGGAGCCGCGCTGTGTGCTCTGGCGGGCGCGGTGGAGCTGTTAGGCTTGCGCTCAGCTGTTGCCCAGGTTAAGGGGCTCCTATTGCTGAGGGCAGGAGCGCGGTTGGCCCACACAGGGCTGTGAGGGAGACGGCCACCCCGGGTCTGCCGCCCTCTGCGGGCGAGGGAGGGTTGTCCTGATCGGCGGGATTACGGGCTGGCCATTGGGCGGTGGAGGGAGGCAATGGGGCCAGGCTGTGGGGCCGGCTAGGGTGGGTTCTGCGTTGTCCAGTCCTGGGTGCGTGGAGCCGGGCGGGCCTCTCTGCCTCCCTGCGTAGGGAAGGCGCTGCAGAAAGCCGTGTGGCCTTGGCCACGCTGTCAGGCGGTGAGGACGTAGCTGGTAAGGCAAAGCCAGCCCCCTGTGGTGCTTTGCTACGGGGCCTTTTTCAGCCATAGAATGGAAAGTGACGGGGACCGTTGTTCTTCTGGAGGAAGCTGCAAGCCTGATATTGTCTGCGAAAAACACTTGTTCAAATCCAAACCGTCAGAGTCTCTTGTTCAGCTGGTGGGTAGTCACCATCGCTGTGCTTCCCCTTTGAATCAAAATGAGTTGTGCGTCTGGAATACAGCGACTGATCAGGTAAACCCAGAATATATCCCTTCATAGGCTGCTGTTTCAGAAGAAGACTTAATAAGGAAGATATAAACAAAATCTTTAAGGGTTGCGTAGGAGTGTCACGTTTCACTTCAGTGCTGGGAAGATACCACCATTTGTTATGAGCTTTGTTATTGTGATGAGAATAATATAAACAGTTGTGGTGGGCTGGCCCTGACTGGCAGCTAAACCACCACCCAATCTCCTGCTTACTGCTTCCCAGCGGGGTGGGGAAGAGAATCGGTTGGGCAAAAGTGAGAAGACGACATGGGTCAAGATAGAGATAGTTTAACAAGTAAAGAAAAGAGGAAAAAAGAAGTGGTACAAAGGCAGTCACTCACCGGTTCCTACAAGCAGACCAATCCCCACACAGGCTTTGAGCAACAGCCGACTTAGAAGACAAACGCCCAGCCCCCCAACGCCTTCTTCATCCAACACCCCAGTTTTATTGCTGAGCACAACATCCTATGGTAGGGAATATCCCTTTGTTGAATCACCTGTTCCAGCTGTGTCCCCTCCCAGACTCTTGTGCACTCCCAGCCTATTTGCTGGGGGTGGCGGGGCCGGGTCAGAGTGGAATAAAGAGAAAATCTTGATGCTGTGCAAGCAGTGTTTGGCAACAGTCAAAACACTGGTGTGTTATCCACACTGTTTTCATCACAAAATCCAAAGCACTGCATCATGCAAGCTGCTGTGAAGAATGTTAACTGCATCCCAGCCAAACCCAGTAGAGCTACATTGTAGTTATTGATTTTGAAGCAATAAAGAAAGTTGATTATTATTTTGTTAATTGCATGTACATCATCCATTTGTAATTTTGTATTGTTCATAATCTTTGTTTGAAGTGACTCATTTAACTCTTCTTCATCTACAGTTGTCAGCCATTACATTTGTCAGGACATCATTACTCCATTTCTGCGCTGTCATTTGGAAGTAAAATCAATCCACTTCTTGTCTGCTCTGCTTCTCGCGAATGTGTGGTAGTGTGGAATCTTGAGGAATGCACACAGAAGGTGCAAGAAGGTAGATTATTATTATTTATATAATATATATGTGGTTTTTATATATATATATATATAAAGGAAGTGATGCAAAGGCACTCACTCACCACCTCCTACAGGCAGACCAATGCCCAGGCAGTCTTCAAGCAACGGCCACCTTACAAGACAACCCCTAACACCTCCTTTTCTTCCACTACTCCTACAAAAAGGTTGTTATTTCTGAGTCACGTGCATTAGCCACTCAGATTCAGCAGACCTAGCAGGGATAAGTAGTGCTTTATTTCTGTGCTGCTCTTCCTCGGCAGTGCCAAGCTGAATCAGGCCAGTAGTCCAGCCAGTCTGTTCACCACAGCTTCGCTGAAGGTCCCGCGTTGACAACTGCTGTGCTCCGCAGCACCCACCGGGCAGCACGCCCTGGGCGGGTGCAGCCAGGTGGGCGGGCGGCAGTGGCCCCAGAGCTGGCCAACCTGTTGTGCGGGAATAGGTGAGTGCTAGCAGCCTCAGGGGAAACACAGAGGAGCACAGTGAAGGGGGTTAAGTTTTATCTCTGTGGTATAAAATGGACAGGAAAATTTTTAATCATAGCAGCAGTGCCTAACTAAACATGCAATGCCAAAATAAATGAACGGTAGCTTTCCTGGAATATCTGTAGAACTAGTGTTTTACATCCTGCCTTGTCTGGTCCTGCCTTTCCTTCTGCCTCAGTCTGGAGCAATGTTGTCATGCGTATGTGCGAATAATGCAAGTATCTGATTTGGGAGGAGAGTGCATGAGTGAAAGAGAGTTATGATGACATAACTCAAAGAGAGCAGGAGTTCTAGTATCCTGCCTCCCATCATGGTTTGGAGCCTCAACCAATGGAGTTAGATTCTAGGAAGCAGTGCTAAGCCCTTTTCAAGCTTAACTTGATTGGAAAGTAGAGGAATAACGAAAGAGAAAGAAAGGGAGCAAGACCCCCAGAGATGTGACTCACTGGCATCCCAGTGACATTCTGATGAAAATACATTGCTACGGCATGATAACTGAGACATACTACATTCCCCCTTTGGTGTCAATATTGAGAGTCACATAACATGTGACATGGTTCCCCACAACATCCTTCTCTCTAAGTTGGAGAGATACGGATTTCATGAGTGGATTCTTTGGTGGATGAGGATTTAGTTGGATGGTCGCATCCAGAGGTTAGTGGTCAACGGCTTGATGTCCAGATGGAGATCTGTAGCAAGTGGTGTCCCTCAGGGGTCTGTACTGAGACCAGTGCTGTTTATTATCTTCATCAATGACAGAGACAGAGGGATCTGTGCACCATCAGCAAGTTTGCAGATAACACCAAGCTGAGTGGTACAGTTGACACGCCAGAGGGATGGGATGCCATCCAGAGGGACCTGGACAAGCTGGAGAAGTGGGTCCCTGTGAACGTCATGAGGTTCAGCGGGGCCAAATGAAAGGTCTTGCACTTGGGTCAGGGAAATCCCTGATATCAAAACAAGCTGGGGGATGATGTGATTGAGAGTAGTCCTGCAGAGAAGGACTTGGAGGTACTGATGGATGAAAGGCTTGACATGAGCTGACAACGTGCACTCGCAGCCCAGAAAGCCAACCATATCCTGGGCTGCATTGAAAGAATTGTGGCCAGCAGGTCAAGGGAGGTGATTCTGCTGCTGTAGTCTGCTCTGGTGAGACTCCACCTGCAGTACTGTGTCCAGCTCTGGAGTCCTCAGCATAAGAAGGACATGAACCTGTTGGAGCAGGTCCAGAGTAGGCCACAAAAATGATCAGAGGGCTGAAGCACCTCTGCTATGAGGACAGACTGAGAGAGTTGGGGTTGTTCAGCCTGGAGAAGGCTTTGGGGAGACCTTATTGTGGCCTTTGAGTATTTAAAGGGGACCTATAAGAATGACAGAGACAATCTGTTTAGCAGGGCCTGTTGCGACAGGACAAGGGGTCATGGTTTAAAACTAAAAGAGGGTAGATTTAGACTAGATGTAAGGAAGACATTTTTTACAGTGAGGGGTGGTGAGACACTGGCACAGGTTGCCCAGAGAGATGTTAGATGCGCCGTCTGTGGAAGCATTCAGGGTCAGGTTGGACGGGGCTCTGGGCAACCTGATCTAGTTAAAGATGTCCCTGCTCACTGCAGGGGAGTTGGACTAGCTGACCTTTGAAGGTGCCTTCCAACCCAAAGCATTCCATGATTCTATGATTCTATTGCTGTCCAACACTATTAAAAGTTTCCTCCTTGTTACTTGCAGTTAGAGATTTGCCTATGATTTAATGTGTGCGGCTTTCTTTTGTACTCCACATTGAATTTGTGAATAAACATATTATGAAAATTAGTGTTGTAAAGATAAGAGGACAATTTAAGTGCTTGCATAAAAATGTCACTAATACATTTTAAATCCATGTATGAGTAATATAGAGAATCAACGACAGCTTCAGGGAGTGGTCATAAAACAGGACTATGAATTTGGAGGAAAAAAAGGAAGTTAGGAATCGACAATTAGTAGCAGACAAATAAAGCATGTGCGTGTTGTTATAATACAAAGATATTTGAGAGCCAGTCTTGGCATATTTTCTCTGACCATATTCGTATCAACTATATGAAGGAAGTTAAGGAGTTCTTTGTGTGATCCATCTTTCCATCCACATGAATCAATTGTAGAAACACTCCACAGCATCTAGGATGAAACCTAGAAAAGGACACCTGTAGCTGTTGTGCCTGTATCCTAGTTAATTTGTTGCCTGTGAAATCCTAGAATTTAAGGAGATGTCCAAAACCTCCTCACATCATTAAGGGCAGCATCATAAAATAGGGATCTGCAGAAACCAGCCTGCTTGAACCAGAGAGATGACCAGAATGAATTGGTGAAGAGGGAAATGAAGCATGAGCCTGTTTTCAAAGCTAGTCTTACCATCCAACCCTATAATGGTATTTAGTGGTGCGCTCCTTCTTTCAGCCCTTTTCCCCAGAAGAATTAAAACCAGGAGAAGGAAAGTCCTGCTTGATGGATGGCTGAGTGGCTGGGATATTCTCCTGGAAGAAGTATTTTTCAAACCCTTGTTTTGCTGGGCTTCAGTCAGGATTTCTTGCCTCCAAAATGAACGTGGCACTACTGTGTTCTTGGGCACATCACCCTACCCTAAATATCCTGTCCCTGGCAGTCTTGGAAGGAACTATGATTTGCTGGGTGCACTGATTATTAGTATCTCAGAGAGTATCAGATCATGTCTAGGCAACAAGGCAGATGGAGGAAGCGTGCTGGTGCATAGTTCTGTGCTTTGCTCTCAAATAGCTCGGTGTAATTAAAACTGTGGGTTGTTCTGTACGTCTTCCTGACAGAAACTGGGATAGCTCGATGGTTAGATAACTGCTAAGCAAACTTTCTAGGAATCCAGAACGTTGTATTTCATTGAGTCTCCTTAACAATAAAATTGCTGCAGGGTTAACACCTTGAGGAATTGTTATAGGAACTCTTTTGGGAGTGGTTCTTCATGTAAGATTTAGTCCGTATGATCAACAAGTGGCAGTATGTGCTCGAAATCGGATCTACGTGTTAAGTGCAAAGGTGAGATACCATTCTTTGTAGCCATGGTGCTGGTGTTTCTCTAACTTACTCACTTTCAGATAAAATAATGATACAGGAATGCCGGTATAATTAAGCAAAACCATTAATTTTTCTCATGCAGATGAAAATGAGGATGAACTAATGCTTGATAATGCATCATAAACCAGACAGAAGACTAGATTAAAAAGTTGACATGAAACAATATCTCAGTAACTTAGAAGAAGAAAACATTCTGAGGATGTCTCAAGAATTACTGGTGTATCATTTATTCTAAAGAAGCAAATGTAAGGTGTAGTGCTTTTGCCATCAGGATGATGCGCCGGGCTGGAGTCTCAATAAGAAAAAATCTTACTGAATTACTAATTTGAATAAAAATCTGACGGTTTTGAGCAACAGTTATTAATTATTACAACATTTAATTAATTGCAATTTTTAGTTTGATTCTAATCTGTTTTTATTTTGACTTGACTAATCACAGAATGAAGCTATGCTAGCTGAATTGGATGGCCACCTGGCTGCAGTGACTGCTGCTGAGTTCTGCAAGTGAGAAAAAAGCATGTTTGTATCAGTGTCAGAAGACAGAACCTTTAAGGCAAGGAAATTGTAGAACTGCACTTAAAAATAATATAGTTTAGTGAATATGTGCAGTAGTCTTTTTCACCCTTTAACTACTTTCTGAAGATAAAGCAAAAAACGTCTTCACAGAGATCAGGTCATTGTTTTTGGAGTTGCTTGGGAAATTACTGTAGAGATGTATTACTCCTTTTAAAAAGAACAATGCAGTGTTTGTAGATTCAAAACTTTCCACAGTGAAGTGTTAACTTTGGTGATTATTCTAATCTGGCAAATGGAAAGAAAATAAAATATTTTTATCAGTTTGGCTGTACCGGAAATGTTTCAGGTGTGCTGAACTGAATGAAAGTGTTTCACTTGGAGACTGCTGGCGTTGATTGGAATTTTCCCTTTCAGGAATATTGGTTTGGGTTATGTCATACTGGAAGAATTTTTGCTAGACAACATTTTATATCATGACATCATGGATTGCTGCTGCTGTACCTAACGACAGCTGAGCACAACTTAGTAAGAGGAAACAAGGAGCCTGAGTGAACTCAGGTGATACTGGGGTGGGTACCTAAATTAGATACAGCTTAGTCTACTACTGATTGTCCTCTGTATGATTCTTTATGTAGCCCTACATCGGGTTCTACAAGCTAACATAAAATTAAAGTTTGCTATATCAAAGGTTGGTTTATTATTTTTTTTCCCTAAATTTAAATTTTATGTAACTCTCTTGTTCTGGAGAAAATGTGATTTTGATTTTTGTTGTGGTCTTGAACAAAAGCCCCCGAAGATTGAATTTGAATGGTAGGAAATATTAATAATTCTGACTTTCTGATTGTTTCTTATTTAGTTTATGTTGATCTAAGTCATTAAATCAAGGTGAAAACGACTGAAGGAAAGCCTCTAAATGCTTCTTCATATTAATTTAATGGAGATTTTATAAATTATACAAAATCTTAATTAATAAGTTCTGATTTGTTTTTTTAACCTTGATAAATGTTGGGACTAAAATGACAATCAAATGAAAATATTTTGCAAGTCTCTCAAATAATTAGTAAATAAGTCTTCAGTTTTTATTTCCTCTGCCTGATTCTGCAGATGAGGGGTAATTCCCTGAGAGCAACCATGCCGGAGTCTGTGATAGTTGGCCTCTGTGACTGCAGGACTTGCAATGCCCAAAATCTTATGCTTCCCTAGCCCTTTTACTTGGCTCAAGAAGTGAAATGAATGAGAAACCTCTTCAGGTAAATTTGTGAAACAAGATCTTAGGAAAGAGCTTTTCAGAAGGATGATTTTTACATTCAGAGAGAAATGAAACATGAACCCAGATAAAAGCTTGGGAGATAAACAAAGGCTTACAGCCATGTTCAGAAAGCAGGGACTGTCTGGCTGTGGTTTTTTCAATCCCAGCTGTGATCAATGTAGTGGAAGTACTTGTGGAGAGGCAGGTTCATGGAAGTAGGAACATGAGAGGAAAAATTTGGTTCTGCTTAGCTTTCTTGATCAACTATTGAGCATAGAATGCATCACTTAAAAAGTCATGTTAATAATGAAAGTTGACTTATATGTGGGTCTATAGATCATAGTAAATATCATTATCAGTAATAATGACCTCTTGTCCTAGACTCCAATACAGAAATCATGAAATTATGCTAAGCTCCCTGTGTGAAATCCAGAACCAGTTCAAGTATGTCTTGTCCTTAACTTAGCTGAACTCACTAAGAGACCAACCTAAGGAAAAGGTGATCATAGGTACTTCTACTTACTTTGCGTGTCCATACCAGGTGAGTTTCACCTTTTTCACTATGGGTACTTACCAGTTAAACGAAGCCCTACACAGCTGAAAACAGTGCTGAAAAAAATCCATATTGCATCCCTTTCAATGGCTGCATTTCTCTCTTTTCACCGCACGATGGCCGTTGCAGCTTGTGTTTTCCTTAAAGATCTAAGTAATGCTTATTTTTTTTTTCCTAAAGGTGTGGGACTATTCTACCAAACAGTTAATGTATCAGTCAGCAATATTAACGGGTAAGTTTTCTTTTGTATATATACTTTTTCACAGCAAAAAAATCCTCTTTCTAAACAATAATATAAAATTATTACAGAAGTATTTAGTTGATTGAGAGAAAATATTCTAGTAGACTAGGTAGTAGCAAACACATTATCCTTTAAGGCCAGTAGTAAATACATTTTCCTTTAAAGTGTACTTCTGGGTAGATAGTTTTAGCGCACTTACATAAACAACTCTTTCTGAACATGTAAACATGCATGTAAGTGTTGCCGTTTACTGAGACATGCAAATACAGCTCTCTTGTTTTGTAGGTACAGTTCCACTGTCTGAGTACTATGTCCCTGTTTTCTTTCAAGTTTTGTGTGTGACGTGGAAGGAAATACCATACCGTATGCAGATTTATGAGAAGTGTCTGCAGCTGATGGCATATATTGACTTTAAAGGTGGAAGCTACTTTTGAAGAAAGACGAGAGCCAAAGGAGAGAAGAGAAGGTGGGCAAGCATTATCTTCAGTGGAGCAGTGACCCCTCTTCCAGGAGCACTTTTCCTACAGGAACCATAAAGTTTTCAAGAGGAGCTGCTCAAACTCCCCTTTGTTATTGCTGCGTGTGGTGCTGTTAGTGGTGGTTGGAGCGCACTTTGGGGGAACGAGCTGCAAGGAGATTGGTTATTAAGCTTTGCGCATAAATATTACTGGATGACCTCTAGTAAACTACAAACTAAAACCACGTGCTAGGAAAGGAGAGGAAGAAGTGGTGATTCCCCCTTGTTGCCTGTGGCAATTGCTTCCTTTGAACACCTTCTTACTGCACTATAAGGGTTTGCATGGGCAAGGCTATAAGAGAGGAACAGCAAGGGAAAAGTACTGCCACCAGGGCTCTAAAAACCATGACACAGCAGCCTGGGTGAAAGGGTGCAGAAAACCACTGCCATGGCAGCTTGGGTGAAAGGAAAGCCCTTAGCAACACACAGGCTAAGACCCACAAAGCATTGTGCAACCCTAAAAACTGCAGTATGTTTTATTCACCCATCTTTATGAATAGGAGGATTCAATTTTGAATCAGGTATTTTACTTAAATATCTGATTTGTGTCTACTCTGGAATTCATTTTATCTTTTTTGAAGCAGCATTTCCTTTGCTAAGTCTACTGATTGATGAAGAAAATAAACAGATTATCACTGGATGTGCTGGGGGACAGGTAAAAATTACCCATTAAACTCAGTCTCGATGTCAAAAAAGTCAACTCTTATTAATGTATCTATCTGTAAAAAAAATTTCCTAATCTGCATATGTGTTTTGCACTATTGCAACAGTTATTTTAGTAAGCATAATACAATGCTTTGAGCATAAACCATATAGGGTATATAACACCTCTATTGCAAAATGGCAACTTTTTCCTGAAACCCAGGGAAGTTTTTGAGAACACAATCAGTGATCATAGAAGAAGAGTACACTGAGAGGCTATAAAGGTATCTGCTTTAAAAGAAAAAGATGAAAAAGAGGATTCTGCTATTTTGGCCAAGGAATGAAACACATGACAGTAAATGGAAGAGACAATGATTTCAGCATGTTGGGATTCTAATCAAATGTGATAAATGTGAATATGCCTTTCGCCTCCTCTTTAATTCAATGTCAAAAATATACTTGTGTGATATCTTCTAGCTGTTTTCCTTCAGTGTTACAATTTAGTGATTTGTGAAGCAAATTAAAGATTTAGCTATAGTGGTGCTTAAAAAGAGAAAGATTTAAATTAAATTCAGGTACATGACTCAGCGAGTAATTATGTGCAGGTTACCTGTGACTTATAGTTATGGGAAATAATCTATGAGGAGATTTTTTCAAAGATATAACCTGTGGAAATTAGATGTGGAGTTCAAATTGATAATGGCCGCTTTTGCTAATATTGAGTATAGCCTTTGATAATCTTAGAAATGCATCTGGTTGAATTTCTGGTCCCAGGCGAGATTCCAGATAGAAAAATTTATTAGCTACATCAACAATTTTAACTATTGGACCTTTAGTTTGTATTCATGTAAGCCAAAACGTATTTGCATTTCCTTTTTCTTGCAGCTTTGGATCTTCAGTTTTATCAGTGATGGTGATTACCGTTGCATGGCACGTATCAACTTAAAGAAAGAGCAAGAGAAATTCTGTAATAAAGTGTGGAAATCTGCAAAAGAAATAGGTACCACAGTGCTGCTTATGGCGTATTCTTGCTGTTGCTGGCTACTGCTGGTGTGCTTTTTATACCATGAGAATATATTATATGCGTTAGAGTTATAAGTCTCAGACCGTGACCTGGAATTCTTACTGACGCTGGTATGAGGTTCATATTGGCCTATCTGGAAATAATTATCTGACATATCTGGAAAGAATTATGCATGTATGTCTGTAATAAAATCTTGGCCAATGCACCTGCTTATAAAACATCGCATGACGTGAACTATTAAGTTTTTTGTTTTTATTGAATTCATTGCCCAAGGCTTCAGTGAGAAGAGAATCAGTGCCTAAAAATTCATCCATCGTCTAAACGGAATACCATTTCTCAGTTACCTTTGAAGCTTCTAGGAATCTTTTTTTTTTTTTTTAATTATTATTAATTTTTTTTAATCCATACCAGTGCCTCCATTATATGGTATTTCTCTGGCTGTGGTATATACTTATAAGTCTTTAAGGATTGCACTGGTAACCTGAGCAAGGTGATTCCACATTCCCAAGTGAGTCACTCAGACTTCCTGCACACTAGCTAAAGTGAGTTGAGATGCTCCTAAAGGCAAGCAAAAGGGACCTTTCTTTAGGAAAAGGGAGATCTGGTTTCCCTCGCTTTCTCTTTTCATGGCTCCAGTGGCTGTTGTAGTCTTAGCTGCCTAGTGGTCCAGCTTCAGTAATGCTAAGGTCCTAACCTAATGAGAGAGCCTGCTACTTTCCTTGTTACTATTTAAAATATATGGATGTCACTTTCATCTTTGGATGTCTGAAAGTGAGCAATGTCTGTGCCTAATGGTGAATTTGGTGCTAGTAGTTCCTTGGTATGAACTGCACATGCATAGCAGATCGTAGACTCCCTGGGAAGATGGAACTGAGGTACCTTTCCATTTTGGTTTTGGATTATGTTGTAATTTCAGTGTCAAGGGAAGTTTCAAGCTAAGTGGAAAGGTGCCCTGTGTTGTTGGAATATGGTTTTCAGAGTCACTTTTTGAGATGAACACACCTGAATTTTGACAACTCCTTTGAAGTCCTTAAGTTGACTCTGGATTTTATCTCTAGGTATTTGAAAGACAACAGTGCTAAAAATAACCTAGTAATGGGGAAAGAAATTGCAAGAGGGCTGGCTCTTAGGGTATATCCATCTTTTGAACTAGAAACTTCTTGAGTGTGGTCTTATGTTATACTTCTTTACTACTTCCAGTTCTCTCTCAAATCCAATCTGTTTCCCTTATTTCAATGTTTTTTGATAGCTAGTATGGTTGATTGTCTTCCTTAGGTGAAAGGCCAAATACTTGCAAGCTTTGCAAAACAAACAATGTGAGACCAGAAGGATCAGTGGAAACATCATTGCCTATTCTCCTACTTGAACACTGTGACTTTTGAGTATGTTTCCATAATGAAGAAAACATGTAAGTCTTTGAAAATAACACCAAGTATTTGGCTAGAATTTATTCTGAGGAGTCCCTGTTGGTTCTTGGATTATTTTCTCTGTGACTTACTATTTTCTTAAAAATTGCAGTCGGAAAATCAAAGAACGTATTTAGTGACTTGCAAGCTTTGGTGGCCTGCTCTTAGGCAGGTAATATACACAAACTGATGCAAAGTTAAAACTGCTTTCTAGTCTGAAAGATAATTTTATAAGAAATGACATCGGGAATATCTGTTTTAGCAGCTATTGATACCAGTTGATCAGGGAAGTTCAGTTCAAAAGGTAATTAAGAAGCCAATTGGAATTAAAAAGCCAAATACATTTCTAGTTTGCTTTCCTAAGAAAGTAAGTCTGATGCAGTCCCTGTGTACCTGCGTCAGTCTGCCTTCTGCATGTAAACTTTTGAATTACATAACCCGTTCCAGCCCAACTTCTGTCAGAGAGGCAGACATTTCCAAGTATGATGTTTTCACTCCTTCCCATTGAATTGGTGGGCCAGGTAGAGGAGAGGTACCTAAATTAATCCTTATATTGCATTTCTTTCCTGAAGAGAAGTTTAATCATATGACCAGGCACTTTGGGATCTGTTCAGGATACTACCGTGAGAACTGTCTCATAGAACAAGTTGGTTTTGTTGTTATTTGGATAAATTTCTCAGCCACATCATGTTGTAGGAGACACTTATTCCGCCCTCTGCTCTATAGTGGGTTGTACAGGTATAACTGATATATAGGTATAACCAGCAGGTTAACCTGGACCATTTTGTTTGTCTTTATGTCAAATTGGAGTAATTATTAACAAAGAGTTATTTTCATTATACCTACTTTTTCGGGAAGGAAGGAAATGGTGATTTTTGAGATGTACATATCAGACTCACTTTAACAGAGTGTCAGAACTCTGAGCCCAGAAGATGAACTATTGCAGGTAGGTAGTCTTATTGTTAGTGTACTACCACTCTCAAGTCATCAAAACTTTGTCTACGTCAAAACTATAGGTTGGATTTGAACTATAGCACATCTTTCAAGAGAGCTAGTTTTCTAGTAATGGAGAACTCACCATGTCCCTAGTTAAGTTGTTCCAACAACCGCCTCATTCAATTTTACTTCTAATCTGAATCACCCCGTTTTCATGTACAGTGATTGGCTTTTAGTATGGTTTTTGTTCTTAGAGTCTAGAGCCAGCTACTGGCAAGTTCCCTCCTTGCACAGCAAATTATGTAGCTCATGAACGAGTTATCTCCCACACTTCTAGATAAAATAGTTTTCACCTTGTATAGGACATGTTTTCTGTAACGTTTTTTAACATTTGCTTTTGAACTTCTCCTGAAAGTCACTCTCATTTCTTTTTCAATGCCCTTTTTGGACACGGTTGCCAGAAATGGATCCATAGGAATAGGCTAACCGAAATAATTTTTGGCATTGAGATAACATCGCTTTCCAATACCCACCTGGTTCTGCCTGGCATCGTACATCAATTTACCCCTTTAGCAACCACACTGCAGCTGGAGGTTTTGTTCTGCTTATAAACAACCACGACCATTAAATTCTCACTATTAATCCAATTCCATTATCTTTTGGTTTAGAGTTTTGTATTTAGAAATATTTTTCTGTTTAGTTTTTAAATTGCCATGTGTTGATTTTAGCAGTTAGTTCAGATTTGTCTGAACAACTGAGCGATCCCCGATTTACCACTTTTCCTGCCTGCAGTGAAATGCAGCAATGGGACATTTTTGCAAGACTGCTGTTCAAGAAATTATGGGTCTCACGCTTCCCTAAGATTTTTTTTCTTTGAGCAATTTCATCACAGTGGATGGCATTTTCTTACTGTAAGGTGGATGCGAGGTCTATTTCCTTGATATATCACTTGGTATCATTGTTCATAATACCTTGCTAGTGCCACTTCATTATAAATAATTCAAAGAATTCACAAATTAAATCAGTCGGTTATTGCCACGCATGAAAAGAAATACAAACCACAAACAAAACTATACGGAGCACATGAAAATATCACAAACCGGATCTGAAATTGTCTTTCCCAGTCTGCTTTTTAAAGTATTTGACTGTTTCTGTTTTGGTTTTCTCTGTGGTTTTGTTTGTTTGTTTTTATAAAAAAAGTACTAAGCCACTGTGGTGAGTCTTTTCATGCCCAGTTTCAGCTTTACGTTCTTCCCTGCCCTTATTTCAACTCTTGTGGTCTGACTTTACAAATCAAACTGGTAAGTCTACTCACTCTTACTTGGAAAAATTTATTAAAACGCTGGTGTCAATTTTTATTTACTGTGGCATTAAAACATTTTACAGTTTTGAGCATGATCACTGTTATTTTGTAATAATCACCTTATGCTCGATACAGTTTTTCTTCTGTGACGGTGTTGACTGGAATTGTAACCCGCTGGCCTAGTCTGTGGATTTGATTACCTAACGCTAGCTTAGTGCTACTGCCACTAAGCACAGCCTGCGACGGACATTCCAGGCTTGCCTGGTTTTTTTTCCCCTTCATTTTTGGTGGGTTTTCTCTTGTACTTCAGCTATGTACAAACACACTTAAAATTTCACTGCTGGTTTTGTGTTCGTGTTACAGGTGGTAAAAGTAAGAATATATGCGGCTTTGCCTCTTTGAATTTATTCTTTGCCATTACCACACTTCTACAGCTGTTTTCCAACTGTTAAAAAACACAGTAATTTTTGAAGAAAAGTATTTCCCATGCTGTTTTACACTTGCCATGAGCATGTACATAAAATCCAGGACCGTATTCTGGTATTTGTTTTTAAAGCTTCACCGATTTCGATTAATGCTTCTCACTTTGAGCTATAGATTAGAAAAAAAAATGCTGTAAAGTGAAAATCTTCCTTTTTTGGTGTGGTTTATGATTGTTGTTGTACTGGGACTGGTTAACATGTATTTAAAAAAAATCCTGTTGCCGTGTTTTGTATGGTAATTAGAAAAGGTTCTTTATCATACTCAGATAATTTGTTTCTCCTTCTTAAAATAGATGTTCTGCCCGGAATACTAGCTGGTTTTGGATAGGAAGCTCTACTGGCTTGTTAATAATTAATGTGGCAAACTTGGAATTAGAAGCTTTTTTATCTTACAAAGGTATGATTATAAGATATCTGACTACACCATTATGTGATGGCTTTCCTTGGATCTCTGATACAAGGTATAAGAATTAGTTTGTGAGATGGCAGAATACAGTCGAAACTTAAGTGGATTTTTTAATTTTTTTTTTTTTTTC